>JAWNPC010000338.1:2677500-3150000 GCA_035045365.1 Drosophila leonis | reverse complement strand
CGTAATTGTCTAAATTGAAACGAGCTTGTTCGACGCAGCGAACAACTATTCTTATCAGGGCGACAGTGCCGAAGTTCAGGTCGAAGGGGTCAATTGAGCTGCGCGACGAGCGAGAGGCGAGTAAGACAAAAAAAAAACACACACATATCGCTGACGTCGAAAATACCCTCGAGTGTATGGGCAAAGTGGGGTATATTAGTGGTAGTTATAACATAAAGATAGAGGAGGGAGGAAAAGAGAGAGAGAGAGAGACAATGAGAATGAAAGAGAGAGGATGAATCAGCTAATGGTATAGCCACTCCTGTCAGATTGACACTGAGCACAGTGAGTGAGGAGAAGCTTTGAGAGAAGTTAAAGAAATAACATATAATAAAGACTTTAATATTAAGGTTCGCTCTCTTTTAGAACTCTACCTATACTGCCACTTAAATGACTAACTACAGGGTATCTCTAAGGTCAACCCTGTCTTAGATTCCTCAATATACGTAGATTCAATTCGCTGACTAATGCGACGACTGACGAAGTTGTCTACTACGAAAACTTTGATTACATGGGCACGTTTGATAAGCGAATGTAAGTCAACTGAATGTAGACTGACTACAGTAATTACTGGCTAGTGTAAACAGACAATAATCAAAGTAATATTTATCAATATTAAAATATATTATTTAACAATTGACAATGTGTGATTTGTGTTGAGTTCTCAGGCGAAAGTTGAAATGCCCTTGAAATTAATTAGTTCACTGCAAATGAATTCGCACTGTGCTTGTGTTTATATTTGACAAATACGCGGCGAATTGAGGGTTTAAGAAGGCGAAAAGCAAAAGAAAACGACGGCATCGCTTTTTAGTTGTTGTTGTTGCTGCTGCTGTCGCTGCTGTTGTTGTTGCTGTTGTTGTAGTTGCTTTGTATAGCTGACGTGTTGAGTTATTTTTAAGCCAATTTTAGCCAGACAATGACGCAATAAAGCAAAATACAAACAACTTGGCCGCGATGACAATTTCATTTGTTTATATCAAAAGTGAGCGAGGCGAAGATGTTAAGCAAATGTTAAGCTCAACAGTCAGACGGCTAGGCAGCTCTTAAGGCACTGCTAAAGGCAGCTGTTAATGGGCATTTTAATGGAATACAATAAAAAAACACAATAAATAATTAAAAATAATTTTATAAATAATCAGAAAACAATTTAAAAATTTATAATATTTATAGAATTTAGCTAAATATATATAAATTGTGTTTTATTCCAAGGCATCTGTTAGTCGCATATGTTTGTTAACTGATCTAACTTTGGCTTTGTTGTAATGCTCATTTGAGCCAGGTTTGTTTTGTTTTTTACTTTTTAATGCCTATTATTTATTTCTATGTGCAATTGCATAAATTAAGCTGAAATTGTGTATAGATGCACTTAGATACTGCCAATTGGCTGATGAAGGTTGAAACAAAAGCTCGCCGACTTATTAGAAATGCGCATTATTTACAAGCAAATAGCAAAATTTTTTGATTTCTAATTGGCAAAAATATAAAAAAGAGTTGCCAACAGCAACAACAACAACAACAAAGACGACGACGACAGTCGCTCAAGTGCATTGCTTTTATTTATTATTTGTATTATTATTATTTTTTGTATCGTGACTGCAGTCAAAGTTGTTGCAATGTCAGCGCCAGAGTTGACAAGTTCAAGTGCGCTGTCAGTAGGCCAGAGTTGCCAGCTGCATAAGTGAGTGTGAGATTGCGAGTGACAGTCTGTGTGTGTGTGTGTGTGTGTGTGAGTGTGTGTGAGTGTGTGTGTGTGTGGTGTGTGTGTGTGTGTGTGTGTGTGTGTGTGTGAGTGTGAGTGTGTACAGTTTTGCACTTCCCATTGCGATAAATTGCGCATACATAATTGAAAATAATATAATATTTTGTTTCTTTGCATAAGCAAATTTTCTGCGAATAAAACAATTAATGCAAAAGAGGGAGAAACGCAAAAATAAATACAATTTTATTTTATTCTCTTATTGTAATTTTTATACTCGCTCAACCAATAAGAAGAGTATATTCCTTCTACTTAGCAATGTTTGCCTATTCAAGTAAAGGGGTTGAAGTTTGACTTAGTTATATCAAAGTTAAAGGGAAAATCATAGTTTTTGTTAGCTGTTGCCCTACCTAATCGATCAACTAGATATATACATTAGATCTACATAGATTGTTATCATATATACCAAGTTCTTTAGTTACCTAGCATCTACATAATTCAAAGTTTTAAAGCTAAAGTTTTACAATTTTAAAGCATTTTCTGTTGGAATAAACTCGAAATTTCAGTTGCTGAACGTGTATTACGCAGTCGGTTATGGCCAACTGCACTTTTCTTATTTGTACATCTTTGTTTAGTATTTTTATTTTTTGCGTTTCGTTTGGAAAGGAGAACGTGACCGCAATGCCGTAGTGAAATTGTCTGGAGTGGTTTCGCGCTGAGTGCCAGCTCTTTTTGATAAAGCCAAGCTTTAGGTCTGCCTCAGAGCCGATTCGTAGCCCGCTCCCAGTCCCCAGCTCCCAGTCTCGCTTCCGCGCCCAGTCGAAGTCAACGCCCGGCCGGTTGCCTCCATCATTTCTGTATGATGTTTTTTGTTTCTGTTTTTTGGTGCCCGATGCCATATACTATATATATATATATATATATATATATATACACATTATATGTGTGTACTATATATGATTATTTGCGACTGGCATTTAAAAACACTTGATGTTTGCCCATTTTCGGAACGCCCACGCGAATTGGCTGCGCATTGCCGTCTGCTTGGACAAAATTGAATTAAACAATTTTTTGCAAGTTTTTTTTTTGTTTTTTTTTTTAAAGTCATAATTCAAAATTTGCCAAAAAGTGCAGCCAACCACCACCCGAGGGTTCCAGCTACATAAATTTCAACTCACATTTTTCGAGGGTTCTTTTTATATATTTTTTATTTTGTATTTTTTTGTGGTATCCGATTGCGATTGCCTGCGTGCCAGGCTTTTAGGTTCAGTGTCAAATTAATCAGACTTTTGTTTGCCCTGTGCCATTTGGGGCTGACACGGGGCGTGGCAGCGGACAGCCACTACAACAACAACAACAACAGCAGCAAGCCATTTGACAAATTTACATGTGTTGTTTAACAACAAAAATATTTCACTTCTGTCGTTTTGCTTGACTTTAAGCAGTGCATTGAACCCGCCTAATGAATATACTTGTATTGTATTATTATACTCTCACACACTCACACAGAGAGAGAGAGGTGTCGAAAATATTTGCCAAAGGTGTGAGCTGCCCGATAACAATTCCTCTAACTGACGTGGCTCTACCCAATCATATATGCACCAGATATATGTACATATAATATATCGTATTGACAGCAAAGAAATTTCAAAATAGTTTTTCTTTTTGATAACTCAAATATTTATCAAGCAATTATGATCAAGTTTTTAAACAGATGTGTTCATGAAAATAGTAGTGCGACTGAGCACTAAATTGTTGGGCAACAAAGTGATAAAGTGATAAAAACAATACTTTGAAAGCAATTTGAAACTCATATTAAGGTTAGCATATTTTTGTAAAAGTAGTCAAGTTTTTGAATAGATGTGTTCATGAAAATAGTAGTGCGAGTGACAACAATTGAAACTGATAAAAACAATATTTTGAATAACATTTGAAATGCATATTAAGCTTAACATATTTTTGGATAAATTTAGGTATTTTTGAGAAAGAAAAAATAACAAGATTTAGTGCGTCATGAAAATAGTAGTGGACACTGAAAAAGGACAATAATAGAATAATGTTATATATAATAGACAAAGAAATATATGAAGTTCATATACATTACGTATATTTGTTGGTCTAATAGTTAGTTGTAAATCTATCATTATGTATTACGGCTTGGCACCTGTGTGGCATGGAATCGATGAGGTCCTGGCACCGCTTCAAAGGAATTTGGTGCCACGCCTTCTGAACTACTTGCCACAGCTCTCTGTATATGTTTAACATGCTGTATATGCTTGTATAACAGTTTTAAGCTTTAAACTTTGACTAATATTGATTAATAAATCTTGAATAAGTCGCGAGTTACGTGAGTCTATGGACGTCTGTCTCTCTGGACTACTTTGGCTGGCTTTAGCATTTGGCATTTTATTTTGATTGCATTAACTGCAATTCAATCGAAATTCATAAAACTGATAAAAAAAAGAAATGAAGTAACATAAACCTCCAGCGCTGATAAGCGAACAATTGTGCACATTGATAAAGTCAAGGAGATAGTGTTCCATGGAACCATAAACGTTTTGCCAATTGGCGCTGCACTTTGGCTCGAGTGTCATTAACTTGTAATTAAATTTGTAAAGTAAAAAGCAGCAGGACAGTCGGATAGAAATGGGGAAATACCCGGCTAATAAAGTGACGCGACATTGGTCTAGGAATAATTTATTTAAATGCATTTTGTCGCGACACGAGCAACAAAAACAATCAGCTAAAGCAACACCAACAACAGCAGCAACACCAACAACAGCAATCAAAAATAATAAAAACAAACCGAGCTGCGGGGGAGTCGAGGAAATTTATGGTAAAGTTTTGCCAGCAACGAGGAAATGGCAAACAAACGACGCGACGACGAGGCGCCACGGACGCAGGACGCAAGGACAACACGTAAAATGCAAGTCGCGTTGCACGAGGGGGCAAACAGACAGCGGGCGCAGGCAGCAGTTTACGCTGGCAGACAGTGCCCGGGACACAGACAAGTAGTAAAAGTTGTTTTCACTTTTCAAGCGTGTCTGCCAAAAGGCTAGGGCTTGGCCAAACACAATTCCAAGAAGGACAATGCGACGCCCTGGCCAAAGAGCCAAAAAACTTCAACTCAAATTGGCAAATGTGCATTTGCGGTTTGTTGCTGCTGTTGTTGTAATAGCTGGTCACTTGACTGCTGTCTCAAATTACAAGCAAGAGTAGAATATTATGTTAGACAGAATGTCCTTTTTGGCCAGGACAGAATGCCAAAAAGTAAAATGCCCGATCAAATTAGCAGCCAAAGTAATTCAAGCAGACTTGACTGCAGTCCAAATTATAATGTTAGATACATACTATATATATATATATATATATATATGTGTTTATGTATATAGTATATGATATCTGCAATCTGAGGCATTAGCACAAAATTGAATTGCAATTCAATGAGCGCGCTGCACTGCTCAACTTCACGCTGCAATTAACTGGGCTGTCTGTCTGCTAATGGCCATAAAGTACATACACGCTCAGCTAATGGCCATAACTTTCTTGTCTGCTTAGCCACAAAATGTATTCATTTCTAATATACAGTTGGCAACAGGGCAACAACAGCTGCAGCTGCTCAAGCTCAAGCTGTGCTTCAACTAGTTGCGAATTACAAGCAGAAACAGTTATATTTGAAGAAGCTGATCTCTTTATAAGTTCACTTCAATGCTATACTAACTATATGATATGGAAACTCTACTGAAAGAATTCTTGAACTCTGATCATGACTGTCTTCAATACAACTTCAACTAATCCAAACTTAACTTATCTGTTCCACATTTCTCTAATATCTACTGCTTTCCTGCCCTCAACTGCTCCACTTATTGCTTGATTGACTGTGATTGATCTGCCTTAGATTTCATCAAAATACCCAAATTACTCTGCCTCAATCCATTTGCTCCATATTTCATAAGCTTTTCACTCAATTCAGTTCAGTTCAGTTCAGTTTTAACGTAATACTTTGTATGGGCAGTTATTTGTATTTGGCACTGGCTGTCACGTATTTATCAAGTGCTTTCTTACTTTCTGGCCCACGAGCTGTCCGAAGACGCCCCCACAAAGCTACTCATAAAGTGCGCCCAAACCAAAAAATAAGTAAAATAAATCGTACAAATTCATAAGAAAACAATCGAATGCTATCGAATATCCCCCACACTTTGTGCACTTTTGCCCATATTGAGATTGAGTTAATTAAAAGTGCCCAAGTCAAAATTTATGTGCCAAAGAAAGTTGAAATTGTCTTCAGTCTCTTGTGAGGGGACACACAACACACACACACGCACAACAAATTGTGTGTTTCATTGAAAGAGTTTTTACTGTGCATCTACTTAAACGAGTGATAGACTACCCTTGTAACTCCCTCGCAAAGCATGAATGGCAAATACACTTAGCGAAAAATTAAGACAAAAATTTTAAAAAATTAAAATTTTTTACGAAATTTATAGTTCAAGTTAAGAAATTTAAAAAACTAAAAAAAAATATTTTAAAAATTCTGGAGAGCCTTTATTAAACATATACCTAAAGTACAACTCTACTGTTATACTGCAGTATTTTTAAAAAATTTATTATAATAATAAAATATATTTTTAATCTCTTTCATTTTAATATTTTTAAATGCATTTTTGTTTTCTTTATCATTTTTTGTTGCAAGTTGCAATAACATTTTTCTCAGTGCACTTCTGCTTAAGCGCCTTTAATTAAACAATTTGAGTCGCTTAAGTCGCATATGTCAGAAGTCGCAAGTGTTTGACTTGAAGCATATTACTTTGAACCGCCCCAATTGCAGTAATAAGTATATGATATGAGTTATATATGCATATATGTCTAATGTCTATATATATGTATATATACTTATTATATGTGTACCTATGTCTTATATGCTTATGAAAGCGAGTATCAAGTGTCACGCGAATGCCTTTTGGGCCACTTTGGTGGCAGTTGAAAGGGTCATGCATGCGACGGCTGCCAATTTCAATTCGCTTTCTACGCTCGCATTTAAGCCCAGTTAAGCTGAACATTGAACCCTGCCCTGGCCATTAAATGTAAAGGTGCTATACACACACACACACACACACACACACACACACACACACACAGACACACACAAATTTCTCTGTATATAACAGATGTAAACCCCAAAAAACTTGATAAATTGCCCACAGAAATCGCACGTGTGCAATATAGTCAGACGCCCGATCACTGGACTGTGAAATGCAATGGACGTAATATGCAAAAAATAAATGCAAAAAAAAAAACAAAAAAAACCGGCAAGATAAAAAAAAATACAAAAACTGCAAAAAAAAAGAAACATATATTAACGGACAACTTGTTTTTGTAGCCGCTCATGAGTTGGCAACGTGATTTATTTTTAAAGGGGTGCAAAATTAAAGCAAATAGATTTCCATGTAACATAAAACCATTGCAAATATATAACAGTATATATTGTATATGAATATTATACAAATCTACTTGAAATATATAGAAAACATTTATGAGTAAGAAAAACGCCATCAAACGAACAATAACTTTTTTGTTGCTTTCCAAAACTGTTATACATATAGCAACATCATTTTAGCACTGTCTAAAGTACGTTACATTTTTTTTATTTTGTGGGTTTTGTGTGCACCAAACTGTTATACAAAAGTGTTATACAAACTGTTATACATTTGTCTTTTATAATTTGCAAAATTTCTTTCAATTTTTTTTAAAAACAACAATAGAAACGTTCTCAAACGAGCTTTAACTGTTATACACACTGTCACATATTTATGAGTAAGAAAAACCACATTAAACGAACAATAACTTTTTTGTTGCTTTCCAAAACTGTTATACAATATAGCAACATAATTTAGAGCTGTGTAAAGTACTTTACATTTTTTTAATTTTGTGTGTTTTATAAAACTGTCAACTGTGTTATACAAACTGTTATACATGTCTTTTAAATTAGAAAATTTCCTTTACAATTTTTTGAAACAATACAAAAAAAAGTTTTAAAAGAAGCTTTAACTGTTATACCCACTGTTATATATTTATGTTTATATGACAATAAATTTGTTTTTTTTTTTCTGAAAAACTACAAAAGTTTGCTTTAACAGTACAACATAATCAATTAAAAACAAGCTTTAGCTGTTAGACAAACTGTTATATATTTGTCTTTTTACAACAATTAGGTGTTTCTTAGCCTCAAGTCTCTGAAACAACACAAAATAAATACACCCATCATCTATATTTGTATAACCTTATCTACAATCTGATTATATAACTGGATTCTTCTGCTATCTTATGGAAAGCAAACATCAATCAAATTTTATATGGCTAACAATGGTTTTTTGTTCCAATTTTCAATTGTGTGGCAAAAAAAAAGAAGTAATATTCGACCTCACCTTTAATAAACCCCTCTAAACAAGGCCTTTCACAACTGTACAAATATTTGAAATATTTGTAAGTTATCAGCAAATGGATTTTAGGTGGGTTGCCGCCTACAAACAATTTGAACTATTTCTACACTTGCCACACACAATAATTATTATTAATAATATTATCGCAGTGCAAAACAAAAACAAAAAAAAAGTAGAAAAATATATAAAACTTGGAACATAAATCGCCGTGCTGATAAGGCGTCTAATCACTGAACAAACAAATTCAATTGCAAAACAGCAAAATCACATCAAATACGATATCAAAATGGGGGCGCAAAAAAGCAAAAAGACGAAAAAACTATGTAAAAATCAAAGGGTATACGACGACAAAATTTCCAAGAACGATAAGACGCAATGCATGCAGCGATGTATATATTTCTATATACATATATAGTATTTATATAAGTGTTTTCAAAACTACTGTAAATCGACAACTGGACTCGGACTTCTGGAAATTTCAGTTACCCCTACTACGCTTGCCTGATAAGCGAAACAACTGTTTTTATTTTCTTTCTATAACTATTTGTTGTTGTTTTTGTTTTTTCTTCTGTTTTTTGATGCTTACCGTTTTGGGCAATGGCGATAAGGTCATATTAAAGAGATGATATTCATCGCCGAAGATATTGTAGCTGTCCAGCGTCATGTTTGCCGTATATAGTGGATCTATATGCTCTATGATATCGTTTAGGTAGTAATTGCCTTTAATAGGCGCAACAGGCGACGCCGTCGTCTGTGCCGATGACAAATGCAAATTTCTGACGAAATTCGCTTTTGTATTTATTTGTTATTGTTGTTGTTTTTTTTTTTTTGGATTCAACGCGCACTTCAAATGTATCTGTAGCTGTATTTTCTCGTCTTTTTTTTTGCAAATTAATTTTGCTGTCAGCTTTTCCGAGAATTATTCGCGCGCTCTCTCGCACATGCCGCGTTTTATTTACAAAATATGCTCAACAGTATTTTTTTTTTCAACTTTCTGTTGCTTTACAAAATTTTTCGCATTTAGCTTAACAGTTTAAGTTTTATTTATTTTTTTTGCTCTGCTCTGCTTTGCACTTGCCGAAACGTTTCACACGGCCAACGGGTTTCAACTAAATGCGTCATCGTTGCGCTGGCGACTTTTATACGCCAGCTGCCAAAGCGCCAACGACTTTTGAGCGCTTATCGCATTCCACAGCGCACTCGCTCTCTCAGAGTGCCTGAGAGCGAGAGTGCGGCGAGAGCGAATTCAACGTTTGAGTGAGTCGAAAGTTTTACGAGACGTTTGGCATTTCCTGAGCGCGCAGCGTTCGCAGCTTTTGTTTTTGTGTGCATACATGTGTGTGCTTGACTGTGTGTGTGTGTGTGCGTTGGGTTTAGCCCAGACTGCCTTTTTGCCTTGCATTTTGGGCTCACGTGCCCACGCCCCAAAATTTTCTTGGCGACGTTTCGCTGAGCAGCTTCTTTATCTTATCGCCAGACAATTTGATTATGACATAAGCAACTATATTTAAAGACCTAGGTAATGTACCTCACACACACACACACACACACACACACATACTTACTTACAATGGCCAGCCTTTGTAGGCCGCCATAGTTGGTCTCGACTTGGCCTTATCAGCCGCTGTGCTTCCAAAATGGGTCGTTTGAATGCTTCGCCGCTGTTTGATTCGCTTCGATTTGGCCGTTTTATTTAGTTTCTCTTGTATCTACCCCAGTGCCTACAGGTGTGTGGCAGGCAAGCAGGTGTTTGTTTACTCTAGCGTTGGCTTTATCTATGATATGTCAGCTTTCATACAAATATTGATGGGGCATGCGACTGTACACGTTCTATTTGTGATTTCATGCACAAAGGAAACCCTAGCGAAAAATATTGTTTCAAGATAATGTTAGACTATGATATACCCTGTAGTATATGAGAGCAAGCAACTATGAGTATTGTCAATAACAGTTAAAACTTAAATTTAGAAAACTTTTATATGTATAACAGTATAACACTTTTGTATATATAAGAGTATAACACTTAGAAATGTAAGACAAGCGTTACTAAACAGTTTATGTCAAACACTGTATAACAGCATTATGTGTATAACAGTTTTGATTTTGATTTCATAACAGCTCATACTACAAGTTTTAGCTGTATAACAGATGAAAGTATAACAATTCAAAATGTATAACACTTCACAATTTAGCAGTTTTAGCTGTACCACTTTGAACACTACCAGCATCAGTATAACAGTTTGATATACTTTTCCTATGTAAACGTTATCGATACCGCACGATCAAATCAATTAGCCTTAAGTACCCACACATACCCCTCATAAATTTGTATGCAGGGCATAGAAAGGTCCGCACTGACCTTGTTTACACAGAGAGTATCAAAGGCACTTACAACAAAGGGGAAGGGTGAGATATCAGAGAGCGGAGCGGACTTAACGATGGCGACTGTAATTGGAGCTGGAACTGGGTCATGTGACACGAAGCATTTGCAGTAATTGATTTGCAGTAACCCTTGGATTTACTTACCTGCAAAGATAAATAGAAAGGAAATAGGGTTAGAATAATGCGCATTATATATATATTACAAAAATATGAAAATAAATTGATGAGTCGACAATACGAAATACATATATGTATATATATATATCGATTTAAAATAGAACCCATTTAAATGGAATAAGTGCGGTTAGTTGGGGTTTTCATATAAGTTCACCGACTTGATTTAGTTGAAGTATGTTCTCTATATATATATTTGTGCTCATATGTAGTATGTGTTTCTTTGCGATAGCAATGCACCCGCAGCTGTATGAACTAAGGCTCGAAATCTGCAACGAAAATAGACATGGCATTGGCAATCTGTTATACTGTGCGGTAGCAACTGTACCGCAAATGTAAATGCGGGGCCCGCGCCCGTTGGGAGTTACGTGTGTTACCCCCATTTATACACATACATATATATGTACATATATTTTATATTTATACAAAGCTAACTTGGACGAACAGTGTCGTCAGTTCCAGGAATTCAACGTTAAATCGAGCGTTTAACGTCATCGCCACAATGCCGTTCATTTCGATAAGAATGGAAGAGCGAATACGAAACTCGGAAGTGCATATAGTATACATATGTATGTAGTCGTCTGATATGTGAAAAAGATCAAGCATAGATACATTGAGACAGGAACTTTTGGCTCAAGTGCCCAATATACATATAGATATGTGTGAATAACTGTCAAGTTCTAGCGAATCTGCCGATCTATATCTATTCATTTAACATTGATAAGCCTCGCGTGATTTCTGGAACAGTTTACATCAGGAGTTTATAAATAATTTGCAACATTAAGCATTTGTTTACTTGTTTTACCTGCTTGATAGGCCGATTGCGATAAGCGCAATGCCTTGGATCCGCTGCCCACTTCCGGTGATGATTTATACAAAGAGCTGCCAAAGGTATTGACTCTGTGTCGTAGGCCCTGCACCGCTAGCCGATAAGATTACAAAATGCTAACAAAGGCATTACCGGGTAGACAACGAGCAAATTGAATGAGTGAATTATTCAGCAGAAAGGCAAAAAGAAGAAAATATCTAAAGACTTGTGATTATTTGCGATGGCAACCTGTTGATAACGACGAAGCTGGCTATACTATGTAAAGATCATAAAAAATAAATATTGAATTGGCTGGAAGTTGGGAGGTCGGGAAGTCTTATGGATTATAGTCCACTTGTAAGTTCAAAGTTTGACTCATAATTCACGTTAATTATAGATTGAATATATGATTGGAATATAGAAGATATCTAGATTTATTATAGATATATGGAAGATAGAAGATATTTAGAGATATATTATAGATATATGGAATATAGCAGATATTCAGATATATTCTATTATATATATATTATAATATTATACATAAATATATTATAGATATTTGGAAGCTAGAAGATATTTAGATATATATTAGATATATGGAATATGGCAGATATCTAGATATATGGAATATACAAAATATCTAGATATATTATATATCACTGTATTCTATTATATTATAATACATAAATATATTATGGATATATGGAATATAGAAGATATCTACAAAAGAATTACTATAGATATATGGAATATAAAAGATACCTAGATATATAGAACATAGAAGATATTTAGAATATAAAAGATACCTAGATCTTTTATATTATTTATTATCTATTATCTAGATATTCTATTATATTATAACACATAAATATATTATAGATATTTCTGAGATGGTCTTTGCTAATTCAGCTTTAGCCCTACTTTTCTACCTCTGCTCAAGAACTTGTATCTTGAGTTGATCAATTTTAGTCAATTTACAGCTCTTTCCGACTGTTATATTTGACAGCTAACTTTATTTTATGTATGTCTTTCCAAAATTATAAATTTGAGCAATTCATTTTGAAATTTGATTTGATAAATTTAAAAAAAGAGAAAACACATTTTTTTCACCAAAATTTCAGAATGTTCTTTACGGTGCGCAATCTCTCCAATCGCACCTCGCAGGTAGTGAACTATGCCTACATTCAGTATCGACTGCTCAGCTCTGTGAGCAAGACCAAAGGCTTGCCCCGTCTCATCAAGGCCATACAGGGCAGTTCCAAGGATCAGCTGGCCGATAGTCAGCTATATATGATGGACGATCATCGGTATGGCGAGGATAGCTGGTTTGTGAGCAGCACGGCGAAGGCTGAGTCAATGGGCGTGGCAGACGGTGTGGGCGGGTGGCGTAAATTGGGCATAGATTCGGGCGTCTTTGCCCAGGAGCTGATGACGAATTGCTGTGAGTTTACGGAGCAGCCGCAGTACGATGGCTCCGATCCGCGCCAGCTGCTCATCGATAGTTTCGAGCAGATGAAGAAGATGCCGGGCAATGCCTGCGGCAGCAGCACCGCCTGTTTGGTGACACTGCACCGTCCCGACTGCACCCTACACTCGGCCAATCTGGGGGACAGCGGCTTCATGGTGCTGCGCAACGGAAAGGTGCTGCATCGTTCCGATGAGCAGTTGCACGGCTTCAATACGCCGTACCAGCTGACTATGGCACCGGATACGGATATGAATTGCATTCTATGCGATTCACCCCATCAAGCGGTGACCGCACACATAAATGTGCAGCAGGGTGACCTGGTGCTGCTGGCCACGGATGGCCTCTTCGACAATGTGCCCGAGAGCATGTTGATTCGCCATCTGCGACCGCTGCACGGCGAGACGCGAACGGAGCATCTGCAGCACGCTGTCAATCGACTGGTGGACATGGCTAAGACCTTGTCCCTAAGCAATACATTCGAGTCGCCGTTCTCGCTCAAGGCCAAGGCCAACAATATCAACTATGGCGATGGAGGCAAGCCCGATGACATAACGGTCATCCTTGCCAGCGTCGATGTGCCCGACAAGGATTGACGCACCTATGGAATAACTATGAACCTACCACCAAATTCTAGGCTGTCCTTTTAACACTTTTAACTTTTTAAGCAATACGAAATGACAAATGAATTTTAACTACCTTACAAAAATGCTCAACTTTAGTACAAAAACTCTTTTAATTAACTAGTTCAATGGGTTCTTTAAGTTTTCTGTTATATAACAGTAATTGGTAGACATTTCCCTCAAGAATTTTTGTTAAGTGACTAAAATAGATGAAATTGCATCGAGTTATGCATAGAACAAACTTTGAGTCTCTAGTTTATATAGTTTCTGAGTTCAAAGGGAACAGATTTTCGTATTATCTTGTCTTAGAAGTATCTGCATAAAAACTTATCAAATATTATATAGTTCTAAATATCATTAAAGATAAATAAGTATTTATATGATTTATTCTAATATTTCTAGAGCTACAACTCTTAATATTTAACTAGTAATGCTACCCAGCACTTGCAACTCTATAAAAATCTAAGCCTTAAGCATGTAAAAGCTTGCATACCAACTTGCATAGCTCTAGCTCTCATAGAACCAGAGTTCACTGAGTCTACTATGGGAAAAAATGCTTTAGAAATACTTAGGATCTCAGTATTAATGCAAGTTGTAACTTTCAACTGTTATACAGCTGCTAAACAATCTTCAGCTAAAGTCACAACTCATCCTACAGTATTTCTTGCATTTTATGAACTACAATATTATATATCTACAGATCTGTATATATAACGAGCTATGTGTTAAGGTATTGCTGTTGTTGCCACTGCAAATATTTGAATGCCTATCAACAGCTATAGCAATAACAGCAACAACAACAACAAGGCGAAGAAAAACAAAGTCAACTTTAAGTAGCAGCGATAACAGCGCAAAATTTCATTCATACGGCTAAAAGAAAGAAGAAAAAAAACAGCAACAAGAAGAAGCAAAGCATGAAATGAATGAATCGAATGTGGCTACAACTACGCCACGACACGCCACTACGCTCGCCCGATGACTCATACGCAATTTAGCCAGAATTCATGCGCTTATTTAAGCCAAGTTAGCAGCCCTCCGCCCTACCTCCCTCCCGCCCGCTGCTACAATAGGCGCAGCTGGCGTAGGAGCAAATAGCGCCGCAAGCGCTACAACTTGAACTCAAAACACGTTTCGCACAACTTAAAAAGCACTCAAAGAGACAGAGAGACTGAGAGTGAGAGAGAGAGAGAGTGAGCCAATAGTGAGCCAAAGTACCAAGAGAGCGTTTGAGTGCGACGAATTGAGCTGAGAGAGCGAAGGCGCTGCAAGTGCCAAAGGAGTGAAAACCATTGGAAATCCCCAGCATATTTTAAGCAAAAGCAACAAGAAGATAAACAATAAGCAACACAACAACAACAACAACATGCGCCAAGTCCAAGGAGCAGCCGCATCGCCAAATGGTCCACGTCATGCACCATTTGCTGGGGCAGCACAGCACGCCTAGCGACGATGGCAAATCTTTTTTTACATATACACCCTGTACTCAAATACTAAGGGGTATATATAAGTGATAATGACAAGCTTAACATTGTAATTTATATATGTATATTATATATATATAGTATATATAAATACTATATATAATTTATATACAGTTGTGTTCATGAAAATAGTAGTGCATATACAATAGTGTATACAACCATATATTGTACATACATACATATATGTAAGTATATATATACATACATAAATACATGCATACATGCATACACACATATATAGTATATATGCTCATATATGCACCATATATTGTTCTATACCTTACGACAATCCAAGTTTTAAAGTAGGGTATCTGCTAGTTGGTCTACCCAACTAATTTTTCAACAATGGTAACTAAGCTTTTTAGATATTTTTCAGTCCTATCATATACATATTTACATACATATATACAGCTGTGTTCATTAAAATAGTAGTGCGACTCAAATGTTGCACAACAAAATTTTGTAATAATTATAATATCTTAAAAACAATTTGAAAACAATATATTTAAATATAAATGTTCATTTAAAAACTCGTTTCAAATTGATATCAAAATATTATGCTTATCATTAAGTTTTCCTCTCTAGCATTTCATTCGCACTACTTTTTTTCTTATCACAACGACAATTCAAGCTTTAAGGCAGGGTATCTGTTGGTTGTTCACGTTCAACTAGTACGCACTTAGCTCTCGTTTCATTTTTGTGATTTCCTTTAAGTTATCTCTGGGGCCCGGCATTTTTCGCACTTCTCGAAGTGGTTGCTGGTGGCGCGGAATGCTGCGCCTCTTTCTTGGAATTCGGCGCCATGACGCGTCACAAAATAATCCCCACACGAGCCACACCAGCAGCAACTGAAAACACCAACAACATCAACAACAGATTCGCCTGGCTTTGCCAGCGATGCGTGTAAATCTTTCACTGCTGCTGCACTTTGGTGCGCTGCCAGATGTGCCGCTGCTCTCGATTCGCCCCGCCTTGTGGCGCACTTGCGATTTCCGCTTCAATTGGCCAGCAAATACATAGCTGTACAATATGTATAACTCAATTACAGTTAGTCAGCTAACACAGCTTACAGCCCACACCTCACATCCCCCGCTCGGACAGACTTAACCTTTGACTGGAGTTCAACAAACTAAGCCAAGTTCCCAATTGCTTTCTCGGAATTTCAACGCCCCCACCCGCCCCCAACAGCAACGCCTCCTGCCAAGTTTTCCTATTGTCGCTGAAAATCGAAAGTGAACACACGCAACATTTGACATTTGCCTTCAATTTCCCACGGCTTTCCCAAAAAACATTAGTTCAAAATATAACATGACATAATTTGCTTTTCGCCGCCTCAAATACAGTATTTAGCGTTTTCAGAGCGAACCAAACAAACGCTGAGGCTGCTCGACTAGCAGATACGCTGTTTGTTGTAGATGGATATGAATTCGAACTGATTGTTGCAGTCGAGCGCTAGCGACTGCGTAATACTCGTTCAAGCTACAAATTAAGTTAAATACTCAATACTCAAAATACTCTTTTCACTTCGAGAACTAGTATAACTATTTCAACAAAAGTTTCCTTCAAATCGAGCAACAAAGAGTTTCTAGATTTCGTATATGATTCTGATTAGATTTAAAGCAAATCGAATTGGCTTTATATCAGATCAATATATAATCTATATATTATATATAACAATTAAGCCTTGTTATATACATATAATTATATAATCATGAAATTAGTTTGCTTTCGTAGTTTCAATACGCTCCACTTAGTCACGTATGCAGAGTATCACAAACACTAATATTAACGCTGCGTATACGCAACGTAAATTGTTAGGCTTCAACAATACAACCCGCTCTTGCTCCCCTCTCTCTCTTTGTCTCAGAGCTCGACTCGCTTTACGCTGCTCTGCTCGCTTTGTGACGTCAGCCAACTAAATTTACTACCAAATTTGGTGCTCAATGCGATCGCGTCTCGCTCTTTCAGGAAAAAGCAAAAAAAATAATAAATAAGTGATGAAAAAACCGGCTTATCTACGGGCGCGACTTCAACATATATTTTTTATTTTTTATTTTCATGAAGACCCAAAGAGCCGAAGTGAGCTTTAAGCATTAGACAGTTCAACCCGATTGACGTCACGACGAGCGTAGAGTTCGTAACGCACAGAAGCGATAAAAAATAGAAAAACATCGTTGAATATAGTCGAAGTACAGTTGTCACAGCTCCACAAATTCCAATTGGGGGTTTCCCTATTTAACTATGTGTTTATTATCAAACTCGCGCAATTTCAACATTTTATGATATGCGCCACAAAATCAGGCGAATTTTTATGATTTGTTTGTTTTTTTTTTCTCTTTCTGTTTTTGGCACTTCACAGCGATTTCTAATGAAAGTCTGAAGTATAATTTATAAGGCATGAACATGTATTTTTATAGGAAATATCTGGAAGTTGTTGTAGTTTTACTATTAAATAGAAATTGTTTAGTTGATTGTTTAATGTTTTGATGCAAATATATCAAATCTGTAACTTAAGATAGATTTAAATTTGTAATTTCCAGCATAAGCTTACTATCACAACTTGCGGCACTAAAGGGTTCCTTGTCTTTCATCTTGTAACATTTTCAAGTATTACATGTACAACAAAGAATATTCAATCTGGAGCATTCTTTACTATATATACGAGGTCTGCTCAAATAGTATTGCGAAATTTAAGTTTTTCTTTTTTTTTATAATTTGTTTTTTTTTCACAAATATTTGTTTTGCTCTCTTCGACGTACTTTTTGAACAGACCTCGCATGTGCTACTGCCTTAAAAAATATCCATTTTGATTTATATTTATTAAAATGCTATAAAAATTTATATTTTCATGGCAATTCCATTTTGAAATTTCTCTTCCACAGCTTCCAGACTAGACCTATTCATTCCAGCATAGAGACTCACATATATAGACACAAATTTAGGTACATATATGTATCTGAAAGATAAGCAATCTATCAGGTTCGTGCACAAATACCAGATAAACTGCCAGGAATTACGAAATGCAAAGAAATTACTTGGAAGCAAGCGGCAAAAAAAGTCTGATAAGTTTATATAAATATATATATATATATATATATATATATATATATATATATATATATATATATATATATATATCTTTTTTTAGACACTTATGTACGTCGGCCGAGGACATTGGACGATCATAAACTTAGCACGCCCAAGTTAATACAACCATAAAAGCCACACAAGCAGCAGAAGAACAACAACAATAACAACAACAACAACAACAATTAATGCTTAATTGTTTTTATATATTTATTGTTGTTTAATAAGCGAACAGCGCGGGCGACGCGTCGCTGCAGTTGGCAGCTAATTTTTTGTAGTTTTTTCTTTCTTTTTTATTTATTTTTAGTTGATGCGCGCATTAAATTCCCAATTTCTGTTGGCTTGGCAACCCGACCAAAAAAAGTATCTGCATCTGCAGCTGTATCTGTGTGTGGCATTTGCATCTGTATCTGTTCGCATTTCATTTTCGATTTGAGTCCGCTTTGAATATGCAAATGGTCTATGCTCAACTGACAGATGCTCTGTAATCATATACTTTTACTCTTTAATTGTGTAAAATTAGAAAAATTTGAGCTGAAGCTTTAATAATTATAACGTTTCTTTAGACATTGAAACAAGCTTTGCAGCTCTCAAAGCTGAGCTGAGATTTTAGCTATATATATATATATAGTATTTATTATCTCAAATTGAAGATTTGCCCTTGAGACTATAGACTATAATATAATTAAATTTCTTACTAGCTTCAACAACTTCTTCAATTCGATAAATATCGACCTCAGCCAGTTAGGCTTCTCAAAAATCTGCTCAAAGCTGCAGTTTCGCTGCCTGCTGCAAACATATGCAAAACTTCAACATACCCTCGCTTACCCCTATATGTATACAGGGTATAAATTTTGGATGCAGCAACAAAATGAAGAAGCAGCAGAAGTGCGAGTCGTAAAAAGGTTTATCACCTGTGGGGACTTGACTTTTAATGCACTGCCTCTTAATGCATGAATATTTATGTATTTATGCATACACAACACAACTGACGCATATTTTATGCAGCAGCAACAACAACTACAACAACAACAAAAAACCACTAAAATTGGCATTTTGTGTGTGTTTCAAGTGCAACGCGCCTTTTACGGCCCATTGGCAAAGCGCATCCATACATTCACAATTGACAATTCACAATAAACAATTCACAATTCACAATTGGCAGCTCGCGCAATTCTAAAAGCAGCCACAACAAAACGCGTGAGCCGTTTGACATTCCAATTGGAATTGCAATTCCAATCGGAAGGCGGCGAGGCAGAGCTTAGGCTAAGCAACAGCAGCAGCTGTGCAACATTTGACCTTGGCATTGTATTTAATTTTGTGGCGAAACATAAGTATTATGTATGTATGCACATATCTTAACAATAGGAGAGGTCAGGCAGCTTGAAAAACATAGAATTTCAATCAAATCAATAAATCGCATCAAAAGCTGATTAAATGTATAGAAATTTAGCTGAGAAATACAATTTTAGATACTTTCTTTTAAATTTTAATAAAGCTTAAAGCTTCAATGCGCTTTAAAAGCTGCTTAATTCTCAGGAATCAAGCAATAGTATTATACTAAAGTAATAAAGCTTTCTATATTATTCTCTGTTACATTTTGAAGCACTTTACAACACTGATTTTAAATGTTTATTTGAATAATCTCATTAACATCATTCATCATGATCAAATAGAAGCTATAAACTTTTTATCTTACAGTGTTAAAAACTGTTTCTTAGTTCTTTGTATGGCTATACAACACTGTCTTTTGCTTTCAACTATTTCAACTATTTATAAATATGTATTTTAAATATTAAATATTTTTACAATACTGCTTTCAACTCACATATCTCAAATGTCCATTATTTATAAACATTTTAAGTATTTTTACTATTAAGCAACACTGTTTATGTATATATACAAAACTAGTTATATTACATGTATACTATATTTTGGCAAATATACTATATTTTGGTATAGTGTTAACAAGTCCATTTCGCTTGAATTTCATTGTTACACAACACTGAACTGTTATTGCTGCCTCTAATATGCCATTTAGACCAACTATCACAAATACGCACATACATATCAACATATAAAACAATTTATGCCAAAATCTATAATCCAGTGTTAAAAATCTCTACACAAACTCTTTTACAGTGTTTGACAACAGTTTTTAAATACTAAATCAAAGCTGCTTGAGCTAGCTCCGATTGTTTAAGCATAATCAGTCTGCAGTGTTGTACAACACTACTTTTGCGATACATTTTAGCAAAATACTTTTCAGTATTAAGCAACACTAGTCATTCGACATTTTCATATCATAATAAGCATATTCTGCACATAAATTCTAACTGTATTTAGCTGCATAGGTCGGTTTTTTTTCTGGGCAGCCCCATGACTAATTCATCTGTGGGTCAGCCACGCGCTAGATAATCAGCCTTGACCTTAGTGGCAGCAAACCCAACTAACAGCAAAGTGCGAGTGCGAGTGCGAGTGCAAGAGAAGAAAAAAAAACAGACAACTAAATCCGTCGTGAATCGCACGTGCTGCATATGATGGCGGCAGCAGCAGCAGCAGCGACGCCCACGCAAAGCTTTTCATAGAGAAATAAGAAGTAGAAAAACGCCGCGAGTGGAAAAACGAAATTGCTAAAATGGCAAAACAGAATCAAATGTGCGGCCAGCCTTGAAAAGCCGCATGGCGAAATAAGTGAGTGCAAAACTGCGGCGAGTGCAATCGAGTGTGTTCGAGGCGAATTTGAGTGAGAGGCAAGTGAACAACAAAATAGTAATGTACACAAATCGCATGCGATAAACTGCGCGTACGTGTGCGAGCGCATGTGCGTATCTGTGTGGTTGAGCGTGTGAGTGTGTGTGCGTGAGAGAGAGAGAGAGCGAGAGCGAGAGCGCTAGCGAGAGCAAGGCAAATGCGAAACAACAACAAAAGTGTGAATTGAAATTCCAAAGATGTCGACAAAATAAATGCGAATACAACAACAACAGCAACACTGGAAAGATACAATAAAATTGCGCACAATACAATTCGGCGAATAAACCCCAGAAGAAAAAAAAAACAAGGTAAATTTTTTTAAACAAGTTTTTTGACTGCAAAAAAAAAACATTCTCAACGAGTTGTTGTTCTTGTTGACTGTTAATTTAGTGGGAATATTTTTTATTTTTATATACAATTTTTTTTTTTTTTTGCACAATGGCATTCAACCTAGGGGAAACTTATTGCGTTCTATGCAACAACAGCCTAAACAACCCAACGCAGCACATACAAAAAGAGAAGAGGAAATCGTAGATTGCGGGACGTTGGCAGTGGGCAGGGGGAGGGGGGTTAACACTTACGATAAGATTGCGCGGAGTTGTTGCTGTCGTGGTTATTGTTGCTGTCGTTGTCGATATCGTTGTTGCCATATCGGGCAAAAAGTCCAATTCTTGCGCCGTTGTCACCTCATCTTCCTCCTCCTTGGCAGCCTTTGTTAATGTCCTCGTTGTTGTTGTTGTTGTTGCTGCTGCTGCTGCTGCTGCTGGTTGCGTTTTTGTTGTGCGTTCGACTTTAACTTTCATTGTCGTTGTTGTTGTTGTTATTATTATTGCTTAGCACTGTTTCACTTTGTTATTTCGTATTTCGTACACAATGCACAAATTTACATGTGCGGGCGATATATTGTTTGGCTCTCTTTCGCTTACGCTCTCTGCGCTCACTCTCCGGCACTGTATTATTTTGTATCTCTTTCTGGCTGCGGTTTACTTTTCCAGCTGTCAAATTGTTGCTGCTGTCACACTTGTTGTTGTTGCCAGCCTGCCTGCCTGTCTGTCTGTCTGTCTGTTTGTGTTAAAACAAATTGTTAACGGGTCGCGCAGAATTTTCTAGATTAACTGGCAACGCCCCGCACCCACCACGCTGCGTTGCTGTTTGCCGTTATTTCGCTTTGAACTTCGTACGGCGAATTTAAAGTTTCAAAACGTTCGTTCGCCTTGGCTGTTGAATATGTCGCAATTTAACACCAACTTTTATGACGTTTGACGTTTGACGTTGTCACAAATGGACGATAAGAAGCACAGATGCACACACACATACACAGGCACACACAGACACACACATACACGCGCTGGCAATTACTTTTACTCTGGATAAAAACAAATACCTGGGGCGAAAATGATATTTCTTTTGCTGCGTTTACGAGCACTTGTGGAAAAACAGAACAACAACAACAACAACAACAACACACACACACACACACACACACACACACACATACATACAAACAGAAGCAACAAATTCAACTGAAACGAGCGTACAATAAAAACGTTTGTCTGCTTGTTACGCGGCGAATTGTTGTTGTGATAGCCGTAACTTAGCGAACGTGTGAAAGAGACAGAGTGAGAGTGAGAGAGAGAGAGATAGAGACGGCGAGTGTGAGAGGGGGGGAATTAACTACACGGATAGACAAAGACAGTGACTGGGGGACGTAGCCGCGTGGCTTTCCGTGGCCGTTGCAGTCGCGTTGCCTTAACAAAAAGCGAAAAATAACTGAGCTAGTAGCTCCCAACCAGCCCGCCGTCGTCATCCGTACGCTCGCGTGACGTTTTGGCCATTGCCAGGCACACACACACACACATACACATACACACAATTAACACACAGATACGCACGCATACATGCGCTGGCTTATGCTGGAAATTGAAGACTGCTTAAGTACCAGGGCTGGGTGCTCTTTATCAATTGAACCAATTGCAAGATTACCGAACTATTTAAAGATGGTTAACGTTCACGCTTTCACTTAATTGGGATGACGTAAAGCTTAATAGAGATATTAAAAAAATTCAAGCATAAAAAAAAATTAAGAAATAAAAAAATATATACATAAATAAACAAAAATATATATTTGGCTTTGAAATAAAAAATATTAAACTAGGAAACGAGTCAGTTTAAAAATTTGAGCTAGTTCATGCAGTCCATGACCCTGTTATTATATTTAAAATATTGGCAGAACTGTATATAAAATTTGTGTACAAAATTAAATGTTACATATTATTAGACTGGTTACAAATTAAATCGAAATCTGAGCTAAATATTAATTAGTGACCAACTGTATATAAACTACATATTTATTATTAAAATATTCATTATTAAACACAAAACACACTCAGTTTATCATATTAAAAAGAATTTAGTTCGAATTAAAGTTCCGTGTTCCATTTGCCATTCGGAACTGCTCATGCAAGTTCCAGTTCACACTGACAGGCCGCCCTGACGAATGACTGCACACAAGCGGAGCGCACAATGACTGTCAGAATGATAGCACAAAGCAGATAGCAAGAAGATTGCTCGCGCGCTCTCTGCTGCTCTCTCACACACACGCACACATGCACAGCAGCAGTCGCAGAGGCAGCCAAGTCAAAAACACGAATTTTTATCGCATGCAATAGATTTTGAGCGTAACTCTTGCTCTCTTTCTCTCTCTCTTGCTGCGCCACTCAACTTGTGTGAATGATTGAGCGACAATTTTGTTTGCACTCAAATTAGAGAATTTGGCGCGCAGCTCGTTTGTTGACATTTTCTACTTGGCTGGCTGCTTGTCGGCTGTTGTTGGCCGCGTTTTATTTTGTTTTGATTTCAGCGGCGTCGCTCTCACTCACTCACTCACTCGCTCGCTCTTTTGTGCACATGTTCAGCTCGTGTTATGTATGCCAATGTGGCGGCCCACGCACCTCACACACACACACACACACTTAGAGCGGCGATGACTCATCGGGGTTTCTACACACACACACACACACACACACTCACACACAGGTATACAAATTGGCTTTGCTGTAGGCCCCCTGCTTGGTATTCGCACGGCGACAGGTTCCGCAGCCCCCATTGCCAATCGGCTCGAATTTGGAATGCCATTTGTTGCGCTCGCTTGAAAGCACAGTGAAAACTCTTCAAAGTGCACAAATGCACAAATCTGATTAGCCATAATTTCTCAGACTACCCTCGTCGTTTTATGCGCAACAAATGAGCTGCAGCTTTGACTGCATCTTTCAGATACATTTTGGACGCGTGCTAAATGCGCCTATTAGGTTTGGCCAGACCTGCCCATTAGCCAGGTAGCCAGCTAGCCAGGTAGCCGAGTGGCGTCTAAATCTTGCCCAGCCATTAAGCCGAGGCACACCAGGACGCCGCGATAAGGCGACTCGCCTCGCCTCGACTCGATTTGTGTCCGTCTGAGTGCCGTCCACAATGGCTGGCGTCGCGGCACTTCCAATTGTCTGACTCAATTAGATAAGCAGCCAGTGGCACAGGCGGAAGGAAGACGGCGAGGCGGCAAGGTGACAACTCGAGGAAGTCGGTGCATGGCACAATTGAGTGGCCTAAACACAGTTGATCCTCAGCCAAACAGGAACTGCGCCCCTAAAACCAATTTTCAACTAAACAAACAAATTCTGATATGAGTTGTATGAAAGGAAAAACATATTTAAATGTGTATTTGTGTGAGTGAGAGAGACAGTAAGAGAGAGAGAGAGAGAGAGAGAGAGAGAGAGAGAGAGAGAGACAGAGAGAGAATGTGTGTTTGTTTGAGTTACTTCAACATCTTCCAGTAGCTTGATAACTTTTGCAACTCAATGGCAAATTGACGATCTAGTTGAAAGTGCACGACTAGCAAATACCCTGCCCATCAAACTCAAAGCATTTCAGCTTTCACAACTTTATCTAAAATGAAGAAAGTAACTAAAAATAGGTAAAAGTAGAGTAAGTACGACAAATTGTCTATCAAAATTGATTGGCCTTATCGCTTCTAGTTATTGAGCTATAATACAAATTTCAGATACTATGGAAAAGTTCAGTTTGATCGATATCGAACAGAGTAAAGAAGAGCATTTAAGTAATATGATATAAAATTTGTTATATGGTAAAGCACAAAGTTTTCTAAACTATATTTATCATTATTTGATCGATAGTAGCAGAGATCGATAATATGTGATTTTACCTCTCATAAAAAAAAACCCCAAAACAATATAAACAAATAATTTACTTTTCTGTATTATCTATCTAATTGACAGCACAAATGAGCTAAATGTGGCATAAGACTCTAATACCCTGTAAATGTGCATAGTTGTATATGACTATATTTAGTTAAGTTTTCGGAGATTATAATTTTTATAATATAATTCATATTTATTTCGGAACATAAAAGTTAATATTGGCAGCGTATTTATTTGTATATACATAAAAATACCCTGTAAATATGAATTAACAGTAACAGTATATAGTTATACGAATATCCTATAAGTATAATCTCAATTTTCTGTACTATCTATATATCTATTTGAGAACATAAAAGTGCCAAAAGTACACACGTTTAATACCCTGTAAATCTATGCAAACTAGAATTGTGTTTAGTTTAGATTGCCTCTTATAAGTATAATCGCCTTCTGAATTGTTCTGTAACTATCTCAATTTTCTGTACTATCTATGTATATATTTATGTAAGAACATAAAAGAGCTAAAACTACACTCGTTTAATACCCTGTTAATTTAAATAAAAGAGAATTGCATTTAGTTTAGCTCCTCTTATAAGTATAATCTCAATTATCTATTTGAGAGTATAAGTGAGCTAAAAGTATACACTTTTAATACCCTGTAAATATAAATAAACTAGAATTGTAGTTAGTTTAGCTCGCCTCTTATAAGTATAATCGCCTTTTGAACTGTTATGAAAGCAATTACCTCTCACTTTTCTGTGCTATCTGTCTACCCCGCCTCGATCTAGCGCATTTGATGAACTCAATTTTTAGTATCTGACCGCTCTCGAGATAGGGTTCTGTGTTGTTTAATTGCTTATTCGACGATCGTCACGATCGGCGCAATGCTCGTCATTTCCATTGTCGTCGCCTACGTCAGATGTGACATCGGTTTCATATTACAATGGCTATTGAGCAATACTTGGAATTTCTATGGAATTTCTTGGAATTCTGTTGACGAACATCGGAACAACGGAATTTCCGGCTGAGACTGCAACAATACCAAACTCTGTCCAACCTAAAACTATGCTATACGTAGCTAACTGAATGTCGCCTGTAACTAGACGATCTAACAGTTACAATATACATATATCTTAAAAGGGCTGACTAATGCGCTATTTCCGTTCCAATCGACGGCGCTTAGTCATCCTCTTGGGGAGAAAACAACTTTTGTTAAATGCAACTGGCGAAGTGGGCATCTATTGGAAGGCAACTTCAATTGCTTTGTTGCTCAGTGTAGAAAAAGAGCTAAAATCTGTTTCATGGACAGAATTTGCTTTGGACTTTCGCAGACGTTTAACAGCATTTGAATCGAAATTATAAATTAAAACAAATTATCAAATTCGAATGCTTAAAGACCAGACCAGGCCAGACCTTGAGGCTAACAAACAAAAAACAGCTGATTTTCTTTTCTTTTTTTTTTTTGCTAATGGGCGTTGCACTAGCCAAAAGTGGGCGTGGCTGCAACACATTGCGACGCAATAAATGATTAACGAATTTAATGGCTTTGTTGTAGAATCGACTGCACTAAGCAGCCACTGGGCCAAACATAACGAGGCAAGCAGCTAGGCGAGCAGTGAGTGCTAGCAGCTACCCTGTAAATAGCAATGATTGGGTGTGATATGTGTATATATGTTATATACATATATATATATATATGCTAAGCATATGATATTGTAGTATTCTTTCTTTTATTTTCTAGTAGCTACCCTGTAAATAGCAACGCATGTGATAGACATTTTTCAGCATTTACAAAATATAGAACTTTTAGATCTATTTGAAAGAACTTTTCTTTTTCTTTTCCTTTTATATAATTTTATTTACTTATTTTTTTGGTATTTATACTCATTTATGAAAGTGAAATGAGTATATTGGCTTTGAGCAATGTTCGTCTTGCTGTCCGTCCGTCTGTCCGTATGAACTCAAACCATTTCGAAGCTACTGAAGCTAGACATTTGAAATTTGAAACATATACTCGTATATAGCCTCGAATTGTAAAGTAAAATATTTTGCCTGATACGCCCACTAGGGCCGTGGCAAATCGGAAAATGCATTTTCCGGTATTTCAGAAACTCTGTTAGTTGAAGTGCTGGAGAGAAATTGGAATTTGAAATTTGGAATGTATACTCGCGCTGACAAGCCAAGACCAAAAAGATATGGCATATATATTTTCGATTATAGGGAAAACGCAAAAGTTTATATCTCCTAAAGTTTTAGAGCTAGAAGCTTTAAAATTGGATAATTGAGTTACTGGTGACCTCTTCCATTGATTACCCAACAACATTTGTTACGCCCCTTTGGGGCGTGGCATACCGAAAAATACCCTGTAATTTCCACATTTTTGGAACGTAAGCTTCCAAACTTTGTAGTTACGTTACCTTAGACCATTTCAAAGGATTGGCCAAAAAATTCATGTCTACGCCCACTGGACGTGCAAAATATGCTTAAATATAAAATATAAATATATATAGAAAAAAGTTATAGTAAAAGCAAAATTATACTTTTTAATATTAATGAATTCCGTTAAGAGCGGAAATTTGTATCTAGAAAAACAACGTTTATAATTTTATATATATTTAAACTGATAGCAAACACACTTGATGATGATCTTTAATAAAAAAAAATATATATTAATAATACTACAATATATATGCCAAAAAAAAACTAGAAATCAGAGCTAAACCTTAAATTTCATAAATTCGGTTAAAATTAGAAAAAAGTCTCTGAAAAAAAATATCCCGATCTATACGAAAGCATATATGTAGATACAATTGATTGCTAAAACCTAAGCTAAGATTCAATATACATACATATATGGATTTTGAATATACTTATAATATAATTTATAAATTTTATTATTATAGCCTTGAGTCTCGATAATTTTTACCCCGCTAAATAGAAAGTCGCGATAAAGCTCTGTCCCCTTGACAAAAAATCGTTATATGGAAATCTCGATAATTTGAATTTCTGTGTAAATCGAAAAATAACTGATCCCCTTGCCATTTCGAATTATCGGGACTCGACTATATAATGTTTATAGCTGATTTAGCATCAACAATCTAAGTACTCTTAGCTGCATATCTTGTCACAATCTTTGTCTATGCCCATTGGTCTGCCCAATTTTAATGGGTATACGAAATAATACTCAAATGTGACGCTCATTAAAAATAAAGCATACGAAAAAAAAAATAATATCAGCAGCAGCAACAACAACAATAGCAACAACAACAGTTAAACGACTGCAATTTAAAGTTGTTCATTTCGAGCGCTTAATTGTTTTTGTAATAATTAACAACAACAACAACAACTACTACAATAAAACACTAAAAACAACTGCAACAACAACAACAAAACAGAGCAAAGCAAAGTTCAAGGACCAGCTACAGCCGGCGCTTAACAGCTCACAAAAATCTATAACATTAACATGCAAGACGCAACTGCAACAATAACATTAACAGTTTGTCATGCAACAGATAACAGCGAATCCGCATCAGATGTTCAAAAGTTCAAGTTCTGAGGAAGTCAAAGTCAGTTTTATATGAAATATGTTGAGATTGTAAGTTATTAATTATTAACAGTCTGTTGCATAACATACTGTTAAGAGTGTTTTATGCATGTCAAGAAGCGTTGACAGAACTGTTAACTGTTAGGCATGTAATAGAAGAGAAAAGTTTGGAAAATGTTAGGAAGTGTGAATGACATAAGTGGAAATAGAACAGATCAAATAGGAAAGTTGCAGTCGGGCGTAACCAGCTGCATAATACTCGCTCAAAGAGCTTGCTACGCTTTAATAAACGGACTAGACAGGGACTTATAGGAGTATGTGTAGAGGAGATCTACAATCGAAGTTCCAGAATTGAAGATATACCTATTTATAGGTAATACATGTATCAGACAAAGAACATATTCCACAATCTGACGTCTAGAACCCAAAAATTACTGTAATGTTTCTTTATAGATTAGCCATAAATCATATATAGTATATACACTAAGATATGTGATATATATATATATATATTAAAATAGATGTCAGATTGATCGGAATATGTTCTTTGACTTTTTAAACGAGTATAAAGCTACAATCAAGAAATCTTCTGTGCTTATTTAGTAAACTCTTTAACTATTGCTTTAAAGTAGATTCAGATGAAACCGATTTAGAATACAAAAAAAAAAGCTCTAGTTAAAGATACAAAGAAACTATGGTGCCTAAAGCACAAGCATATGAAATTGATTTTCTTTGATTAAAATAGACTTTGGAGTAAGACACAGTTGTAAAGCTCCCATATTTACACTTTTATGACTCATAGCTGAGCAATGGGTAATTAGATCTTATGACAGAATTGAAATTTGAAAGAAAACTCAATTTACTTGAGCACTCTAGATATACAACTTTCATGCTTCTGCTTTATTTGTTCGAACCTTTTACTTTAGCTGATCTATTAATGATCGATTATCTATTCATGAAAAAAAAAAAAAATAAACAAAAGCAACTACTAACTTAGAGTTAAAAATCTATATTTCTTTATAATAATATATAATCAGCGTGACAAGTCAAATTGATCTTAAATCTAGATATATCTGCCAATCTACTCATTTGTTAATAATTGTCTATAGAATTAGTTACTAATAGGCTTTGTGCTTGTTTAACTTTCTTTTTCTTTGCCTTTTAATAATAATTAGCCAGATTAAGCTTGATTGCATTTTAAAAGCATTTTTAAAGGTCAAGTTTAAAGTTAAAACTTTACTAAATACTCAAATTGAGTTTATATTTGTGATGATTTGATGGCGATTGTGAGTGGAATTTAATTTTGTGCTTATTTATTTTTTTATTATTTTGTAAAAAATTAATTAATTAATATGATTTTTTTTTAAATAAATAATTAAAAGTTACTTAAATTCCTTTCGCAAAATACCCAAATTATTAACTATATTCAAATCGTTCTATAACTAATTTCCTGTCCCTCTGTATAACAGTTCGTTAACAGTGCTGTTCATGCTATGCACTGCTAATGTTAATTACTTAACAGCGACCACGTTCGCCTCTGGTAGATAAGGCACAGTTGGTCAAATATGGGCATGTCTCTCTAGTGGCTTGTGTTTTGGCATTTCCGTTACGCTTTTTTCTTTTTTTTTTGTTTTGTATTTTTAACAGCTTGCAACTTCCTGAGCATGCCAGGCCAGGCCAGGCCAGTTCAACAGGGCGTGGCAGTTGGCACGGCCAGCTGGCCAGCTTCGTGACTTTACAATTGTCATCTTATCTGGAGCTTGTTGTTGTTGCCTTTGTTGTTTGTTGAACTTGGTGATAAGAGAGAGCTTTGGAAGTAACCTAAAACTGAAGCCAAAACCATTTTCGAAATGGCTGACATGATGACAAAGACCTTAGATCTATCCATATGTGTGTGTGTGTGTGTTTGTGTGTGGAAACACCTCTGAACGAGCAATAAAGATAGCAACTGTTGGCATCTAGAATAAATATTTGCTAACTAAGCTTTAACAAAAGCTTTATTCTTCATTTATAATTATTTAACTTCCCCTTCATTTCAAATTATTTATATAAAATATGAAAATCCTCTTGAAATAAAAAGGAAAATGTCGTAAGGCACGAAGCTCTTTCACAAAAACACAATCATCTGAGCTGTGCTTATAATTCTCAACCAGTTAAAGCTTAACGAATTGTATGAGCTTTTTCAATAAACTTCCCAAGTTCATTTTGTAATGCTCATTAAAGTTATTTCTGCTCAGCGAGGCTTACAAATACAATAATACAATTTATGCATAAATATAACATATTTAATTACATTTATATAAATAAAAACATTTTTTTTATTATTATTATTATTTTGATAGCTGTCTGCTGACTTAATTTAAACACACATGCGCCAACTTTGTTCGCTGTGCTCGTCCCCCCCTTTTGACGTTTAGCTTCAGTTTGCGAGTTGAAACAAATTTAACTTATTTAAAAATGAAAAAAAAATGCGAAAAAAAATTCGTATTTTTGTACTTGGGGTGCGGCATTCCCACGCCACAGCGAAATATATGTGGTAGCAAATATTTGCGCGCAAATCGACATTCAAAATATATATAATTTCTTTCGGTTTTTTTTTGTAAATTTTGTTTTTTCGCATTTCCATTTCCCATTTCATTCGGCTGTGGCCATGCGCCGTATGCGTAATGTGCGTTGCGCATACGCCCCGTTCGCCATTTTGCTAGGCGCATTTCGTTGTAATTCAACTAACAATAAGGCGCAATTTGGATGTCAAGATGTACACGACACACACACACACACACACACACACAAAGTAACATAGACTCCGCCTACTGCTTGAAGCGACTCCTCCCACAAAACCGCAAAAATGAAAAGCAAAAGCAAAAGCAAATCAGAAAAAAAAACTCAACGCGTTTAGAGCGAGATAGCATGCTGTAATTTGAGTGTATGTAAACACTGCACTAAATGCTGCTGACAAAACGTAATTAGTTATGTTTTGTAATTAATTATATTTGAAAAACAAAAATTAGAAGCATTTGCGCATCTAATTAACTCCAAAGTTGACATTTAAATCAGACACCAAATAAATCACGCAAAGTGAACATAAATTCTAATTAGAATAGTCGCCATTTGTTTTGCTTAATTGAAATCTTATGCGCTCTCTCGCTCACACTCACTCGTCCCATCACACTTCAAGCTTAGCTCCCAGGATAGACGCGCGCCTGTTAAACGACGTTACCCCAGGTTCGATTCCAGCCAGCGACAACAACAAATTAATTCATTTGAATAATTTTACTTTTTTTTGGCAAATTTCTATGTTTTTAATTATAAAAAAATAAATCTTAATTTACTTACATGGCATTGTTGCTGTTGTTGTGTGTGCTGCTGCTGCTGCTGCTGCTGCTCCAAGCGTCCGCCGCCTCCCACTCCGCCCACTGCTGCTGCTGCTGCTGCAGTGAACTGCGCGCGCAGCAGCTGTTCTGCGTCCTGGGGCAGCGCCTGTTGCGTTTGTTGCATGTGGCGTTGCGCGGGCGCCAGAAATTGTTGTTGTTGCTGCTGCTGCATGTTGATGTTGTTGCTGCTGCTGTAGCGTGGCATAGTAGCAGCTGCTGACAGGCGCTGTTGTTGCAGGCGTTAGTTGTTGTTGTTGCGGCTGTTGCGTGTAACTGTTGTAAGTTTGTTGCATGTATTGTTGCTGTTGTTGCGGCTGTTGTTGTTGCATCCAGTGCTGATTATAATTGACTGTTGTTGTCATATTGTTGTTGTTGTTGTTGTTGTGGCGCTGTTGCTGCTGCTGCTTGTTGTTGCTGTTCGCTATCAACAAGGCAGCACGTTGTTGTAGCTGCAGCTGCGTGGCAACGTTGTTGTTGTTGTTGTTGTTGTTGTCTGCTGCTGTTATTATTGTTATTGGCCCAAACAGCCCAATTATCGCTCATATTACTAAACTGCAACCTTTGTTGCAGTTGTTGTTGCTGCTGCTGCTGCTGCTGCTTGTTGTTGTTGTTGTAGCTGCTGCTGCTGCAGATTGCTGTTGCTGCTGCCGTTGTGTTGCATTTTGTTGGCTTGTAAGGCAATCATCAACAATGCAACAAAATCATCAACGTTTATCACAAGATTTTCTCTCTCTTTTCTCACTCACTCTCAGCTGTTTGATTTTTTTTTATTTTTGTTCTTTTTTTTTTTTGGTTTATTTCATCATTTATTTATGTATTGCTTGGCTTTTTGTTGGTTTTGTTTTGTTTTTTGTTTTATTTATTTATATAAGTTTTATTCTATGCAATATTTGGTCAGTTTTTGGGTATTTGTTCTATTTAATATGGTAAATGGCCTTTTCAATGAGTATCTCTTAGCTGGAAAGATTTTGATAGGGGTTTTTTTAATGAGTACAGTGGAGCTGATAGAATTACAAGCGAAGGCTTCAATTTTATTGATACATATAATAATCAATAATTATTTAATATTAATAAATTACTAATTTAAATTTATGAATATTAATAAATTATTGCTTTGCATTTATTAATATTTAAAATATTTATTTAGATTTAAATCAAGAAAAAATTAATATTTACTTATTAACTTTTTAATTGATTATTATTTCAATAATTCATTTAAGTTTATAATAATATAAAGCAATAAATAATGAATATTTATAAATTACTTTTTTATTAAATTTTTTATAGCTCATCAATTTTTCTTGTTCATTCTAGCGAGCTTTCACTGTGACTGCTAATTTTTGCGCTTATTATTATTTTTTGTTTATTTGTAAACTTTAACAAAGTTTCAAAGTTAAATTTTGTTTATTGCTATTTGCATTTTTTATTTTATTTTTTTCTTATTTTTATTATTTTTATTTATTTTTTGTCTATTTTTGTTGAAATTTTCTTTTGCACTTAAATTTATAAAATGATTTTTTATATATTTATTATAATTTTTTTTGTTTACTTATTTTTTGTTGTTTTTTATTCTTTTTAATTTTTTTTTTATTTATTTGTTGTCTATTTTTATTTAAATTTGTCTTTGCACTTTTTATATTTTATGTTGGGAACTTAAAGATTCCTTGTAAATTATTTTTTTCTTTTTATTTATTTGTTTTTTCAAATTTTCTTTGCACTGTTTAATATTGTATTTTATGTCAAGAACTTTCAATAATTATTTGCACATTGTGCAATTGTACAGAGCAGAGAAATACATTATATATTTATGTATTTATTATATTCATATGTAAATATATTTATTATAAATTAAAAAAAAAAGTCTTGTTGCGATGACTCAACTTTTCACTTGACTCGCTTATTATTACACTACACTGTATACAAACACACATACATACATACACACATACATATACATATATACATACATATAAATACATATACATACATACATATGCCCATATGCATGCGTGTAAATGCGAGTATCTCAACTTTTTAGTTGTGCGCGTAATATGTAAATTAATTTTTATTCATCCCGTTGATTTTATTTTGTTTAATCTTTAATTTTTTATGCATGTTGTTTCTCATTGGTTTTTGTTGTTTTTGCTAAATAATTTGCATATGCGCCTGGCCACGCCTTGCCGCCCTGCCGCCCCGCCGCCTTGGCCTCGCTGCGCTTTGGTGCCTGCGCACACACGTGTCGGGCAAATGGTAACGGTTACATAAACGAGTAGCGGTAAACGGCGCGTAAACAAACACCAAACAAACAAGCGACAGGCGAAGCAACTGCAACTGCAACAAATGTTGAGCGAGGGGCAACTGGTTGGGGGCACTGAGTGGGGTGGATAACATAAGCTGTTCAATTGCTACGCTTGTGTTTTCATTTGCTTTTTACGACTCCTCCGCTGCGCGCACGGATTAAATTACGTGATTCTTTGCTATAAACACACACACACACACTCACATCTACACACACACACACGCGCACAGACGAAGACACAACAGGCGTTCAGGCGCTGGCAGTCAGAACGCAGACGCAGTTTGTTTATTATTTTTAATAAGTTTCCACTTTTGCTTGATTTTATTTGTATTTTGTACTTTTATTTGCCCGCATGTCTTGCACTCGTTTTGCTGTGTTTGTTTTCTAACTTCGATTTTACTTCATTCTTTATTTATTTGCTTTGCGTCGGCATCTCCTGCCACTTCTACACGGCAGCAAGGCACAAATTGTATTAAAGCACAAAATGAAAATCGAATTTTGATAAACCTGCGCTCAGCAGGCAAAGCAGCACTCACACACACACACACGCACACACACACTCATGCTTACATAGCGAACGAGACACGGGACACAGACAGCGAATGTGTTGGAGACGACGACGGCGATCGTTCGTTTGCTTCGCTTCGGGTTTCGCTTCAATTTGCCTCGTTTCGTTTTCGGCCGCCTTTTGGGCTCTGCTCTGCTCTGGCCGGGTTCTGGGCTTAAACTGCGCTGCCAGGCTAAAAACGCGAGCGAGAAATTGTCAAAAATGCACAGCCCAAAAAATACCAACAACAATAACCAAGTTGTTGTTGTTGTTGCTGTTGCTGTTATTGTGACTAATCGCGTTTGGTGGTCGCTCGCGTCAATGTCCAGCAAAATGTTGCAAACACCTTTCGTGGCGCCAATTTGAAAATTGACTTGGGCTTTTTGCGTATTGGTCAATTGGGTGGGTGGGGGAAAACCCTTTGCTGCTGCTGCTGCTGCTGCTGCTCACCGTGTAATTTCGTTCCGTTCCGTTCGCTTTGCTGGCTCATAGATCACTCACAGCGCGTTGTCGTCTTCTTGGCTGCTTTGCCTGCATGCCGCTCGACGCAGACGCTGACGTCGACGTCGGCGTTTTCTATGACTAACGCTGGCAGGCACGCGGCTGTAGCTCCAACTACAAAAACACTATGTAGAACAGCAGCAAACGGCGTCAGCGTCGGCATCGGCGTCGGCGTCGCCACCAACAACAAGTGCGAGCTCCCTGCAAAGAGCTGAAATTTATTTCAATTTTTTTTTATCTGCCGTTACGGGAATCTATGCAAGCACAACAATAACATGCTAAAATATGCGCGACGTGCCCACTTTTTGAGCAACAACAAGATCAACTTTGTTCTTGCTGTGCACACACACACACACACAGACACATTTTGACTTATGTGTGTGCAAATGCATTTTAATCAGTTTTAGCGACACCTTGCGCCGCCTCAAATGCAAATGATCCTGGCACACTCGCACTCACACAATCACACACACACGTTCTCTCTATTTGACTGCCTGCTCTCTCTCTCTCTCTCTCTCTCTCTCTTACATAAACATATACAAACACACAAATACATACGCACGCACGCGCGCGCGCAGAAATTTTCGCCGTGCCACCCTCTCTCGCTCTGTGTCTCTCTCTCTCTCCTCTATCTTTCTCTCTCACGCTCATGCTTTTTACCTGGCTCGAAATGTTAATTGAAGAATTTATTGTTGTGTCTCTTATTGTTGTTGTGTTTACGGCTGGCGCTGGCCTGGCGACGACGTCGGCGACGGCGGCTCTTTTTTTCTTTTCTTCAAATTGTATTTGTATTTGTCGCGTTTAATTATGACAGCAACAGCAAGAGCAACAGCAAGAGCAACGTCAACGGCGACGGCGGCGGTGACGGCGGCAGCGGCAGCAGCGAGGCGATCATTGACTTCGTTGCGTCGCGTCGCTGCTGACGCCTCCGCTGCTCGTTTTTGGTTGTTTTTGTTTTTGCTTAAAATTTCTGACTGGCCTTTAAATATATGGCGCGCTGCTCTTGATGGACTTTTGCATAAGAAACACTACAGCTGATCCTATGAATCGGAAATGAGTGTGTGAATTCGCCTTATATTCTGTTTACGGCATATTCGCCGTCATATTTATCGCAATACATTTGAGAGTATATCAAATTCGCTCCAAACACAAGAAAGCACATTTGGAACTTTGCAACCCGTTGACATGTTAATGACATTTTTATAATGCGTGCAAAGCAAAAGCAACAATAACAACAAAGGCGGATGCAGCATTTCGCTTTATTAATGGAACGGCGAGAAGGGAGCGGCGACGACAACAAATCGTTTTCACTGTTCTCGCTTGTTGTTTTTTGTTTTTATTTTGTTTGTTTTATTTGTGTTTTACTCTTTTTTTGGCAAAGGGAGCGGTTGCGGTTCACAAATAATGTACATAATGCATTTATTTCCATTGACGTTTGCCAGATTTAAACGCATTTTTGATGTACGAGCTGTGTCTGTGTTGCGCTTACACACATATACATATACATACATACATATAAATATATATAATATATAAAAGCTCAACTACAGCCACACACACGCGAGCTGTAAAAGGTAACGGGTACACTGAACTCAGCGCAAACGCGTGCGTTTTAAAAACGCCTGCAGCGTTTGAAATGACGCGATCAGCGCGCACAAGGAAAGCAAAAGCTTTTTCCTTTTACTGCGCACACATACATATGTATATATACATACGTATGTACATATGTGTACATAATTGGCGAATGTGCAGAACCAAAACAAAAAGCTCAAACACTCAAAATGGCGGCAAAAGAACAGAAGCCGCCTTTGCTGCGCCGCGGGCGTTTTTAAACGCGCCGGGCTGCCTACTTCGACAAGAGGAAGAGTGGTCGTGGTCGTGCTCGTGCTCGTGGTCGTGGTCGTGGCCGTGTTGCTGTTATTTACTGTCGTTTGCCTTGGCCCAATTTCACCGTCTCTCTTTATGCGCTCCACTCGCCTCAGGCTCTGCTTGCGGAAGTTATTCACATTCCAAATGGAGCGAGCGCCGAAAAGTGAAGACGTCGCTTTCAAGTGCAGTTATTCCTAGTGCTTTTCCTTTATGCTGCCTTGTTGTGTCTTTGTTTTTGCTTTTATTAGCACGTTTTGTTTTTATGACCGCAGCGTGATTTATTTTTTTTGCTTTGTTGTTGCCATTTAACTGCGTCGCAGCTTTTTATTGTAGTTTTCTCGTGGGGTTTCGGCAACAGGTGTGGCCCTTCTAAAGCAACACACACACACGCACACATACATATGTATACGATATAGCCTGTACATTGAACTTACAGGCGACAGGCATAGACCAACAACCGTCATGGGAATGACGTGTTCGACATCCTTATCACAACAAAACTAACAACAACAACGGCGACGACAACGGCAACAGCGTGACGTCTTTGGGGCATTTCTACAAAATTCTGTAGTGTACGGAACTGGCTTACGTGACCATGACTCATAGCGGAGCAACCCGCTTCGATTTCTAACCTACATTAATCGAACATCGAGCAACGACGACGTCGGCGTCGGCGTTGGCGCTGGCGTCAGCGTCAATGCCGCTGTCAATTTAGTATGCGCAACTCACTTTGCTATCACTGTGCGCGCTCGCTCTCCGTGTCTCTCTCCCTCATTCGCACTTGTTCACTCTCTCTTTCTGTTGTGCTACCGGACCTAGGTCTACAAATCAGTTATTATACACTCACACACACACACACGCACACGCGCACGCACCGAGTGTATTTCTGCATGTTCATGCACGTTCAATTCTGTTGTAGAGCTTAACAAAATCTTAAAACTTTTCGCTGATTTGTGTGAATCGAGATTCTTCAGGCAGACCCATAAAAAAGAACTCCAATCAGCCAGAAAAACAAAGCAAAACACTAAATGACTTTTTACCAAAAAGCAAAAATAAATATATACAAATAAACAAAATAAATTTAATAAAAAAATTGACGAAGTTTAAATACTCTTTAAAGTAGGTAGTAAGGTATATACAATAAAATATAAGAAGTAAATGGAATTTCTTAAAACACTCAAGGTCTTAGAGGTTATTGTAATATTAAAATTTAGTAAGAAAATTTTAGAAAATATAAAAAAAAACAGTTTTCTTTCGAATAATTCCTTTGCTGTATATCGTATTAATGGTATTTATAATCAATATCAACTACAAATTTATAGATAAATTATCTTTAATAGAGGCAAATATATAAATACATATGTACATACATACACATACTTAGGTGATCTTCCCCTATTGAAATATATAATTTAAAATTCTTACAGAATTCTTTATAAAATCATAATAACTTTTTTATAGGGTATACACAAAATACACAAATAAAAGAAAACCAATAAAAACAAGCCAAGCTCTGGCTGTAGCTCTGGCTGTGACTCTGGTATTTTTATGCCCTCCGCTCGAAAGTGTCGGACGCCGGGGCGGGCAGACATATTTCAATTCCAACTTGTCAAGCGCAAAAGGCTCGTAAAGCTAAATCTGAAATCAGCAAAGCGGCAATTCGCGGGCTTTTGGGGTAATTAATCGACGGCTGCCACATGGAGCAGAGACATTCGGATACAGACACATACAGAGACAGAGAGACCCCAAATAACCGAGCAGATCCCAAAAATAAGAATCAGACCCCAATCGAGGAGGGGCATTTGCAAAATAAAATATACAAAAAAAATAACACTTTAAGAAATGTTGGCGATTTGGAGTCCAAATGCAATTTCCATTTGAACTTAATTAATTGAAATCGTTAAAAAGCTTAAGTAATTTTGGTATTATTTTAATTTTTGTTTTTTTTTATGTTCTCATCTTCGATTAATGTCTTAAAGCTCACGTTTATATATAGTATACTTTTGGGAGTAGCTCTTAGGCTTACGTAAACATATCCAAAATTTCGGAAAGTATTTTCGAAATGTGAAGTATATGAAAATATATGAAATATATAGATTATCGATCAAATATGGCTTACAATCGATGATATAGACTTGCAAAGAATATTAGATACAAGAATAAGTATGAGTAAAGGAGCGATATATAAAGATATGCCCAGTCGGACTTGACACCACAGATAAAACACTTCCACATTAAAAAACCTTACACACCTTGAAAAAGAGGCAGAAAATGAAATACAAAATAAAAATAAAAATAAAAATAAAAACAAAACAAAATCCAAACAAAATTAAAACTCAAAAGTTAACCTAACGCAGGTAGAAGCTTTAATACTCTTATAAAAGAAAATAATATTTAATGAAAGTTGAATACATTTTTTGTTTGTATTGATTTTTTAATGAATTTTATAAAATTTTTATAAAATGTAATTAATGTATAAATAAAACATTTTTTAATTTTAAACAGTATTTCATAAACTTAAGTCATTTAAATTAAAAAACAATTTATTATTTTTTAAATATTAAATTCAAATTTATTTAAGTCCAATAAAAAGTATTTACAAACTTATTTTAAGCATATTTTGAGATCTTAAATAATTATAGTAAATATATCAAAATAAAAATAAATTTAAATACTCTAATAAATTCAAAAATAAAAACGTTTAATCTAAGAATATTTTTAGAATTTTTTTCAATTATACAAAAATTTTAGAAAATTTTACACATTTTCCAATGAATTTCATGGATAACTGCTTAGGCTTGTTTCTTTAAGCCTCATGCCATATACTTAAGCCATATGTTAGGGTATACAAAAGAACGTTTGCACATAAATAAACAATTTCGTCGCCATAATAACAACAGTCGCAGCAACCCCAACAACAACAACAACAACAACAACAACAGAAACAACAACAAAAGCTACGAAAGCGACGCAGGCGCAGGCGCAGGAATATGAAAAGTTGTTGGGTGCTAAGGGGTGGATGGGTAGGGAGAAGCGGAGAAGGGGCTATGCGCAACGCAGTTCATCTCGGCTTGTAGCATACACAGCTGTGTTGTTATTATTATTGTTACTGTTGTTGTTGTTGTTGTTGTAGCGCACATTTTAACTACCGCAACGCTGGCAGCGCAGTTGGCAATACAATTCCTAGAATTTCACAATCAATTTTGAGCGCGATATACCCTGGGCGTATGCAAGCGAAAGGGTTTATTTGGTTAGTTAATTAGTGTTTACAAGTGGACATACACATATAGTACAACTGCAGAGCTGGGTAAGAATTAAAATAACAAACTTTTTATAAAATTTAATTTTGCATCATTTCAAAATCAATAAAAATCGATTTTAGTGAAAACTCTGTACTACAAAATTTGTAGTATTATTTATATTTTCCTATTGGATAGAAAGAAGATCAAACAAGCAAAAGGTGATCTAGAATCTGTGTTTAAAATTTGAAAAATATATCTATGCTTTTATTTGAACAAAGTCAATAAATATCGATTTATAAGTTATCGATAAACATGAATTTAAGAGATTATAAATTTAAGAGATTATAAACATTTGTTTTGTATAGTCGACATAAATGAATTTTTGTTATTGCCTAAGCAACTCACTCTTAGATTTCAAGAGGTATAGCTTGAAGCTATGTATATCATAAATGGACTTCTGTTACAGCGCTGCTTCATAGTTATATGTTAACTATAAGTTCAAATACTATTTTTAAACTAAAGTTTATCATGAGTAGTTTAGTTAGTTGTAGCAACAAAGCACAATACAGGGCATCGGGCAGTCGAGCACACACCACTGTCTTACTCTTACTTATTAACCGTATTTTGCTGCTGCTGCTTCTGGTTTGCGTAGTTTCTTTTAAACATATTTGTGAAATTGAATTTATTATTTCACAATTTTTGGCAGACAAACAAATACATATATAACACATATACACACATACATACATACACATATGCATGCGTGTGCATCTGTCTGTTGTGTGTGTGCCTTATAAGTCGCGCGACAATGGCAGCCTGTAATTGACCCACTTACGATCGCTCAGGCTCGTGTCGCGGCTGCGGGTGGCTGCAACGGCTGCTGCTGCTGCTGCTGCTGCTGCATGTGGCTTGAACTTTATGCAGCGCCTGGCAATGCCAATTGCAGCCAAAACGAACAAAAAAAACATGTTGCACGTGTGCACCAAAGCCAAGCCCCGCCAGCACAGCTTGGCCGCAAAACCTGTTTGCAGGCGCTCTAATTGCGCTCGTATTCAGATATCCAAGACTAGCCTCCCCCGCCTCCTGGGCCACTGACTGACCCCTGCCCCTCCGCGCGTAGGTGCCACATTTTCATTCAACAAACTGTTGCATGCAGCCGCCAGTTGTAAATATTGGCCGCTCGTGCCATAAGTCGGTACCACACTTGGGGCAAACGTCTCAATGTCCATGTCGCAGCCAGCGGAGGCTTCAGCTCGCAGACTTTGTTGTGTTTGGTTTTTCTGCTAGAGATGGGCGCGTGCGACACATGACACGAACTTAAAGATGAGCTGGAGGCACGAATGTCGTGTGTGAAAAGTTCAAAACTATGAACAATGCGGCAATCATATACAATATATTTATATATGGAAATACGTATGTATATAAAAATATGTGCTATAAATATTAAATCGTTTTGTTAATAGTTTTTGTAGATATATTAATATGTAAAACAAAATCTTTTAATTTTGTGTAGTAAATGTTTTTATTAATGTGATGTTAATAAATATATATACATTTGTATAATGTTTATTTTTCACTTCAAATAATTAAATTTAAAAATATAATGAAGTATTTATATATAAAATATATAAAAATAAAATATATCAATATAATAAAAAAATAATTAAATATAAAATATATATTAATAAAATATTTAAATGTAATAAATATCTTAAATATTTAATAAAAATAATAAATAAAATATATAATAACATATTATTTAAAAATAAAATATATTTTATTAAAAAAAATATATAAAAATTAAATATTTAAGTATGTATAAATTATATAAAAACAAATTATTTAAATACAAAATATAAAATAAAAAAAATAATTAAATATAAAATATGATCATATATTTAAAAACAAAATATTTAAATGCAAAATATATAAAAATAAAATATTTAAATATAAAATATATATTAATAAAATATAAAAATAATTAAATATAAAATATATAATAACTATAAACAAAATAATAATAAAAACAAAATACATAAAAAATAAAATATGTAAAAACAAAATATATAAAAATAAAATATTTAAATATAAAATATATAATTATAAAATAATTGAATATTTAGCGAAATTACAATAATACCATATATATTATTTTTGGGCCCATCAATTTTTCAGACGACAGTTTATTCATGATATGTACATACATAGGTATATTACCAGGTTTGGCTGTCTATCCGTCTGTTTATATAGCTTAATATTGAAATTTTGATCATCCATAGACGTATCGAGTTTATCTTAAACTATATAATCTTTAGCTTTAGATATAGTAATTTCTATATTTATATATACATTTCACGATATTAGCTACAATTCTTGATTCGTTTATTATGTATATGAACGAAGATGAAGATGTTCTGCCATATGGAAAGTTAAGAAACAATCAAATTCTCTCTTAAATCATATAATTAAACAAGTCGATCGATATGTGCTCGTGCTAGTTCGTGTCACGCTATAAAACACAACCATCGCCAGTTATGATCCTCGATTCTCGTCGCTCGCTTCTCGGTTATTATCATACGGTACACGCATTTGTGGAGTTTATCTGTTGCGGTTTGCGTTTTGCGCTTTGCGCGGCTTTTCTATTTAAGCCCAAGTTGTTTTCTGGTCAAGAGATGTGGGAGGGGGCTAGCTGTGTGTGTGTGTAAAACGTAGCTGGGCCCATTGTGTGGTATTACGGTTGAAACTTTTTATTTACATGGAGCTATACGCAAGTCTCTATAGATATATATGTATTGTATGTCTATATATATTTAGCTTATTTGCTTTGGGGGTTTGTCCATTTAGCGAGCACAGTGCCTGTGTGTGTGTGTTTTTTATTATGGTCACACACACACACACGTGCACACACATACTATATGCATATTTGTACAAGCAAAACGGAAATCCAATCATAAGTATGCTTCGCACATAGAGCTATTGGGGAAAACCCTCGATGAGACATGCTCCAAAGTACTACAAGCAGCTAGATATCATTTAGTCTGTATATTAAAGTAGTGCAAGAAGAAAACTCTATCTATATTGATAATTCCATTCCACTGGAAATTACATTTATTTATATATAGAGCAGACCCTAGCTCAGAGTGATAAGCAGAGATGTATATTTATAGGTTATATCATATGCCTTAGATCAATATGAGCTCATCGCTCAGTTACAAACGACCGCTGCTATCTTCTTATCTTTGCTGACTTGCAAGAAGATAGCTTCCATTCAGTATTTGTGGACAATGGTGCCGCTAGTATTACGTCTGGCTGTATTACCCTGATATACATACGTCTAGAAACTACAATATACAATATTCAAGCAGCTTGCTACTACTTAAGTGCTTAAGTATACAGCTAGTACTTGGGGCTTTCATTCATGTCAGAACTAACAAAAATTTCGACTGACGTAATCCTAAAATATAAATTTAGTTAAATTATCAGATCAACTATCATAAACTTACTACGTCACACTGAAAATGATAATATCAGCTATCAAAAAAATTGTAAATGACTAGAGCTAGAGCTACTAGCCAAAGTCAACAGCCAGACTCATAAAGCGATAAAACTATTATGAGCTTTTATGATATGCAGTTCTCAAGATCAGTAAAAACTACAACTGAAATCGTGCAAAATCTAAAAAGAGAATAAAAAAGATTAAAGTATATTGTAGAACCGCTCCTAAAAAAAAAACAAATATTGGGGAAGCAAAAAACAAACAGAAAACGTAAAACATGAACATGAAAACAAAACATTAAGCAATGCAAACTGCAGCTAATTTGAAATTTTCAACAATTGCAACAACAAAAGATGCCGAAAACAAATCTTAAGCCAAAGCCAAAGGCAGCGGCTCGTTGCGCTTTGATTGAATTGAATGCGAAACGTTGACGCTTTAGGTTCGACTTCAAATTGCAACAAAAAAAAATGCACAGTTAAACGATGCTCTATAAAAATGAGAATGTATATACAGTTCAGAGCTGTTAAGAATTCCGTTTGAATGGAAATTCAAAATGGGTTTTTGTTCTGAAAACCCATTTTGAATTTCCATTCAAATGGAATTTTTAACAGCTCTGATACAGTTTGTCAAGAAACTCTTTACACACTGAAAAAAAATTACATTTTTCGACTTTAGATGCAAAAATCATGGCCATTTTGTCAAATTAACGAAAATTTTTTAATGCTAATCTGTTTATTAATCATTTTTAAGCTTAGTTCTAAAAAACAGATAGCAAAAATAAAAATGTGTAACAAAATAATCAACAAAAACCAGAGCTGTTAAGAATTCCATTTGAATGGAAATTCAAAATGGGTTTTTGTTCTGAAAACCCATTTTGAATTTCCATTCAAATGGAATTTTTAACAGCTCTGACAAAAACTAACATTACTCATTTTTCAAGCTGTCAAGAAACTGTTTACACATTGCGTTTTCCAATTCTTGTTTGCTCTAATTCTTCGAAACAACGGTGCTTTTCCGTTATCTATGCTTTTTGCGTCTCTTTATGCATGTTTATTTTTGCATATCTTTCAATTTGGTTTATAAATTTTGAGGAATACGCAACTAAAAGTGAATTACTTTAATTTTTTAAATAACTTGCAAGAGATTAGGCTTTAATGTGGTCCAACTGATCTATTATAATCACCAGTTGGACTAATCTTATACAGAATTAGTTGAAGAGCTTTCTGTATCAAGGAAAGCCACTACAATCTCAAAAATCCAGCGGAAAACGAAGGCAGACTTGGGAAAATGGGTACAGGTGGGCGTAAAAGGAAGATTTACAGTCGGGTATACCGTTTAAGATTGGCCAAAATCCAAAAAATATCAATACAGACCTTTCACAAGGACCTTAAGGAAGAATGTGAAATAGATGTGTCACATGAAACAGTACGCCAGACCATCCTACGGCATAGCTACTCTTCCAGAATGCTTTTAAAATTTTACAGTCGGAAATTAAGCGATGCCCTATAAAAATGAGAATGTATCTAATTGTACTATATTACACATATAAATTGAACTTTAAATTAAGTATAGGAAATTTAAGAATTTTATTAATATTTAAAACTTATTTTTATCATATTTCATGTTCATGTTTAATATAAATTATTTATATATATATTTTTTTTTCATATGAATTGCCTATAAATTCCAAAAATTTCTTAGAAATTCCATAAAAGTTCAATAAATTCTTAAAAAACTTTCATAAAAATTCCTATGAAATTTGATAAGAAAATTTTTTAAAATTTCAAAGAATAAATAAAAATCGATATTTATTTTCTAAGTTTTTTTTTTACAGGGTATTTAGCATTGTTGTTGTCAAATGTCGCTGCTGCGACAACAATAACAATAATGAAAAGCATTTAATGCATTTTGCGCACGCTTAAAGCGAGAAAATTATGTGAATTTTATGAATGTTGTGCATTTAGTAGATTTGTTGTTGCTGTTGTTGTTGTTGTCGCACACCTGCGTGGCAAATTAACCGCATCGGTGACAAAAACCAACAAACAAACACTAACAGCAACACAACAGCAACATCAACAATAATATTTCAAGTTTAATAAGCGCAAAAATGGGTGGCATTTGATGTGGCCAAGACGCCGCTTGTCTTGGCTTGACTTGGTAGCTGGAGGGCTGGCGGTGGGTTAGTTTTGGCATTAACATAATGATCTCAATATTTGCACAGCTTTATCACGATCCGGCCACATTTAATTATACGATTACGACAATATCACGGCAGCTCGCTTCATTTTCTGCCACACACACATTAGACACGCGATCTCCCTCTCCCTCTCTCTGTCCCCCTCTCCCTCTCTCTCTTTCTCTATTTAGCTGCTTAGGCTGGGCGTATGAGTAATGCACTCCGTGCTGCATTGTTGTTAATGCTATGATTATTGCAATTGTTGTTGCTTGTCAACCAAACAAACCTCCCCAGCCCCGCCTCGCCTCGCCTCTCCCTTAGACTATGGAAATTGTTCTTAGCAATGATTTCAGCAACTAAAAATACACTCCAAAGACATTTTCGTTTTTTTTTTGTGTGTGCCAAACGAAACTATTTCATGCTCTGTACCCATTGCATGTGGCTTGAATGGGGTAGATGGGCTAGTGAGCAAACAGGTGTAAAAGGCGACAGGTATACGCTAGATAAACAGCAAGAGTTAAGCTTGTCTAATATCTTGATGAGAATATTTATGTATATTAATATCGATAATTATCGATTTATGTTATTTTATTTAAAGCTTATATTCACATCTATCACCGTCATCATTGTATAATAAATCGTGTTTTTAGCTCTTATTCAAAATATAAAAAAAATCAAAATTTTATAAATCATAAATGAATCTTAATTCCAAAATTTGGAGACTCTAGCTTCAAAGATGTACGAGATAAAATTGAATAACTTGATTTCGATAAGGGTTTTAATCGATAACAATAGAACGGGAACCGTTATCGATTTATAAATGGAACTACAACAAAAATTTCAAGTCTCTAGCACTTATAGGTTCTGAGATCGACGTATTCATACATACGGACAGACGGACAGTCAGACAGACGGACAGGCGGACAGACGAACAGGCCAAATCGACTCTGTTCGTCATGCTGATCAAGAATATATATACTTTATGGGGCCCCTTCTGCCTGTTACATACATTTTAACAAAACCATTATACCCTGATTTGCCATTTTCAATGGGTGCAGGGTATAAAAAACTAAAAACTTTTTTTATACCCTTAATATAGTCTAAGCCAACTCACAAATAAGTTGAGATGCTATAATAACTGCATATGCAGGGTATTTAGCCAGTTAGTTAGGCTGAACTAGCAGCAATGCTGGTGCCAGCACAAGTTGCTCCGTGAGTGATTGACTCATGGCAAGGGCAGCTCCAAGCCAATCCAAATTCAAATTCAAGTGCAGCCAAAACGAGCGCGTGAGAAATGCAGCAAATCAAATTAGTACAAAGTTGGCGGCTCGACTCGGCTCGGCTCGGTGCGGCTTGGCCTGGGTCGTACCTATAAATAAGTAAGTGGAGCGCCCCAAACGAATGGCGTGACGGGACGGCGTGAAACGAACTGATATAATTGAACAACAGCTCGCATCTGGCATGTAAGACGATTGGTCTTAAGCTGCGGGCACGACACTTGCCAATTGCCCTTATTATCGCTCTTCAGCTTATAATAATCGGTAAACATTGTAAAATGTGTAAAAATATATCGGTGAAGAGTATTGAAGCTGTGCTAAGGGCAGATAGAGGCAGAGAGAGCGGGGGTAGAGAGCGTAGCTCTCAGTATTGATTTTTATTTAAAAATATTCATGTTCTCTTCGAGCAGCTCAATTGATATTTGTGCTTCTCAGAGCTAAGCTATTGTATATATTATTTATAAATAACTTTCACTGTACACGAAATTCGATAAGTATCGATCTATTACATACAAGCAAGAGCTAAGCATGAGCAAATTTGACTTGCAGAATTATAAGATTTATGTAATGTTAATTTATAAAGTTATTGATTACACGCTCATTTGTTGATAGCTTGACCTATTTGATACCATTTCCCTTAACTAACATACATACATATATCAACATATATTCTATTGCGCCACCCTGTGTATATTGTCTTGCCTAAATATCATCTATAGACTCAAAGCTGAAGTCTGGCTTATCTTTAAAGTAAAATATATATTTAAAAATTAGATGGGGTATATTTAAGTCAAGTACTTTCTTATAATATTGTATATTTTTCTTTATTGCCCTCTTTAGTGCCCTTATGCACCCAAAATCAACGAAAAAACGAACCCCCATATTAGAAGAAGTTGTCAAGTAGTAAAAGGTTTTACAATCTTAAAAAGTAAAAATAATTTTGTTGAGTAATTCCAAAAATTGGATAAAACGGTTTGATTTCTTCAAGTGGAGTCTCAAAATATTTTGATAAGATAATAAAATATTTCATCCTCAGAACACCCAAAAAGTAGACTTTAAATATTTGGAGAAAATGCGATGTCAAACCTCAGTTCAGAAACATGTTTTTCCAAGTCTCCCAAAGCAGTTAGATTCGATTAAGTAAAGTGAATTCCAGATGGCAACATGTGCCAAATAGGTATTTTCTCAATACTTAAATAAAGAAACATCTGTGAGTCTTGTTAATTGCATTTTTACAGCTCGATATCTGTCAGCTGGCTGTGTGATCTATGCGGGCACTTCTTTTCAGCTCTCTATCAAAGTGGTCCTTATGCCACTGCCAACAACAACAACAACAACAACAACAACAAAAACGTAAAAAAAAAAACATAAAACAGCTGTCCAAACAGACATTTAAATACAATACACGAAGCGGTTAATGCCATTGGTTTAATTGTTGCAATTAGCAAACAATGCGAAACAGTTGTTAAACCAATTTCCAGAATCGACGGACCATTTGCATTGAGCGTTGTCCGAACAAAAGACTCTACTGAAACATAAAAAACAAAAGTAAAACACACACTTGATTCGGGCTTTACATATGTAAATATTTACTATATATACCTATTTATATACAGAATATATAATATATAGAGCAACTGGAGACTACTAGCTTGAGACAGAAAAGTCAAGGTCTGCAAATGAATTTGTATTGAGAGGTTTTTTCTTAAGTTTATAAAACTTAGTGTAAAGAAATTTTGAATTAATTGGTTAGCAAGCTGCTACCTTTTGGGCAACTTAATCTAAACAGAAATATTTACTTACTAACTGAAAAGCTACATAACAATTATTATAGGAAACGTATTTTAGGAGACGGAAGACATTTTAGGGTGCAGTTAACATAGAAGAATTTTATAACAACAATTACAACATATTCAAGTCAAGACTCGGTCCAGCAGGTCTTGAGGGTGGTGACGCCTGAGTCTTCTCCTGGTACAGGTGCGGGGACTTAGAGCTGCAGTACCTAACCGCCTGGCTAGGCTGTTTGGGTGAGAATTAGAATTTTTGTCTACCTCTTGGATTTTGTCGCCTATTTTTGTAATCTTGAGGTCTCGCTCTATGTCCCTGGTCCTCATGTACCACGGGGCTCCAGTTATTTTTCTCAGCGTTTTTGCCTGGAGAACACGGAGTTTGTTTAGGTGCGACTTGGCAGCTATACCAAACACCTGGATAGCGTCAAAGAGGCCAGGGACTAGGGACTAGGATGCTCTTGTATATTTTAACCTTGTTGTCCAGTGAGAGAGCTTGTTACGCGCTGCAAGCAACCAAGACATTTTTGCCGATTTAGTCCTGAATGAGTGCTGCAGCGACGTAATGTGCCTCCGGAATGTGAGGCGTCTGTCCAGGATAACACCAAGGTACTTGTGGGCCAATGTGTGATTCAGCACTCTTCCGTTAAGGCTGACACCAGGCCAGCTACGTACTCTGTTAGTAAATGTGACATTTGCACATTTGTCCGCATTGATGCACACATTCCATTTTTTGGCCCATTCCTGGAATGCATCAAGGTACTCTTGGAGTGCATCCGTGGCCTGAGCTATGCAGCTGTTTTTTGTGAGCACCGCAGTATCGTCAGCATAGGTCGCGATTAACACATCACTGTGGTCAACACTAGCAATTGCAGTGTGTCTTGGCATATCCGCAGTGAATATTGAATATAGTGTGGCTGCCTTGGGGGTTTAATAACAAAAGAAAATATAACAAGTAAGAGTGCTCTAGTCGAGACTGCTCGACTAAGAGATACCCTGAACCCTGCGAAGATGCGATATTCAAATCATTTTACGCTTCTTTTATATATACATATACACAAACAACACATACACACACACAAACACATGCACACGCACGCACAAGCACTTTCTCTGCTACTGCGCAGTTTACGCAGCGACTGCGCGCGGGCAGCGTTTGGGCTGCAGTATGGGCTATATTTTGGAAACTTTTTTGTTGAATAGGTTTGCCTCTAGATGGACTTTCGTAATCAAACTTTTACAGCGTAATAAAGACATTCATATGTATGTATTTGCCAAAGCACAAGTCTCTAGTATTTGAAATACGTTTTTTTCAAATTTGGGGGGAAGGGGGCGTGGTATCCAAAATCCAAAAATTGCAAAATGTTTGTATTCATTACACGGATACACACAGTAAATCTGAAGTCTATAGCTATAACGGTATTCAAAAACGAAGAAAAATTATCGATTTTTATCGATAATAAGGAAATAGGATGAGTTATCGAGAAAAAAATGATAAACTCGTACTGCGTAGGATATACACGAGTATACATTTCAAATTTCAGATCTCTAGCTTTTGTGGTTTGCAAGATCGCTGCGTTCACACGGACGGACGGACGGACAGACGGACATGGCTATATCGACTCAGTTTGTCGAGCTGATCAAGAATATATATACTTTATGGGGTCTGCCATGTCTCCTTCTGCCTGTTACATACATTTTCACAAAAACATTATACCCTGATTTCCCATTTTCAATGGGTTCAGGGTATAACAAGCTAAATTTGAGCATAGAGCAAAACGAACTGAAATTATTCAAAAGTACAGAAGTTCGCTCACTTGAACTTACTTTTGATCTGAATTACATATATTTCTATGTGTAAATATATTTGTAAATTAAATATATTTATTCCTTCTCTGCAACTAAAAACCCCTTTGCATTAAATCAAATATTTGCCATTATTTTTTATGTGTTAAATTTTTCAAAATTTATTTTTATTGATGATTAGTACTAAATAATTTAAATTTTTTTAGTTTTTTTCCTATTTTTGTTTTTCAATTTTGTTTTTTTCAATATATCATTTACCACTTTTAATGAATTTCTTTGCAGTCTTTAAAATTTGTCTAAACAATGAATTTTCATGTTTTGTTAGTTTTTCGTTTGTTTTTGTTTTTGTTTTTGTTTTTCTCATATAAATTTCATTCACTAATTTTTATGTTGCTCTGAAAATTGTATTTTCTAGAAATGTTATTTAAAATGAATGCCACAAATATTCGGTATCTAGAACTAGGTAGCTTTACTTTTACTTTTGTTTTGGAATACTTTCTTGCTAGATAAATTGCAATATATGTACCAATTCATATACAACTGATGCGACGATGACAACAATCAGATTTTTCTTCAAAATTTAACATTTTTTTTTATATATTTTCTGATTTGAAGTTTTCACTTTCGGTTATTGTTTTTTTGTTTTTGTTTTTGTTTTTTTTGAATATTAAAAAATATATATGGAAAAATTGTACACTGATATTGAGGTATTGGAAAAAATCGGCGTATATGTATATATATATAATATATATATATATATATGTCAAATATATACAGGCTCCAATATACACATATATAATATATATGTATATATGTAAGGTAAGGTATATATATATATATATTTGTTTATGTAACTTTGACATGCAAAAAATGGCTTGCGCTTGGTGCTGTTAGTGGGAAAATTCACATTTAAAAATTGTTGCTACCAAAAATTTGGGTTTTTGTTTTTTGTTTTTTGTGGTTTTGGTATCTTGTTCCTATATAGAGCAACATAGGCAATAACAGGTGCAATTTTTACTACGTACAAATTGTTATACGAAAAAGCTTACAAATTATTTCGTTTCATAATTGCTTGCGGTTTTTCTGTATGTGTTTATGTATTTACTATATAAAAATACAATATATATATATATATATTTATTAAAAGTCACAATTGTTATTTTGTTTTTTCATCAGTTTTGCTGCATGCAAACAGCAAAAATGTTATTACAATTTGTTTACAGCGTTCCTAAAAAGTCAAGATCTGGAATACTAATGTTATTTGGATTTTTCATCTTATAATTCTGAAAATGGCTGAGCAAATAATTAAAGGATCTGTTAATAACACACACACACACACACACACGCATACCACATGAAATTGGAAGTGGAGTAGAAAATACTTAGTTATACAAATAGTTTTGAAACGTGTCTGAGATTAACGCTAAGCTGTGCCACCTGATCCAAAAGGACTTCAATCTCTGCATGGCTTTTCCGGCTATATCCTTGACATGTCTTTTCAAAATACATTTAAATTTATTTGAATAGCCCGCCCGAGTCCATGTGAAAGTGCATACACATACATATACCATACGTTCACACACACCATGCCTTAGTTATTGGGCTTAATACATTATAAATTGCAAATTATTTACTAGCTAGTATGTTATTTTCTGTTTAGTAGAGTGTGTTTTACATTTATGTATTAGACTAACGAGGATTTAGATAAATGCTTAAAATAATATCGTGACAATTTTATATAAGTATGAAAACTTTTATTGCGCCTAGGGGCAAAAAATCGAAATGGAGACTTAGACATCGAGTTGGCATTCAATGCACACTCGCGCGCTCACACACACACACACACACACACACGCACACACACATCGAGAGAGGCACACACACGCACACAGAGTTTATACAAATTCATGCATACACTTTAGGCTTATAGTTGGTTTTGTTTTGTTTTGTTTTGTTTTTCTTTTGGAATAAGAGCTAATAAATATACAATGCTAAAAATTGCAAGCACTTTTGCTGTTTGTTTTTGTTTGTTTTTTCATCTGTAAATCCTTTTAAAGCTTTTTAGCGCCCAGTTTTAATGGGCCAGTTGCACGTTGCGCTCGTCGCGCCTCCAGTTCTCGCTGCCGCTGCACCTTCTTCTCCTCGCGTTTACGACGCGCTTCGTCCAGTTTACTGTTACCTATAATAAAAAGAGATACGATAGTGAGACTTAGCACGCTCTCAGCTCACATTTGTAGTTCGAACCCACCTAAGCCGGGCTCATCTAGGGGCTCGAATTCACCATCGGCCCAGGAATCGCTGTTCCAATTGGCATTATGCGTTGAATTATTCAAATGCGATGTTGGCGGGCTTATGTTATTGCAATTGGTCAATGCGCCCGGCGTTGTGGGTGAAGTGTTGGCGCTGCTCGACAGATTAGCCAGCTCCTTTGGTCGCAGTTGTTGCCGCGATGGCGATAAGGTGTTGTGTGAATTGAGTTTGGCCAACGGCTCGATAAGATCGTTCAGCTCATGTTGCTGCAGCTGCTGTTGGTGTTGATGTGGTAGCAACGGTCGCTGCTGTTGCTGGCTAGATGATGTCGTTGAGGAAATCGATTGTCTGGCCAGCTGTTGCTGTTGTTGCTCCTGCTCCGCTTGTTCCTCCTCCTCGCACTAAGAAATTGGGTTACAAATTGTTAATTTGGTTTTACAGTATTTATAATTTGTTTTCTGGGCATACCGGATCCTCTTCTAGGCTACCCCATTCCTCATTGTCCCAGCCATCGCGCACTTCATTCAGCGGATTGGTTGATATCAGTTGACCATTGTTAGAGCTAGCTGCTAACGGACTGCTGGGATCCTGTGAGGTCTGCAAAAACAATTTATATAAATCTATGAGAAATGGAGTGTTTTCAAATCAAACTTACATCCATTTCACCCCAGTTCTCATTATCCCAATCGTTGTTGCCATAGTCAGAGGCTGAGGCGGAGGTATCGTTACTTTCGTGCTCCAAAGATGTCATGGATGTAACGCTACTTGTCGTGGTCGACAGGCTGCTACTCGATGGTTGTTCTGTTTCAAATAAAATACAGTTCGTTAGCAGTTCCATTATGAGTTTTCTTTTTGGAAAACTTACCCAACGACGCTGGCTTCGATAGATTCCGACCTGTTAATGGCGGTCTGGGTCTGGACGAATCGCTTTGACTGCGATAGAACTTGGCTGTCACGGCGGTAACTGCCCAGCCCGCCCAGGTGGCTGCAGCATTGCCAATTGAAGGCGTGGCGGTGTGAACATCCGCTTCTGCAACGCAATACGTTAGTTTCTCATTTCAATTTGTGTTATGTATGCACAACTTACCCATTGTCTCACGCAGACTGGGATCCTCGGAGACCTTCTCCAGTTTGCCCAAAAATCCACGTATTGTTTTGAAGGCCGGATCCCGTACAGTTTTCTCTGGATCAACACTCAGGGAACACAACGATGGTAAGACACGATTGGCCACCTCGCTAAGCAAAAAGTATTGCTGAGTAGCTGCCAGTGCCAAGACGCCAGCAACACGTGCCGGCGGAAAGGGATCGCGCATGGCACGTATAAAGGCCGAGACGAGAACACGCTGGCGCACCTGCGGATGCAGATGTGGCGCTATCTTGCCCAGGCAGACTGTGGTATTGGTACGTATGCCGCCCTGATCATCGCGCGCTTGGAGACGGGCAAAATGACGTAGCACCTCCACATTGAGATTATTGTAGTTCAGCTTGGGCGCCAAGTGAATAATGGACTTGACCGTCTGCTCGCGTATGGTGGCGTTTGTGTCCAGAAAGCCATGCGCCACTTGGGGGAATATTTGCTCATTGACCACCGGCGGCTGCAAATGCGCAATAAACAGATCCAATTGCTGCAGCAGACGTGAACGGGTGACACGATCTGTCGAGGCAAAGAGCTTCACCACACAGGGCACAATACGTTTCTGATACTCCACCTCGTCCAGCAGTTTACCAAGCTGCAAAGGAATGAAAAACTAATTGTTAATTTCTTGTTTCGATATGGACTGATAATAGTTACTGCACCTTAAACATGGGCGCCAGTACCGCAGAGCCAGCATCGCCGTATTCGTAAGCTGTTATCAGCTGTGGAAGTATTTTGTGTTTACAAACATTATCCGGAAAGTTTTCCAGATGCGTGGTCAGACCGCTAAAGAAACGATTCTTTTCCGCTTTGTCTTTGATTTGAATTTCTTCAAGAAAAAGCAGCGTGTCAACCAAATCGTTTTTAAAGAAACCACCTGGTTTACGACAGCGCGTTATAATATCAGCTGGATTGGGCCGATTTGAAGGCGATGCGCCAACGAGTTCGCAATATAGAGATTGCAGTGATTTGGGTATGTGTTCGATGTCCTTGAGATTGGATCGCTGCTTTAGCACGCCATTAAAGGCCTCCCAAACGAGGCACCCCAGACCCCACATGTCCACAGAGCTGTCAAATGGAAAAATTGTGGACTTAAGTGTGATGGAACGTAAATACTATATATTATGTTTATACCACTTGGTAGCAGCCTTGAGTTTACTCTGATCATTCTTCTCAGGCGCATCATAGACCTCTAGCGTCACGGGTATTTTCATGGGTGGCATGGGATTACCATCAGCAGCAGCGACATACTCCAGGCTGCCCAGCTTCCATTCGCCGGAGGAATTGACGAAGACCGACCACGCAGAGACATTGTTGTGCCGCAAATTGCCATCGTTATTGAGAAAGGAGAGAGCACGCTATAAACAAATAAATAATTTATTATTATAAGTCTACAAATGTGTATTTATTTGACTTGCCGTTATTTGAAAGATGCCCCAAGCCAGATAGAGGCCCTTCTGTAAATTGTCTGTGGCTAGTTTGGTGAAATATGTGCCCAGTGGCTCCACGGCCTCGGTGGCCACATATAGCATCTTATCTGTTTCCAGTGAGTCCAGATATTGCAGTATACTCGGATGACGCAACGTTTTGAGGCGTTTCAGCGACGCCTTGGCCAGCTCACATTTCGTATCGGATCCACTGCGTATATCATAGACAAAGACAGAGACCTCCTCGAGGGTGCCTTTGCGTTTGGCCTTGTGCAATGTCCATATGGAATAGTTATCAAAGCCAGCAACGGGTTCGCCAATGTCATATGGAAAGTCTTTGGAGGAGTCGCGCGAGAAGAACGACCACATCATGTGTTTTGCTCGACGGCTCAATATTTTGTTACGTCCGACAAACACACAAAATGCGACAACACAGACACCTACACACACACACACACACACGCGCGCACACACACAGCTGTTGCTGTCTGTGTTGCTGTTGACTATTGTTTAAGGCAGTAGAAGAGAGGCGCTGCCGAGAGAGATAGAGATGTTAACGTTAATGCGTGTACACCACCACCACCATCACCACCATTGCCTGCTACATACTTTTCAGACGTTTGCATTTATCGTATTCCTTTTGTTTGTATGCCAGCTGTTAACGTGTCGGATATTTGTACTTATGATATTTATCTACACATTCATGAATCTTATCATCAACTCGACTGACTTCTACTTTTGTTGTTGGGCTTCCTCTGTACAGCAGCAACAATTTTCCAACATACTCTGGTGTTTTGCAATTCGTATGGTATTTGGGCTTAATGAAAAATTAAAGACTAACGCGTTTCTTGTTGCACTATATTACATTATTAACTACTGCGTTGTGTCTAATGTGTATTAATTGCTTAATTAATTCTAAACTTTTCCCGAGTACGTCAGCTTTTTGCTTCTTCTTGCTTTTGGTTACTTTAGTGATGACACGCGAACTGAGGGGGGTGCACAATCGAATAGTTGAGCAGCTGACTTAGCACAATGTTATCGATTGCTTAATTAATATTCATATAATAATTAAAACTAATTAACAGATTAATTAAAAAATAAACACATACAAATAAAACTAAAGCAATAATTTGACTACAATAGGCAACTACAATTTGGATTTGATCATAATATTGAAGTATTAAGCGCTTGCAATTCACAGCAGCTGCTGACACTCACAGCGAACACTTGACAGTTGCTCAATGTGGCAACGCCGCCTTGTGTTATAACATTCGTCTCGCTGCCAACTTCACGCAGGTAAATTTTCGCTGTACGTTGAAGCAATTTTTGTGATAATTTCTTGTGCAGGAACTTCAACAGCTCACAGGATGATGATGCAACGTACTACGCTTTTGCTGCCAATGGCTGTTGAAGCCACCAATGTTGCCCAACAGCAACGTGGTATGGCCACATTGAAGCATATTTCCATGCGCCTCAAATCCGTAAAGAACATCCAAAAAATTACGCAATCAATGAAAATGGTGTCCGCGGCCAAATACTCCCGTGCTGAGCGTGATTTAAAGGCAGCGCGTCCCTATGGTATCGGTGCTCAACAATTCTTTGAGAAAACCGAAGTCCAGGCTGATGGAGCTGCCGAGCCCAAGAAGCTGCTTATTGCCGTAACTTCGGATCGTGGCCTCTGCGGTGCCGTGCACACCGGCGTTGCGCGTCTAATCCGTGGCGAGCTGCAGAAGGATGATTCTAACACCATGGTGTTCTGCGTTGGCGACAAGTCGCGTGCCATTTTGGCCCGTCTGTACGGCAAGAACATCTTGATGGTGGCTAATGAAGTGGGTCGTCTGCCACCCACTTTCCTGGATGCGTCCAAGATTGCGCATGAGGTCTTGTCGACTGGCTACGATTATACCGAGGGCAAGATCGTCTACAACCAATTCAAATCTGTGGTTTCGTACAAGTGCTCCACGTTGCCCATCTTCAGTGGCCCCACTGTGGAGAAGTCGGAGAAGCTGGCCGTCTACGATTCGCTTGACAGCGATGTCGTCAAGAGCTATCTGGAGTTCTCTCTGGCCTCGCTCATCTTCTACACCATGAAGGAGGGCGCTTGCTCTGAGCAATCGTCCCGTATGACTGCCATGGACAACGCCTCGAAGAACGCCGGTGAAATGATTGAGAAACTGACCCTCACATTCAACCGCACCCGACAGGCTGTCATCACACGCGAGTTGATTGAAATCATCTCTGGTGCCGCTGCCCTAACATAAGAAGTGTACACGTAACACACTCCAGTTTGAGCCGCAGCTTTAGCTTGAACGATTTCATGAAACCTAATTACAACATTACGAAGATTCGAAGACGCCATTGCTGCGTATTAAATGATATAAAAACTTATAATTATCTGAGATAAAAACCAGAATAAATAGCGTGGAACGAATATATCGAATTTTTAGTTAAATCTAGAAATAGTTTAGTAATTATTTTTGGTATTTCAATTTTACTATTTACTCTGTTATTGGCCTATTTTCATTTGTTTCTAAATATGGTTTATAGACTTTTAAAGGAACTGTCCAATATTGGAAACAAGTCAAATTCCGATATCTCTGAAAGTGGAACAAGAATGTTGAAGACAAGGCTTAAGAGTAAATAACATTTTCATTATTGTTTTCAAAATAGTTAAATGTATTTTTAGATAACTTCAAAAACCACAATTACAATCAACTTTTTGCTTAAAAACTATGGAATCGTGCTGAACACGTTAAGGCCTGCTTAGCGAAATTGGCCACTTTTGCTCCTTAACTTAATTCTAGCACATATTCTGCAGAACATTCAATATGTAAGCGCCAATGTCTTCATCTTGGTTGGTCCAAGTGATCAGTATAGTCTTTTGCTTGGGATCTTTTTCGTCCTCCTCCACATTGATCTCAACGGTCTCCACGGTTATGAGGCCGCTCTCCTGCAGCATTACGGTCCAACCGCTCAGCTTCTCTTCCAGCAGCGTTTTCAGCTTTTCGCTGGTGCGCAGCTTTGGTCCGGGATCATCCATTTTGACCTTTGATGTGAAGCGCATCACATGTCGATTGATGCCAATCTCTTTGAGTGCATCCGTCAGATTTTGCAGCATAATGCGATTGTCTTTCATCACCAGGATGCCATGTATGAGGCGACGACGCTTCGGATCCGGCGGCTGGGCATTGTAGGAGCGGGCCTCCGCTTTCAGCAATGAAATTGAGGCATCCACGGGTATTTTGACGGGCGTAGAGATTACACAGGTCTCACCATTGGCTGGCATATATGTTTCCAAATTAAACTCGTCTCGTATTTTGGCGCGCAGGAATTTCATCTTCTCCGCCTCGCCGTGCACAAGCATTACGTGCTTGGGCTCACAGTTCTGGATAAGCTGCATGATGCCTAAAATTAATATATGTTTAGTTTGATGCATTTTGGATGTATCTATTAAGATGCATTACCCTTGGCATCGGCATGAGCCGAAAAACTCATGTACTCCACGGCCATTTTGACCTCAACGACCTGACGATTCTCGAACTCGACTTTTTTGGCACCACCTAGAATCTTGTTGCCCACTGTGCCCTGCACACAGTAACCGGGCATTATGACCATATTGTTCTCATTCGGCGCCCATTTCTTGAAGATTTGCAGCGAGAGACCCGCGTGCAACATGCCAGGTGTCGCAAAGACAACCATCGCACCTGGATTATCTATATACGCCTTGTCAAAGGGTTTGATGTGCTTAAAATCGAACATATTTCGATGGACAAACGTCTTGCGGATCTTCTGATTTGTCCAAGTGATGAACATTTTGTAGTATGTATTCGCTTTTTCAGTGAGACCTAGCGCAAAGTAGATGGGATACTTCAGATTCATGCGTTCCCAATATGTTTCTAGCAGAATGCAAAGCTCTTGCGCTCGTCCCAGTGCAAAGACGGGTATCAAGACTTTTCCGCCTTTCGAAACGCATTCGTGTACTTTTTTAAGGAAATCTCGTTCCCTACAGCGCTTGGAATCTCGTATTGTTGTGGCGTAGGTGCTCTCCGTTATAAGCAAATCCGGTCGGCATTTGTCAATCCAGGCAGCGCCTAAATGCCGATCCGGCGTCATATTGTAATCGCCGGTATATACAACACTTTGGGAGCCAACTTTGATCCAAAACATTGCGGCACCAAGCACATGGCCCGCATAGTAGGCCTTTATCTCCAGATCTGTGTCTACCATCATGCTCTGATGTAATGTGACGGGAATTACCTTCTTCATGCAATCTTTGATCATTTGTGTGGTGAAGAAATTCGATTCGCCCTTCCGTTCAACAGCCACTTTTCGCATATCTTCAAGTAGAATAGGTGCAATAGCCTTGGTCGGATGAGTCATGTATATGGGACCGGTATAGCCCACTATCTCCGACATATAGGGCAGAGCGCCGCAGTGATCTAAGTGCATGCGATTAAATTAGAAGGCTATTGAATATTTGATAGAAATTAGTTACTGCTCACCAAGGTGAAAGTGTGATATGATCACGCAATCAATGTGGCTGGTAATGGGTCCTTCGGGCACAATGTAGGAGAAGTCCGGAAAGCGTCTTTCATCATTGTAGCCCATGTGCATGCCGCAGTCGAGCATTATGTTTTTTCCACCCATCGACAGTAACAGACAGCTGCGGCCCACATCCTGACCGGCGCCCAATGGTGTTACTTTAATATCCGGCATTGTGTATGCGAATGCTTGAAAAATTCTAATGCAATAGAGATTTTGTTAAAGCCACCAGCCATCTGTTCTCCTCGATTGGTGATAAAACAGCGCTGCCACTATTGCCACAGATGTTACTACATATGTGGAGCATTCGTTGAGTGAGGAGCAATTCTGTTAGAGGCTGAGTCAATTTTCGTTAAGTTATGGTCGTTGTTGATAACATTGACCATGTTAATGTTAAGTTCAGTTTTATTGTTTAACAATTCAGTCCAAACGGAGGTCCGCGTTTCATAAACGACTTAAAATTTTCTCAAAATGCCTGATACGCTGGAGGATGCGGATACTTCCACGGTATCGCTACGCATCTGCTTGGAGGGGCATGCCAATGCCTTGGCCTTAAACAAGGAACATAATCAAATTGCAGTTGCTGGACGTAGCTGTAAGTAAAAATCGCATTCCTGAGATTCCATTTGTGAGATTAACTAAAAGTTTCCTTACAGTGCTCAAAGTCTATTCGATTGACACGGAAGGCTTCACGGAGGTGTGCAATATGCGCGTCGGCAAAAATCAAAATCTCAGCTATTCCTCTAATGATGTAGCTTGGAGCACATTGGATAGCAATATTTTGGCCACGGCAGCCACCAATGGCGTTGTCTCCGTTTGGGATCTTTCTAAGTTTGGACGACAGAAGCAGCTGCTCGTTTACAATGAGCACGAGCGCACCGCTCACACAGTTACGTTTCATAGTACAGAAGCGAATATTTTGATATCTGGCTCACAGGATGGCACCATCAAGTGCTTCGACATACGCTCCGATACGTCCGTGAACACATATTTCAGCAACTCGGAGTCTGTGCGCGACCTGAAGTTCTCGCCGCACTCACCGAATGTATTTTCCGCTGTATCGGAAAATGGAACCGTTCAGCTGTGGGACATGCGCAAGTGGGACAAGTGCATGGTGCAGTTCACGGCGCACAGCGGACCCATCTACACCTGCGATTGGCATCCCACACGCAATTGGCTGGCTACCGGCAGTCGGGATAAGCAGATCAAGGTGTGGAACATGGACGGACGCGCCAGCTTGGAGTACACCATACACACGATTGCCGTCGTTGGCCGTGTTAAATGGCGGCCAGAGCGAACGTAAGCTAATTAAATATCAATCAATATACAGAATTTTCTTAAAATATTGATAATAATCCATATTTATAGCTATCACATAGCCAGCTGCGCCCTTGTGGTGGACTACAGCGTACATGTGTGGGATATACGTCGTCCTTATATACCCTTTGCCTCTTTCAATGACCACACAAACGTTACAACGGACATTGCATGGCAAGGCAGTGATTCGCATTGTTTGCTCTCTACTAGCAAGGACTCCAGCATTTACAAGCATGCCTTCAAGGATGCCACGCGTCCGGCACTGAAAGCTAATGCACAGGGCGCCAGCTTGGGCAGGCATGGGGACATATCGTTTGCCAATAAAATCAAGGAATATGGAGTCAAATCGAGCGGCTTATCCAATACCAAAACCTCTAATTTCATGTAAGTTTAAGCATATAGAAAAATTGTCTATAATAATATTGATTGGACCTTGTAGAAGTCGCCGTAAAGCAAATATGCCAGGCAACATACAATTCCATCTTGACCATTCCAAGATGTACATGTTTATGCTCAAAAATACGGTAATAACGGACTGAAGATTGGAATATATAAATTTCACTTTAATATTCAACTTATATAGAACATGGCCTCAGGCCCTGAATTTCCCGCGCATGATACAACCACAGAGTTGCGGGTGCACGAAGTATTTATTGGCTGCGCCCGGGAGCTGCTGCTGAGCGGCAAGAAGCTGGCGGAGCTGTGCGAACACAATGCGGAAGTCTCCAGGAAATATGGAAAGTATAATGTAAGAAATATCACAGTTGTCCCTGCAGCTGATTTTTGGTTATTTTTGATACATTTAAAACCGAAAGACAAATTTCGTAAAGAAATTTGATTACGTTCTGCAGGGAATTCGTTTGTGCTCCATTTACTTAAGCAAAATGTTGTATTTTCAGGCTACCACACTGTGGAACTTTATAAAGCTCTTCTATGGCACCAAACACTTTGAGCCGCCCTTCGAGCATCGCTCCTCGTTCTCCAACCAAAAGAATCCCATTAGCAGTCGTCGTGCAGCACAAGTGGCCAGCGATTGGACGCCACACGATCAGGGCCAGGAGTTGAATGGCAATAGCCAAGAGACACAGCTTGAAGCAGTCGCTGCCAGTGAGGATGGAGATGAGCTGGTTGTTGGTGGCAAACAAAATCCGCCGCCAACTAGTTCGGTGATACTCTCTGAAACGCAAATCATTAGTGAGATTACGTTTGATAACTTTGAGCTATTGCGTAATGGGTTTATTTACGTCGGACCTGCGGACCTAACAAAAGCTCTGGCATTGCCAGACACAGCGCTGCATCATGATGTACAAGCAGTGCGCTCACAGCTGGATCTCAAGGCGTCCGAACATGAAAAGTCACCGGTGAGCAAGAAATTTGTCAAAGATTGGCAAACTTAATCCATTTTTCCCCCAATTTGTTAGCCACCCCAAGTGCCGAGCATATTGAAGGTCAGCCATGTACCGCCTATACCCATGTGGGAGCCGCATCAATTTGTTGTAGATGCCCTGATGCTGCAGAATGATGTGGGCGATGTGCAAACCGCTTTAACCATATTGATTGTTATGGGCGAAGCACGCCAGCTGCTCCCCATTGAAGATGTTGTGGTGGTAAGTCTGTCAATAGAATTGTATTCCGATGCAGAATTGATGTTTGCTTACTATCCGATAGGAGCACTGGTTCCACACCTACGTGGATCAGTTGCATCGCTATGAGCTGTGGAACGAGGCCTGTGAGGTGATCAACCGCGCCTGGGTGCGCTCTGTGCGGCAATTAAACCAACAGTCAACGGTCATGCCAACCAACTGCGGCGAATGTGGCCGACCGCTGGGCGGCGCTGTGGGCTGGTACTGTGACAAATGCAAGTCTATGCAGTCGGCCAAGTGCACTGTCTGTAATCTGATTGTGCGTGGCGTGTATGCCTGGTGTCAGGGCTGCTCCCATGGCGGTCATATTGACCACTTGCAACAGTACTTTGCCAAGCACTCGAAGTGTCCCAAATGTGGTCACTTGTGCGCGTTTTCCTGACACCCAGAGGAACCCTACACTTAAGTCAAAAGCAACCAAAGCTGTGTTGGATGAGTGTTCAAATGTGATGCTAAAATTAAAATATTGGCCAAAGGTTGTCTAGCAGCAAATATTGTATAAGTGCCGTAAAACATTCAAAGAATAGTACATAAAACCTTGTTGGCATTAGTTGTTTATTATAATAATTTTATTATATTATATATATATTTGTAAAAAATGATGGCTACTTGATGAACGTGCTCTTGAAGGGCATTATTACAACGACCTTTCATATTTTTAGCAAACGGCCGCCGCCCACATTCAGTAGCAGAAAGGAGAGAAAAAATTGTAAAATTGTGAGTTCTGTAAGGATTTCAAAAATATATAGAGCACAACCAATTACGGTTGTCTTAGCCATATATTAACTACTTGTATGCCGTTGTGGTCTTAGCCACAAAGACACCACCGCCTGCCAGCGCTGTCCAAAAATCCACGCGCCAAGCGCAATGAAATTTTTGCAATTGTTTATGTTTAGATAAATGCAATAAATGGAGAACTTGATAGCTTTTATAGATGTTTCCATTTGATATTGTGTTTACATTGCGCCTCGCGCAGTTTGTCGCTATAGATGGATGATGATCTATAGCTTGGATTTTGGAGCAGCGTTGGCGGCTAATTGTCAAGAGGCAAAATCGAGGCTCACAGTTTGGTAAGCATCGCCGGCAGCGCCAGTGACAGCCGATGTCGAGTTACGTTTCAATGATGACGTATCCTCATCGTAGCGTATGGTCATAGAATTCGAGTTGCCGGGTATGAGCACATAGCCCAGTGTTTCATAAAACTTGATGAGCTTGTCCTTGCAGTCCAGCGACATTTTGTAGCAGCCCAGATGCTCGGCCAGCAGCGACACGGTAACAACAATGCTGTCAACGAAACGGGAGTTAGAAAAGCAGCATAAATACTTTCAACTGGCCCAACTTACAGCTTGCCCAGCTGCTTGCCGCGATACGTGTCATTGACTACTACATCCTCTAGGCGTCCGCGCTGCACAGAGAAGTCGTATGAATTGCTTGATATTTCAGAGTGTTCTTTAACCTACCACTGCACAATTGTGTATAAACTTGCGCTCAATGATGAGCGAGGCGGCACCAATAATCTCGCCCTTCCGCGTATCCTCAATGACCGTCACATAGTAATCGCCGCTGGCCTTCATCTGCGAGAAACGTGCTGGAAAAGGACAAATGATTAAGTACTTCATTATTGGTAGCAAAAGAAGTTAACGTACTCAGAAATTGTGTGCGTGTTACACTGCCCACATTTGTGAGCTGAGAGAGTAGCTGCAGAAAGCCACGATCATAATCCGTATCCTTTAGTGGGCGCACCCGCAGCCACGACTCGCCCGGACTGGCGGCTGAGATGAACGGCTGAAATTTAGCTGAGCTGCGATGAAAGTCGAGCTTGAGCAGCACGTTCGGATCGTACAGATACGTCTCTTGCTGCAATCAGTGAGTGAATACCGATTATTAATTAGTATATGTATATGTTGTAATGGCATTTGATTAAATGTCTACCGTATATTGCACCATTTTGCGCAGCCTACAAAAAAGACCAACGTCAGCACTTGATAAGCTCAACAACAGACAGACAGTCGGAGTATAGCGGGTGAAGTTGCTAGCAGGAATGGTAACTGCCAACTGGTTTCATGCAGCGCTGTCGCTTTCGTTGGACTGGTTTTGGCCTAACATGTTTTCGAAACGTCAAACCGGTAAAATGCGTAGTCTTTGTTATACACTAGCAGAAGGCGTTATTATTGAAGGAATCAGTTACTTAGACTTAGCATCAACTCAAACTATCGAGCCTGTCTGTCAGCCTGCATCAATGCTTAACAGACTGGGAAAGCAAAAAGAAGAAGTAGATATTTCAATGGTCTATGCTATGATCCACATTCACACAAATTCATGTCCGTGTGGAACGTGGACACTTTAGAAGTGCGAATCATTTTTGTGTCACTGTACTACATACCAGAATACCAGAAATAACATACCAGAAAAATCTTTTGAAATATTATATATAATTAGTATATATATATATATTCAAAAAATATAACATGCATATTCTAATAAAAATGTAAGGTATTTAAACTTCGGCTAACCGAACTTAATCGATCCGTCTTGTTATTGATTAAGGTGAGTGTGTTTGGTTTTTTTTTGCTATGAACAGGATTACATTAGCAAAACAATTCAAGGTCGCAACGGACTGTTGTGTGAACGGCCGCCACATGGTCACGTTTTTGTTGGCTATTGCAAGTTTTTCAATCGGTCGGTTTAGTTGGCGATTTCTTATGTATGCAAAAATTGCTCACCATTTTTATTTATCACTTATTTACACGTATGATATGTAGATAAAAATAATACTACAGCAGCTGCGACGTAACGCTGAGGCGGAAGTTTTTTCCGTTTGCTTTTATCAACCACTATCAGGAACCAAAGTTAGAGTGAGACTGAGACTGAAGCGGCATTCGAGTGGAGCAGAGCGAAAGAAAATCGCAAACCTTGGTGCCGCTCGCGCGGCTTTAATTGGCTGTCGTGGAATGGCAACTGTTGAAATCGAAGCACCTTGCAATATGTAAAATGTAAAAACAAATTGCAAATAGCAGTACCTGTTGTATTTTAACAGACAACAACAAACACAATCGACCCTGAAGACTGTGCAATTGTAAACATTTAAACAGCTGATTCAAGAGAGCGGAGTTGAGCGGAAAGAGAGAGGGAGACTGAGAGAGAATAGGTTAAAACAAACGTGCATTTATTTTGAATGCTCAATATTTTACAATTAACAGATATTTGTTTTTATGTAGCTACAATATACTTGGGTGTTTTGTACATTTCGTAGGCGAACTCCTCTTGATGGCTGGGATCGTATTCCAATCCCACATAGTCAATTTCTAAGCCGAATGGCCCATCCATGCCCTTTTTGGCTGCCACAGAGAAACCAAAATGAGTTACACAATTCAGGTGTATGGCATTCTGACGATCCTGTACACGACCCTTCGAGGATAGAAAGAATTTGGAGAAGGGTATCTTGGCTATTTGCCAGTGAGGACCACCGCGTGTATATAGCACATAGTGATAGATATCATTCCACATGAGATCGAAATAGCCCTCTGTGTGCAAATTAATTAGATAACTGCGTCCGTCACCGCGCACCTTCATTACCAGCATATTGTACTGTGTCCAGTCGTATGTGGATTCTCGCTTGAATGATTTCTATCACAATATAAACTTTCAATTAGAAATCAATCTTGTAATGATTTATTGCCCTCTACTGACCCGCACACGCTTAGTGCGTATATTCGCATAGCCGGTGCGTTTGATGATGCCATCCTTGGTATGCTGCGAGCTAACCTCACCATGGAAGAGTCCCGCCCCGGAAGCGCTTAGCTCCAGTGTGGCACTGCTTTTTCCTTCGCCGTGATCCGCATCTGTTGTCACTGTCCATTTATCGAGTACATCTGGTGCTTTGAAATCGAATACTATGTCCGTTTCTCCGGGTCGAAATACCAGCATTGGATCGCTTTCAAGCTTTTCTTTAACTTCCTGCCGCCACAGCTTTATTTCCTCTTTTAAATCCCGTAGTCCATCAATTATAAGCTGCTTTTTTGATGGTTCCGGTAGTTTTGTTTTGTAGCCGGATTTCTTCTCTCGCTCCCAAAAAGTGCGCTGCACAGCTGTTGTGTGAATTTGCGCTGCTGGCAGCCAGCAACTTAGACGTTGGGTTTGTCTAACCAGGCAGTGCATCTTAACATATTTTATTAAATAAAATAACAATTAAATAAGCGGCACCAAGAACCTCAACGTAACAAATATCAGCTGTGCATTGTTGGTATTCACATGGCTACGGTAACACCCAGGTGGCAACGCTCTGCAGATATTTATGTGAATGGCGTTGCAATCAAAATAGCTGACCGTTCACTGTGAATGGCACAACTGCATTTGTTTTTGTTATTGATAAAGTGCAAAGTTCTTCGACTTGAAAATAAGAATTTATTATGAAGTTAGATGAAGTAGAAAAATGCGCACCTAGCAGTGATTGGAATGTGCTGTACTGGGTGCTTGGCAGCATTCTAATGCCTGTGGCTTTCCCACTGGCCATTATCAATTTATGGCAGCGCTTTCGCGCCCAGAAGTACCGCAATCAGTTACCCGGCAAGGTGCAACAGAATAAATATTCTACAAAATGGCTTTAATGCTCAGTTTTGTGTTAAACAATTACAGGTTGTGCTTATAACGGGCGCCAGTTCTGGCTTAGGCGAGTCCCTTGCACACGTCTTTTACAAAGCGGGCTGCAAGATTATCTTGGCCGCCCGTCGCGTCCAGGAGCTGGAGCGCGTGAAGAAGGATCTAATGGCACTGGACGTGGTAAGTTATGTGCTCTATGTTTATTGAAATATTCATATTAGTTTATTGCAGGATCCCGCATACCCGCCCACCGTGCTGGCTTTGGATCTTTCTGAACTTAATTCTATTCCAGATTTTGTTACGCGTGCTTTGGGTGTTTACAACCAAGTCGATATCTTGATAAATAATGGTGGCATTAGCGTGCGTGCCGATGTTGCCAGCACTGCAGTAGATGTCGATCTTAAGGTAATGGTGGTCAATTATTTTGGGACGGTGGCGTTGACAAAAGGTATTTCCTTGCGGCACTATTTGCGATAAAGTTTATTACCTTTATTATCTGTTCCCATGTAGCGCTGTTGCCTTCTATGGTAAAACGTCAGAGCGGTCATATATGCTTCATTAGCTCCGTGCAAGGAAAGTTCGCGATACCTCAGCGGGCAGCTTATTCCGCCTCCAAACATGCACTGCAAGCATTCGCCGACGCTCTGCGTGCTGAGGTGGCCAATAAGAAAGTGTTCGTCTCCTGTGTCAGTCCAGGTTACATACGCACACAGCTCTCGATGAATGCCCTGACTGGAGCAGGCAGTAGCTATGGCAGTCAGTATAAATGTAATTGATATGCAGGCTACAGTTTAATTCATTTGTATTTCTCCTCTGTTTTCAGAAATGGATGAAACTACGGCCAAGGGTATGTCGCCCGATAAACTAGCGGAGCGGATATTGCAATGCATTATGCGTAAGGAACCCGATATAATTGTCAGCGATATCCAGGCGAAAATTGCCTACTATTTGCGTCATTTGTTGCCCTCTGTCTACTTTTGGATCATGGCAAAACGTGCCTCGAAATTGGAAAATGCTGAGAAAAAAGTTAATTAAGTAAATGCGGCGTGTTTCTGTAAGTTTTAGTTTCATTTTGTGTTTTTTTTATTGTTATTTAAATTTTGCTTGAAATGAGAAAATTATAAAAGAATATTGCAGTGGTGTGCAGTGTTAAAAAATTAGTTACATTTTGCATTAACTTTTAATGATAATATTAATAAATTAAATAATTACTGTATTCATACCATTATTATTATTAAGTAAAACTTAAGTGTCACACATTTGCTCTCTGTCTCTCTGTTTGCAACTTATATTATTTAAGAGTTATTGTACTTAAATTATGCTTGTTTTTGCTTTTCGGCTTTCGATTTACGCGTTATTTAATTGACGACAGAAATACTTTTCGTACTTGATACGTTCTTTGACAACATTTAAAACTTTGTTATTTAACTAGGGGCTTGGTTCTCTACGAGGGTTTCTTGGAATATGTGTATTTAAAATTCATTTAGCTAAATTATAAAAAATAGTTGTTATCAAACCAGTGAAGTGGGTGCAAAACCTTCATCAAAAAGAATACACAAACAAAATTAATTACAATTGAGGTACACACACAGATTTCAAAATCGTTTTGCAGTTTTACGACTAAATTATTGTATATATATATATATATATATATGTATATATATATAGATGCATATATATAGTTTAAAATCAATCAATTTCTTATGTACAATACACAAAAATGGTTCATTTCGCGCTAAAATAGTCTTTTTCTGTCACGCTCAAAATACTTTCAGCTTAGATAATAATTATTTGCATTTATTATATACAATACATAAACATTGGCAATTTTCATCTTTTTTTTTCTTAAAATTTTGTTTTGGTAAATTTTATGATTTTGCCGAGATACTTCGATGTTATAAAAGAATCTGCGCATTGTATAGTTTCATATTTAAATAGTTATCAATAGGTATTCGTGTTAGATTTGTTGTGGTTTTTTTTTTTGTTTTGTTCGTTAAGACAAACTTAAAACTATATTTCGATTTATGTTAATTGTATTTTTCTTAATAAGCATTTCAAAGCGATTGTCGCGTAATTTTGTTTTTCTTGTTTTTCCGTTTCATAACTTGCCTACGCGTTTACGTTAACTGTCATTATTTCCACTTGTTTCGGGTTGATCATTTGAGCTGAGCTTATGTCTACCTATTAATGTGTTGTATATTCCATAAAAATATACGATGTACCCATGTGCTCAGTGCACGCCCCCATCTAAGTACTTTATGCAGCCAAGGCAAATGCAAATACATATCAGAACTAGACGCAATTTAAAAAACGACGAGCTTTCAACACATTACTTACATACATACATATGTATATATATCTAGGGATTATTCCGATTAGCTTAGACTATAAATCGCTAGTTATTTGGGGCTCTCTTTCCTATATCTTTTGCAAGCCGTTTGCTTTCCTTTGTGATTTGATACGCTACGTGACTATAGTATGTAATGAATATCGGTTAGGTGTTTGTTCTTTATTGCTTTCTAATCTTTTATTGTTTGCATATAAAAACTATTTGTCTTTCGAATTTATTTCCTATTTACACTACTTCTAAGAATGGCGCAGGCAATAGTGTGTGTGTGTGTGTGGGGGGTTTGGGTGTGCGGATGTAGGGATAACTGCAGAGTGGCTCGCTTTTTAAACTGTTTTAAGTTTTAATTTGATTCTGTTGCAACTACTAATTACTACGATTCGATGCATTTTACTTTTGATTTATTGACAGTTATCGTTGGTTATAATTGTTACTAATATCATTTATGTATGTATATTACTTGCAACTTTCCCGGGCTAACCACTTGGCTATACTCCTCTCATCTCAACTACAATACAAATCTTATAATCATTTTTGATCTTCTTGGAAAATATTCATAAGAGTTTTCTTTTGGTTTGTTTTGTTTTGTTTTGTTTTAAAATGTTCTTGGTTAGATTTTCGTTTATGTTTGTTTTATACATTCCTTACTAAAATAGCACCTTGTATTGTTGTTCTGTGTGTCGAAGTTTATAGAGACAATGGTCGTTGTTCGAAACGTTAAGAACATGATTTAAGAAAATAAAGATATGTTATATAGAGATAACGTAATACTGTGTAGGAATTCATATAAAACAGAGATAAATACAATAACAGTTTGAATCTGTGCAGCGATCGCGTTTCGTTGTATCGATGTACTATATATAATTAATCTATTATATTATAGATTAGCTGTTGATCGGTCTATTGTTATTATTGTTTTTTGTTTTTTGTTTTCTGCATTACAAAAATAGTTTAGCTTAAGCCGATTTCATTTTGTTTTCCTTCTTTCAAAGCTAATAAAATTCTAATAGTGGAATACGTTAGTACAAATTTCAGATCAGTTAGGATATTGTTGGTTCATACATACAATACGATCGTACGATTACGACAACTGAACACAATTCACATAGGTATAGACGAAAGTACAGAGTTACATGTTACAGTTACATAGATCACGAATACAATACAACAGTAAATACAGTTAAATAGTATGTAGTAAAAGGTACAATGTGCGGTGAGTGCATCTGGCTTCGGCGGTGGCATTGGCGTTGGTGTTGGTGTTGGTGTCGGTGTTGGTTGTTGGGTGTGTCGGGTGAACATTTAATGGTATCGATTTGTGTGTTAGTGGAGCCATAAGCACGAGCGTTGTTAGCATTTGTATACCCTTGCAGTTTGGATCATAGTTTTTTGTAAAGATGAAGATGAATAAACTTATATGTATAGGACCTATAACTATTATTGATCAATAGCAGGATTGGAGTTCTTAGTTCGTATTTCCCTCGATTTATCTGAATGTAAAGGCTTGTTTGAAACGGAGAACAATTTGCGTTAGTTATGCTTATCAATATCGGACGCTTTACCACTTATCTCTATACATAATTTGATTTAAGATTGTTTGTTTGCCTTTCTGGTTTATCCGAGTTTTCCAAATTTACTATGCATCTCACATGCGCGCTATATAATAGATCCATTTGTCTGCAAGGATATTTCAAATTCGGCATTCCGAATATAGGTAACTATTTTTTCTTGATTAATGCGGGATTCGTGGTCGTTTTGGTTTGTGTGGAGGGGCGTGGCATTCACATATTCAGCAGAAACGGCAAGTTTAAGGCAGTGTAAAGTACATATATGTATGTATTTATGTATATATATACAAATCTAAATTTATATATATATGCATGTAAACCTATGCGACAATTTGTATAACTAACTTTAGGACTTATCACTTTCACTTGGTTGCTTTGAAATGTAGACGAGCAACTGCGCTGCTCTTAGCTAACCAGATTTTCAATGTCAGAGACAACCACCTCCAGATCCGATGGCAACTCGTTGTCTAGCGTTGTTGTTGCTGATGTTGATGGCGGTGCAACAGTTGCTGTTGTTGCATTGGAACGCGCTCGGAAGTTGTTTAGACTGCGCCGCATCGGCTGCGTCGCTTGCCGTTGACTGGGCATGGCGCTGGTGGAGGCAGACTGCTGCAGAGGAAGAGGCAGCGGTAGCGCCGGTGTCATCCCGCTAGACGTTGTTGTCGTTGTACTAGTAGAGGATTGACGTGAAAAGCTCGGCACCGTCGTCGTTGCGGAGATGCTGCTCTGACCATTGAGGCTGGCGCGTGGAATGTTGCTAAAGCTGTTGCGGGTATTGCGCGTGGGTGGCACCGGAGCTGCCTGGGGCGTTGCATTGGAGGTGCTGCTGTTTCTGCGCAGGTTTGCGTTGGAAGAAGAGCGACGTTGCGGCGCTGCTGTGACTGCTGCTATCGCTGTGGGCGGATCCTTGCCATTTTTGGCTACACTCCCTTTCAGATTGAGACTGCTGCGCTTCTTGGACTTGGCCATGTTCTGGCTAAGATTTATCAGATTTTGCGTGCTACCAAAGTTACGCGTCAGATTTATCGATCCGCCGGCGGGCTGCTGCTCATGCTTGGCCGCTTTGCTACTGCTACGTCGCGGCGCCACCGCGAATGGATTGTGTGTGGACAGCGAATTGGAGCGCCGATAAGAATTGCGCTGCGATGCAGGTAAAGCTGCAGACTCTAAGCTAGCGCGATTGGAAGAGCTGGGCGCTATTTTGCCAGCACCACTACTGCTGCTACCAGGTTTGCTTGTGGCGGCAGATTCAGTATCTGCACTGGCACCGGGCAGCTCCACATTCTCATAGCAGTGCTCTGTGTTGCGCTGCGGCGGCTTTAGTGTCTCATACTTGGGCTCGTTTACCGTCAGTATTTGATGATCGTCCTCCGCTTCGTTGCACAGCAGCAAAGCAGTGCGCTTGGTGCGCTCTGTGTATGGGCCCTTGGATGTTGTTGCTGGCTGCCCGCTGGAGCGTGTGTTTTGCGCCTTCTGCGTACGCTTTGGACGCGCGCCAGCGCTTACGCCCACCACGTGCGTCTTTATCTTGGGCTTTTTGGACAGACGCAGCGAGAACTTGAAAGGCGGCTTGTAGACGACCTGCAGTTTGACCTTCTCATTTGAGAGATTGCCCATGGACTTGGTCTTTTGTGGTGTTTTCTGCACCAGCCGTTCGGGCGTTGACTGTGATTTGCTCATCACCTTATGCACACGCGAGCTATGATCTATGTGCGACAGTGGCTGTGCCACAATCGGTGATTCCAACAGCCACCGTTGCACCTTGCCGAAGGTGTTGGTGTGATTGTTGGTGGTTGATAGATTTGAGGCATCATCGCCGCCGGTTGCATTGTTGCGATGCGAATAGTCGATGATTTCCTTCATGTGCTTGCCCAGCTTTTTGGACTTTTTGGTTGGCTCCTCCTCAGCGGCATTTGATTTCAGCTTCTTTTTGATCAGCGCCTGCGTTCGATTCGATTTCTTTGGCTCCACATTCCCGCTGCCCTTGGTTACCGCACTACTACGTACTCCCGCTGCTGTTGTTGCTCCTGTTGCTAAGCCGGTGCCTGACTTTTTGCTGCGCTCGCCGCGAACCTTTTTCTTGAATGGCACCTTAGTGCGCACGGCCGTGTGCACTATAACGCCGTTGTTATTCTCCGGCAGGCGCACTGTTTCCGTCGTGGCACTGTGTATGATGGTCACTGATTTAAGCTTCAGATTCGAGCGTTTCGCCAGCAGCTTTGTGCTCATGATCTGTGGCAAGAATGAAATGAATGAAATTATTACAATTATGTAAATAGGATTGGGTGATTGGGTTGCGTATGATTGCATGAAATAAAGCATAAATGTGCTCTACATAAGAAATCAATGGCCAATGAACTGAGCTCTACGGGGTTCAGTTTCAGGTACATTGCTGGCCTCACCATCGCCCAAGGCCTGCATTTTGGCCTCATACTGATCCCTCAGCATACTTGTGACCACACGCATTAACTTGTCAAACAAAAACGTATTAAAACATAATACAAATAAATAAATCTTTTCTTCGGGCTGCCGAATATTAAATAAAACTGAAATCCTTCACATACCAGTAACAAAAAGACGCCAATAGCGGCCAGAACTACCGTGTACCAATGATGCTGCACCCACTTCTTGAAGGTAGCAATGCTCTCCTCGGAGAGCAGCAGCTTGCGCAGTGTCGCCAATGGACCAGACGGATCCACCTCACGACATTTTTGGAAGACATCGCAGTAGCTGTCAGGGACGATGAGATTAGTAACTAATAATGTTATTTAAATGCCATATAATACCCATTGTAATCATTGCAGGGCGTGCCTGGTTTAGAGTACATGTCGGGCACATCGAAAGGTGCCTCGTTCCACTCAAATGAGCTGCGACAGGGATTATCTTCGCCAGGCAGCTTGCAGCAGAGTTCGCAGGATTTGATGCGATCATCCTGTGGGCCTGGTATGCACTGGCAGGACTCGAGTCCGTATGCCAAGCAAATGCTGCCCGTACAGTCGCCCATATAGCATACAAACTCCTTGTTGCAAATCGTTTTGTTTGGCTTGTTCACCGATGGCGGGCACTGGGGCACGCGTCCGTCGCAGAACGAGGGATCCCGGCAGCCATTGTCATCGCGACACTTGTCTCCAAATTTCACCTTGCAATCGGTGGTGCAACAGGGTCCTTGCGAAGGACTGCAACGCGCATGTGGTGTTAGTGTGCAGGGCGTCTCATCCAGATGCGGCTGCCGGGACATGGGAAAACAACACGAATCCTTGCAGTCCTCCTCCCATCCGCAGTCGCACTGCTCACCCGGTTCGACGACGCCATTGCCGCAAATGGACGACTGTGGCTCCGTGAAGCAGCCTTTCATCGAACGCGCCTTGGCGTTCAGCACGGGCTCAATGGATTTCAAGGAGCAAGCACTGAATTTATTATTGTTCTTCTTATCCCCCGAAGTGGCGCGTGCGAACATTATGAAGTTGCCATCCTCGCCACCTGGCGTGCACTGCTCCGGATCGTGCTGTTGTTGGAGAAGAGAATTTATTAGTTGCTTATAGAAAGATGTGAAATATATATGTATTATCAGTTTCATTTACCGGTGAGCCAAAATTATGGCCAATCTCGTGAGCCAGCGTAACATGCGAAACGGCGGGCGGCACATGTTTGCCATAATTGAGGAGCGTAACAATGCCTGTGTTTAAGGACTTAAGCGAACCGCGATAGTGTCCATTCTTCTCGCAAACGCCACCCGCATTCTTCAGGTCACCCGTCCAAGCTAGACCCAGGGTGCCCATCTCAAAGTCGCGATAGGTGAACATGTAGGCCAGACAAAAGGCATCGTAATCCTCCTCTGTAATGTAAAGCAGAAAGGATATTATATTGGAAATCGTAAAAAATTAGCTGATTGCTTACCTGAAAACAATTCCAAGAATTTCTCCACACCATAGTTGCCAGGAAACCGATAACTTGGATCCTTCATGGCGTTCATGTTGTGCACCTTAATACGCTTGATCATAAACGTAATGTTGTCGGGTTTGCCATCGTTATTGAAGTCCGTATTACGGTAAATGGAATTGGCACGCTGCACGTGACGTGTGATGGCCTCGATGGAGGCCTCATCGCTGCCCATTTTCTGGAAGAACGTGTGATCCGCCTGCAAGTATAGCATGCAAGTTGTCTTCCGATCGTATAGCAGGCGCGGAGCGTTGTGTATATCATCGCCTCGGCCACTCAGCAGATTCGTCATCAACATGCTATTGAAACTGGGATTGTGTGGATTGGGTGCAAATATAATCTCTGGATTGTAGTTGTTGACAATGATGTTCGGTTTCTTCGTGGCACCGTTCTTGGTAATGATCTCCACGTGTGTCTTATGGCTGGGTCGATCGTTGTTGCCCATTGAAAGCGTTGTCCAATTTGCATTGAAAAAGTTATTTGGCAGGCTGTTGTTATTATTGGCATTGGGCTCCTCATAGGGTGTACCGAATTCCGGTTCTATGGGTCGATTGTAGGTGCTAACGATGATGTTTTTGTGTTTCGTGTACAATTTTCGTACATTGTTGTTGCTGTTGCTATTCGTATTGGTATTGGAATTGCTGTTGTAGCTGCGACTAGTGTCGCCAACATTGGAGGGATTATAGTTATTTACAAGTATGTTGCGATTGGGCGTAGGTTTCGTCAGCGTGGCCAGAAAGCTTTCTGTGCTGCGTATGGTTGTTGATGTTGTGGACTTCTTAGACTCCTCCTCGCTGCGATCCTCCTCAGAGGCCAGCACACGAAAATCATCATTGTAGGGCACTTCTAAATCCAGCGGCAGCGGCGGATTGCGATTGTAATTTGGAACTGTGACATGCTAGGGTTGAAAAACAAGGCATTAATATTTAAATATATATAGATATATAAATATTTGTATTATTGTATTTGTCGTCTACTTACCTCCTCTTCAGGCAGCCACCGTTTGCGTCTTAATCGCTCGCTGGCGCAGTGCGTTTTGAGCGGTGCCTGTGAGGAGACGCCACTGGCAAACGAATTCTGTTGCTGCATATTTACATCGCTCAGCTTATAAACTATGCTGTGTACGCCACTCTCTGCCAGCTGCTGTGAATAACGCTGCGCTGGCTCTATATAATAGTGCTCCGCTTGCGTCTCTATGGTACCATCTAGGAGATTATCACTTGTGAGTATCGCCTGTACATGGGCTTGCTCATCGTCCTCCAGACTGCCCGTGTAAATGCGTGAGACATCGTAGTCGATGGGTCCCAGTGTATTCTCAATTTCCACGTCATGCGCAAACACCGAATTTGGCTGCTGACGCAGCACCAGCAGGAAGTCTCTGTAAACAAATGAATGAGTAAATGTGTGTAAGAAATGAGTTGCAGTTAAGCTTCAGCTGCAACCCACGCACGTACCTGTCATGTGCAGAGAAATTCAGGCGAATTGTGTGCGCCAGTCCCACAGGTGAGCCACTTGAGGGCTCAACTTGCCGTTTTCGACGCGCGCGTGCTTGCTCCAAATGGCGCAGCTGTGCCGCCTGCAGCACGGCGCGATCAAAGTTCGCCGCCTCCCAGTGCTTGATATATGGCGTCAGTTTATGTGTGTAGCCTAAACAAGAGCGTAGGTTAGGCGGACAGTAGGTGGAGAAAGTTCAATTTGTGGCCTTACCTGGTAGTTTGAGTGGCGTTGGGATTGCTAGCAGCTCGCTGATGGCCAACAGCAACGCCAGGAGCGCCAGCAGCCAGCCCATGCTTGCTCTAACTCTGTGTGTGTGTGTGTGTTAAAATCTATGTTCGTGTGTGTGTGAGTGTATGTGTGTGTGTGTGTGGAAACCTAACTAGTTCTAGGCTGCGTTTGCTGGCTTCGATTGACCTTTGTTAGCCCGTCGTTTCTTACATTATTGCAGCAGTTGTTGTTTTGCCAATAAGAATTGCCAAACTGAAAAAATCCGTTACAGCCGCAACACAAATAACATGCGACATCTCACGCGTAGCTGCTGCAAGAGAATGAGCAAAAAATATATAAGATGATTGCAATAACGGTAGACCAAGCAGCGCACAAAGAAATTGCACTTTTATAAATACGAATTCATACAAAATATCACATACAGCATCCAATTGAGCAAAAGCAAACAACAATAAAAATAATACAACAACAAATCTTGCTTTCACCTTTTGCAGTGAGTTCGTTAGCTGGCGAAATTCGCAACAGATCAAAACAATAAAATATGTATGTACATCTTTTGTTCAAAATTTACGTATATGTTTTGCATAAATGGCAAAAGCAACAAACTGCTGGCAAGAAGAAGCACAGCATCAACATTCAGGCATCAGCATCTCATTAGCACTTTGTTCGCACACACAAACACACACACACACTCACACACACACATGCACGCACAGTCATACACAAACATGTTAAGCGTTGTGCTTGTGTGTGCCATTGAAAATTACTGTTAGTCAGTTGTTTTTTTTTTGCACACATTTCTATTTGGTCATTAAATGTATTGCATTCTTTTACGCTATTGACAACCGTTAAATTGGATAATAATCCTTCACTGTGAGCATTTGTTTGGTTGTGTATGTGTGTGTGTATTCTTGGTGTGAACCAAAACTCTACTCGTTGCTGTTGTTAAGTAGCCAAAATAAGATACGTAAAATTCAATTAGCCAGCGTGAAGGGGTTTTTTCTTGCTACACATAACAATTGTTGCACTTTTTCGATTTGGTAATTGGATTTAGCTAACTCACAGGTAAAATATTAAAGCAACTACAAAAGCACAGAAACACTCACACACGTAAACACAAACACACATACGCAAAACAATCGACCTCCGCTCGCTGTTGTATTGCCATTAACGCTGTGGCGTAAATGGTAAGCCAGCCAAGTTTTTTCTGGCCTAAACCTGTTCCCTGGCTTATTCACAGGCCCAAAATAAATGTTGGTTTCTTTATATTTTGTGCATTTTATTCCGATGGCATCTTCAATTCACAAAACTCACTTTTTTATCAATTAAACGCTTTCATTTTAATGCAAATAATTTAAAAACAATTATTTTATTTCTCTCCACATAAAAAAACGGCTGCAGGTAACAAGTATCGATACTCTCTGAGCGCAGCCTACCAGTATACCCGATAACAAATGTTGTGTATGTGTTTGTCAACAATAGCCAAAGGAATCAGTTATCGATATACAATATAAAACTGCTGATTTTTACAATTTGATAGAATTTACAAAAAATAATTAATATTTCTACATGTCAACAATCAACCACTTCCTTTATTAACGTTTGTTGCTTTTGGATTCCCTTGCGTAGATTTTTGGCGTTCTTTTCAAGCTTAACTTTACACGCTAACAGATTTTCCTTTTTTGCTTCAAGTGTGCCTTCCATTACAGCCAATTTCTTGACCTTTTGGTCATATTCGTCAAACACTTGCCACCATGTCTCAAGAGTTAAGTTCTCGGGCTCTGTAAGCAGAGCGTGTTCCAGAGCTGCGCTACTACTGGCCGTGCTCCCTGTTGGTTGGCAAACTTCGAATGTCTCAATATCCGCAAGCATTTCGTCTAGACTGGGCGCTGTGGGTGGTGGTTCCACCTTGGGCTTTGACTTTTTAAACATCGTTCAAAGTATTTATTGCAGTATATGTGGTTTGTTTTTGTTTGCTGAAAACCAAATGATAACGTCAGCATAACACTTAAATGGCTGCTATTACATATGTATGATTTTACTTGACTTGTATTTACATGTTAAAGTCCTGTGTGCAATTGGCTATAAGTATATTAATATTATCAGTCTTTATTATTTTTATAATAAACTAAATAATAATCCAAGTGATTGCGTTGTTTACTTGTTGATAGATTTCTAGTGCTCTATAATACGCGATGTAGTAACCAGGGATGCATTTCTAATTGTATACAACACTGGTTTCCCGCTTTTAAGTGCATACCACGCTCACGCTCTCTTAGGACAAATATACAAAATAAATTGTATTAAACATTAAATAATGACAAACCGAGATGAACTTAGCTCTGCTGCCAAGCACAAATTTGTTGAGGCCGCAGCACGTGCTAAAGTTCCACTCGACACTCTGCCATACGAAAGCTACAAGTCGAGTTCTGGTGAGGAGTTCAAACTATATTGCCGCGCCAAGAGCGATATGGATGCAAAGACCCTCAAATGGACATTTAAACTGGCGGAACAGAATGTAGGCCCATTCTACAAGCAGCTTAAAATGGGCTGGCAGCCAAAAATTAAACAGTCTGAACTTAATAAGAACTGGGCGCGTTTCTTGGTGGCCCACAATCAACAGAAGCAACCCGTGGCCTACACCATGTTCCGATTCGACATGGACGATGGTGACTGTGTGCTCTACTGGTAAGTAAATGCTGCCTGCAATATGTTTCGCATTAATTTTCATTACCGCATTTTAGTTACGAAATACAAATTGCACCCGAGTATCAAAGAAAGGGTCTTGGAAAGTTCATGATGCAAACGCTGGAGGCATGTGCTCGGCTTTGGAAGTTGGAAAAAATTATGCTCACTGTGCTTAATAATAATGAGAATTCGTTAACTTTTTTCAAAGCGCTTGGCTATGCCAAGGATGAGACGTCACCAGATGTCTTGGAAGAGGCTGACTATCAGATATTAAGTAAGTCCATGCTGGGCTGAATATTTAAATCATTTTAACAATATTTTTAAATGCGATACAAACGAAATATATATCAAGCAATTAGTTTAATTAATTTAGTTCAATAGCTTGGCCTGTGCCTCAAAGTACGTGGCCATGCGGATGTCCTGACTGCTCAGGCCGCCAACGTCATGGGTGCTCAGGGTAACCTGTATTTTGTTGTAGCAGTTAAACCACTCGGGATGATGATTCATTTTCTCAGCCAGCAAGGCAACACCTGTCATAAAGCTGAAAGCCTGATTGAAATCCTTTAGCACAAATTCCTTATATATAGCATCGCGTCCCTCAACTAAGCTCCAGCCCCCATCCAGCAACGGCTGCAGCTTCTCGGCGCGTTCTTGTTCTGTCAGTTTGGCCTAAGATTGGGTAAATATGTAAAAGCAACAAGTGTTTAGTTCAAATTTGTGTCTCTGACTGCGGTTTTCGCTGCCCTTGGGGCCAGTTGGTGACCTCGCGTGGCCTTAAGCGATAAGTGATTTTAAGCCGAGATATATAAAACATATTATTTTTAAACTTTTGCCATATTTGGCAATTGGTTTAATTGAACTAGATATTCACTTACCACCATTTTGTGTTTTTTCACTGTTGTTGCAGTTGCTGTGAGAGGTTGTTGTTTGCTGTAAAATCTTAAATGGCCAACACCAGTTGCTGCTGCTGCTCTCTCTCGTTGCTGTCGTATACAGAACTGAGCTCTCATATCTGTTGCTGCTGCTGCTGCTGCGCAATCAGAGCTTCTCAAATCTTGTCAATAATCGCAGCTCGTACTCACCAATACAATCGTTGCGACCCTTCACTCCATTGGTTTGTTGTTGCAGTCGTTGGCCAGCAAAATTTGTTTCGCTCGCTAAGCAGACTTGCAAGTTTTTGAAAGCTTCGCATGTTTTGCGCATATTTATTTGTTAGTAACATTCTAAATAACTGGTTTACAAATTGTATTCTGTTAGCGCTATGAATATGCCAATAGACCGGTATGCTGCTCACGACAAGAGCTGTTGTAATACAGCTGAGTGCAGTGTGACCATTCAAATTGTTCAAGTTTGGCAGCTGTTTTGACGAAAAGAAACTATTTCAATCAAGTCTGGTCACACTACCATTCAAAAATAATACATGTTTTTCATGCAGCAAAACTTATAAGCTACGTATCCAGCTTGAAACAAATCGTTGTATGTTAGTTAACAGAGCGCTGTTAGCTGCTGCTTCTTCTACAATTGACAGTTTCTTGAAATGCAAGCCGTTGCTTATATTTGAATTGAAATTTGAATATGCATATTTTATTTATGTATTATTGCGACTGCATATGTTATATAAATGAATATGTATATATTGAGATTGACAGACTTGTAAATGCAGTTCATTTATGCACCATATTATCTGCTTCGCCATTGCCATAGTAATCGTAATCCGGACTGGTTGTTGAGGTGCCCACTTTCGGACGTTCCGTTGAGGTAACATGCTCCACGGCACGACCAGTTGTGGTCTCTGGCATGGCTGTCGTAGTCTTACGCCAGCGTAAACTGTAACGACTGCGCACAAATGGGGCCTTGGTGCCAGCAATGTCATGGCCAAAGGCTGCAGAGCAAACTGATTCTAAGATACACTTCAAATAACATATGTATATATGGCTTACCCAAAGTGAAAAGGCAGCAGCAGGCAATCAAGAGAAATGCTAGCTTCATTTTGTAAAAGTTTTCAGTACAAACTGAGGCCATGACTGCTGTTTGCGCTGCATTTATAGGCAAAAATGATTCTGATAATCCAATTCCCTCGGCTCTATCACAGTGAAAGCTGGGCACAGCTCTGCTCTGCTCTGCCTATCCCTAGGGTAAAGACTACCAAGTTCGTTCACCTCGGTTTCTTTTTTATTAATTTATTTATTATCTTTGATGAACACTTACTAAGCTTATTAAATTACATTATTGAACGACAATACATCAAATCGAAATGCTTAAAGAAAATGGTAATAAATACGTGTATATTTCGTAAGGGGGCGGCTGCCAAAACACGCCTCAATTATCCTTTGGTCTGGGGCGCTTTGGACCCGAAGGTATTGGCGGCGGCGGCACATCGGGCACGTCGATGTTTTTATTCTCCGACCCATTTTTGATGTCCTCGAAACTGGGCGTAGCATCCAGGCTGTCCATTGGCAAAGGCTGTACCTCTGGCTCTGGCTGTTGCACGGGCGGCGCGTCAGTTCCAGGACTACGCTTCGGGTATCCTTGGCTGGGGTAGTAATCGTAGGGTGGCAAATAGTTTTCACGCTGCCGGACGTAGCCTGCCTGGTCATAGATCACTGGGTACTGCTGATAGGAATAAGGCGGCAGATGCATGGGTTGACCATTGAACTGGGATGAAAGTGGTATCAAAACAGGCGGAAATCCTCGATCATTGAGGGGCAACGGCAGCTGCTCCTTGTCCTTCAGCTCTTTGGGCTCTGTTTCCTCAGCGGTTAGAGTTTGGGGCGCCAACTCTTGTGGTGGTTGCGGTGGTGGCTGCTGTTCTCCCGGCAGAATGTTAGGCTGATGAGGATCAAAGGATGCATAAACTGGTGGATATTGTGGAGCTGTGGGCAGCGGATATGGCAGCTGCAAGGAGATAATAAGATTAACTATTTACAGTTGTAGCCGTTGGCAATTAACCTCACCCGCTCATTGGGCGGCAGACCTGGCACCAAAGGCTGTCCAAATCTCACAATCGGCGGACTGTAGAAGCCAAAGGGATTAAAGGGTCCGAATGGAGCATAGCCTGGCTCGTGTATGGTGGGCTGGATGACCGGATAGGCGCGACTTGATGTCAAATTCTCGTCCGTGGTGATGAGCGCATTGTAGACCTTGGGCTTCTTACGCAGCCGACGCGCGCCCTGACAGCAGCTGATGCACAGCGCCAAGAGCAACAGCAGCAGACTGAACTGAAAGTGTGGAAGGGAGAGTGGGGCGACATTAGCCATTGCTATAGCCTTATTGTGGGCAAGTCCATGATTTGTCACCAAGACTATTTAACGCTGTTTAATTGATTGCCCAAGCGATCATCAATCAATGAATTGTTTACGCCCGGGCCACAATTGTGGCAAATCTTTGACGGAAGTTTGGGAACTGCGGACAAGGAAGCCGCCGCTGAATGGAAGACCACAAGTTCGACGTCAGCGCACATGACTTTCAAATGCCAGAGTAGAGTAGAGAGATCGATTCGCTTCGATCTCTAAGCAACTATTGCATTCAAAACGTGCTACAGCAACAACACGAACAACACGAGCAACAACAGCAGCAATAGCAAAAAAAAAGAACGATCTATAGACATGTGTGTTACCCATTGTTGTGAATTAACTACAGTTCATTAGTTTTGAATTGAAATGTAGATTGTTCCTTTAATTGGATTACTATGGAAGCCGATCAAACCGGACGGCAGACCAGCGCGATCGACATGGGCTAGAGACCATTGGAATTTTGAGCCTTTCCTTAGGCAGCTTTGTCATAGGTCCGGTTAAACGAGTTGACCACTTGGCATGGAAATGCGCCAGCCCATGAAGTTGTAACACACACACATACACAGAGCTTACACACACATACATACTTGGGGAGTGTGATCTGTGACCGAGTTTTCGTTGATCTTGATCTTAGCATTTGCACGCCCCACTCACTCCCGACTGCGACTGCGACTGCTCAGATTACCCCAGAGACATTTCTGCTGGGCTTCCCCTTTTGGAGCTGCAGCTGGTAATTGGCTTTGCTTTCCATGCATTTCACTTTGACTTTCCTTTGGCCATGGACAACAACAACAACAACAAAACATTCTCCGCCCACGCACCAGCTCATGATTGCTCGCCAAGCATTACCCGATCTCCGGAATAGATGTCTGTCTATGTATTCGTGTGCTTGTGTGTGCTTTCCAAAGACGATCAGAGGGCAATTTTGAACGCTTTTCCTTTTTGGCTTTGAAATGAATCAAATTGTTTGAAATTGAATCAACAAACAGCAAACAATAAGCAATAGCAACAATTGCACAGCTCGTGCCGATCATGAGACGATCATAATGATGACGATCATGCTGATCATGATGATGAAGTAAGTAAGTGCACTTCAATTCTCGAAATTGGGCCATGTTAAGTGCCAAAAGTCGGAGCTACAACAACAACAACAACAACAACAACAACGAAGATCGTTTGCTGCTGCTGCTGCACAAGTTAATGCGGTTCGCCTTTGAAGATCACGCTCTTGGCCCTGGCAGTGTTTAGGCTTAAAAGCCTAGGTTCAAAAAATAGCTGATTATCAGCTTTACTTTTTATGATGTGGGTGTGCCAAGTGAGCATTGGAAAACTCATAAACATTGAAAGAAAAAAAAGTGATGCTGAACCAAGATGATCTATTGCTCGATAACGATGTTTGTATTGAAATTTGTGTTTCTGTAACATTTCACTAAGTGATGAACTGAACTTTGTGAATGCTTTAAGTATGGTTAGTAAGATTATTGAAAGAAGTATTATAAAAGTATTCTTCTTATGTGCTTGGGCTTCTTTCAATAGCTGTACAATAGGTGTGAATCGCTAGCACTCCCAAATTTGTTATTAACTCATAAACACGTAATTTGTTAGGCATTTTGCAAAGCTTCCGTTTTGGCTAAAATATTATATTGCTTAGCATAAAGTTTTTTTTTTTTTTTGAGATCTACAATATTTTTATTAAATTTTATAGTAGACTTAAGAATGAAAAAAAATATAATATTTTTATTAAATTTCATGGTAAGCTGAAAAATGTAATAAAAATTCACTATTTTTTTTTTCATTTTATAGTAATCTTAAAAATTTTATATTTTATGAAAAATTTAATAAAACTTCATTATTTTTTAAAAATTTTATAGTAGTCTTAAAAATAAAAAAAATAAAAATTTTTATTAAATTTTATAGTAGTCTTAAAAATTAAAAAAAAAAGAAATATTTTTATTGAATTTTATTGTAGTCCGAAAAGTTTAATAAAATTTAATTTTTTTTTTAAATTTTATAGTAGTCTTAAAATTTAAATAAAAATATTGTAGATCTCTAAAAATAGTAAATAAATACAGAAACTAAATGAACCAACAACTAGAATATACAAATTTAAAGTCTGTTCAATTATTTAGATATATCTTGAGTCAATAATCAAACAATAACTGAGACTTATCTTCGCATCAAATCTTAGTCACATGGATATAACACTTAGATAATAAATAGATAGATGGATAAATATATATACTCTTAAACAGCATCAACAGTTAAATTGAAAAAACTATTTAATAATATTTATAAAAATTTATATACTTAAAATATTTTAATTATTGTCAAACAGTAGATATGCCAGATATGTAGATATATAGATATGAACTATAATAAGACATTTATTTATATCTCATGGCAGCCTTAGTTTCCCCCCAAGAATATATACTATAATACAAAAAGTATTCTTTGCATTGTAATTTTATTCGCTCTGAATTGATTTTCATTCGTATCTCATACAACATTCATTTAGTTCTACTGAAACACGCATACTAACTACGTTTGCTGTCAGTTTGGCTGAGTTCTAACTAGACTATGTATGTAGAGCTATGAATGATTTACAATTCGTGGCCGGTCCACTTATGTATTTACGAGTATGTATGTGCGCACTCATTCGCTTTATATATACATATATATTTATAACTAGCTTGCATTGCCAGTTTTGCATGTTAGACGCTGAGTCAGCCAGAGTCATGGCTAAGAGATCAGAGACCAGTTCAAAGGCAATAAAATGGACACAAATGTGTAACCTTAAACCTGGCAAAAAGCAACAAAAAAGTGAAAGTGCTCTTGCTATTCACACAACAAGCGTGGAATCTATAACAAATGGGGCTGTCCGTCCGTCCGTCCGTCTGTCGCTCGCTCTCAATGTCTGCCCCACTAAACACCCATCGCCCGCCCAGCAGTTAACATTTACCTTTAAGCCGTGCATTGTTTTTGCCTTTTTGGTATGCAAGTTGTGTTCTGAGCGTATTCGCAGGAAGCTCAAGAAATGTCCAAAAAATTAACACATAAATCGTCAACTGCACTCGGGATTTTCTGTTTTACTTTATGTTTTTTATTTCCTCTTGTCTTTTGTTTACTTTTATTTTTGTTGAGTTTTCGTTTTTAAACTTTTAAAATGCACAATTCGCGGACGTCGCACGACACGTTGTGACTTTGTAAAAATCAAGTTGCTATAAATTATAATGCAATATATATAATATATATATAGATATTATATACTATATATATGCATATTCCACTTATGTCTGTGCAAAGCAACAACTAAATGCAACGCGAAGTATAACGGGGCTCTTTAGCATGGAGTCTCGCGAGTCGCAACTGTCGGGCGGCTGCGCACGCGCGTTTCTTATTGGATTTTGAGCGAGCACTGGGCGGTCTTCTACCTTTTATACCTTCAACGGCGGCAGCGACGTCGACGCCAACGTCAAATGCTGCGCAGTTGCCGCGCTGTGTGCGGCTACGGCTTTGCGGAGCTTTATGACTCGCTGCAGGAACTTCGTTTGCAATTTGGCCTAGATTCGAGCATCCAGCTTGAGGTTATCGCAGCTCACTCGTGCGACACAGCAGGAGGCAGTGTCCTTAATCTGAAGAACGTTAAGATATAAAGTCGCATTGCTGCTTTTCTTTTCTTTTTAGTTTAAGACTTTGGCTTCAGGTCAAATTCTTGCTGCAAATTGATGCGAGTTTCAAGAACATATTTTTATGTCCTTTCAAATTTATATGCTTGACCTGTTAACAGGTAATTGAATTGATCAACTAAAAGATAGAAGCCTTAAGGGCAATAAATACTGAGCGTTGTTATTAAGAGATGAAACTAAAGAAATTTGGGGGGGTATTCAAACTATATTTAGCAAAGGATTTTGCTGAAAAAACAGAGTTTATTATAAATTTATTTTATTTAAATTTATTTTTATAAAAATTTATTTTATTAAAAATTTATTTTTTAAAAATTTATTTTATTTAAATTTATTTTATTAAAATTTATTTTTATTTAAATTTATTTTATTTAAAATTATTTTATTAATTTTATTTTATTCAAATTTATTTAAAAAAAATTTTTTTTATTTAAATTACATATTTTATATTTTTTTATAATACTTTTAAATTCAAGTTTTTCACTAATTTTATTTAACAGTTTTATTTATATATCTGATCTTTCATCAAGTAGGGTATTAAAACTAGGTTTGTCTTGCTTTTCTTGAGTTTTTGTTTAGTTTTGATTTAATTGCTTCAGCAACGCAATCAATTGGATGCAGTTAACTGAGCGAAAGTCTAGAATAGTGTGTGTGTGTGTGTGTGTGAGAGAGAGAGAAAGAGAGAGAGAGATAAAGAGTAAACTATTGTGAGAGGAGAGACAGAGAGAGAGAGAGAGAGAGAGAGAGAGAGAGAAGAGAGAGAGACTGGAACCAGCAACACCTTCCATTCTAAGTCCATACTAAATGCGCTTAACAACAATAGTTTCACTTTCATCCACACAATGGCTAAGAACTACCATGAATTGTTGTTGTAGTTGCTATATTTGTTGTTGTGTTTACTAGTTGCCACACACACACACACACACACACAAACACCCCACACTTTGTACCAAAAACAGCTATTAAATTGCCCCCACAACAATGCCCCAACTGCTCTGACTGCCATGATGTAAATACCCTGTAGCTGTGAGTGCTACAGAAGAGGTAGACTCTTTTTCAAGCAAAATGTTTCTAATGCTGTATTTGTAATAGTATGTCGGATATCTAATTACGATTAAGATTTTTATTTATATTTATGAATATTTATTATTTGTTAGGGTATCTTTTGGTCTGTCATTTCTGTTTGCTGTCGGCTTTGTTGTAGTCACGTTCACTAGCAGAGGTGATAAGTGTCGGTCTGTCAGCTGCGCGCATATCCCAGCCACCCACGCACACACACACACACACACACACACACACACACACACACACACTCGCATAGACTGTGAGACGACTGGAGATGCCGACAGCTCTTGGGGTCAATCAACAATTTGTAGATTTCTTGTTGCTTTTAATTTGTTGTTGCTGTTAGTTGCTTGTTGCAGTTGCTGTTGTTGTTGTTGTTGTTGTTGTTTGCCTCCTGTTGCGTTTTCTTTATTGCTTGAACTTTCGCTTTCCCTTTTTACGTTTGCCGTCCGTTTGATTGGCATAATGAGTATTTGAACTTTTCGTGGCAGCCTGATCTGGCAGGTAAACAGTTCATTAGATGTTGTTGTTGCTGTTGCTGTTTCTCTCTTTGAGCCAGGTGTGTCTTATCAAGCGTCTGCTCGACCAATCAAATAAATGCTATGAATTATGTTCGCAGAGCTTTCTACAGAGAAAGAGAAAAAAGTAATGTTAATTAACAATATATAATAAAATAATATACGATATTGTTTTCTAAAAACTCAATTAAAAACAATATTCGAAATAAAAAAACACACTTCAAAAGTAAGCAATTACTTTAAATATTTATAAATTTTTTTGGTTGCTATCATTTAGTCATAATAGTTTATAATTTCAATTAACTAAATCTTGAAACGTCAATTCAAAATCATAAATTTTTTCCAAGATTTGAATTTGTAACGTTTAAAATACTAAAATGGTCGTTGCTCGCATGTACAAAGCTCACAGCTATCGTCGTATACAAATAAGCTTCACAGCATTGCTGCCAGATGGCGCTAACATAAGTTTTTATATAGATGGCGACACAGTCGTCTTTTTGAATTACACTTGAATCTAATCAGAAGGCAACTTATAAGAATGTGTCAGATGTGCATATTAAATAGCCGAGAGATGGCGCCACTGATTGTATTTTACTTTCTTTGATCTGATCAGCAGAAATCGTATTGGAATAAGTCCATAATGAATTCTAATTGCTGCAGCTGTTGTTTGTGACTTTGTCATGAGTGTGTCTGTGTGTGTGTGTGTGTGTGTGTGTGTGTTTTGTCGGTATTTGGAACTTGACAATTGCCTTGAGACACCTTTAGCCCATTGATAAGACAATCAATGTGAGCCAGTCAATCACATTTGCTTGCGCCGACCTTAGAAGGTGATCACCAGATCGGTTCAGACCCTCCCAATTAGCTATAAATACAAATGCAGTCGCAGCACAAAATTGCAGTTGCAATCTTCGCTAAGTGAATTCCAGCATCTACTAAGCTAAATCCAACATGAAACTCTTCATACTTCTGTTGAGCTTGACTCTGACTCTGACTCTGGCCTTTGCCGATGAGCACGAGCATCATCATCATAGCTCGGGCTATGTGGTGAAGACGCACGAGGATCTGGTCAGGTTCCGCCATATGTGCGCCGAGCAGGTGCATGCCAGCGCCGAGGATGTGGCAAAGTATATAAAGTGGGACTTCGCGGATGAGGAGAAGAGCCGTTGCTATCTGAAGTGCATATTCGAGCAGTTTGGCTTGTTTGATGCCACACACGGCTTCGATGTGCACAAGATCCATGAGCAGCTGGCCGGCGGCTCCCACGCGGACCATTCGGATGCAGTGCACCAGAAGATCGCCGACTGTGCGGACAACAATGCCCAAGGCAGCGATGCCTGCACCTGGGCCTATCGCGGCAGCATGTGCTTCATGCGCTCCAACCTGCAGCTGGTGCAGCAGAGCGTCAAGGTCTAAGTACCCAGTGCACTCCCAAACAACCCCCCAAACATTTGACATTGATTTGCACAAAATAAATTTTGTTTTTTCTTCACTTTATTCGATTCTTTGCATTTGCCTTTTGTAGTCCCTCAGCCACTGGCCCAGTGTGCCGGCTGTGGCGCACTTGTAGGCCGCATAGGCCCACTGTGCGGGCTTCTGCTGCCGCCGCTCTCTATTATTGCAGTACTCGACGACCAGCACTAGCTCCTCCATTTGCTGGTGCGCCGCAAAGATCTTGGCTATGCGCCTGGCATTGTAGCCCTGCTCGTCTGTCCACAGACCCAGCTGCTCCACGAGGCATCTCAGCTGGTTGACCTGCACGCCAGCTGAATGCTTCTGGCAGCTCTGCTGGATGCGCCGCATAGCCTGCGCGGTGGGCAGCTGCCAGCTGGGCGTGCCGGCAGCCAACAATGCGCCGATCAGCAGGCACAGTAAACTCAGCTTTAGCTGCTTCATATTGGCATTAATGTGGAGCAGACGCATCTCTTTATATAGAGTCGCTGTGGCGGAAAACCAGTTCCGCTTCAAACCTTGACATTGACATTCACAAAGAATTCGTGGAACTCGAAGCGTAGCACAATTCTAATTGCTGTCCCTCGCACGTAATGGACCGCAGCTACTCGCAGGCCGGACATGGAGCACTTGTTCTGTTTATGCTTTAGATTTCTTTCTAGTTTATTATGGCCATTTACTACTCTGTCATTGACTCGATAGCATCTTTATAGCGTGCTACCTGCTTCATCAATTCTAGCTGTTGCCATACTTAATTGTCGTGTGTGCTTATATTTTTGTGACTAGCATAGTTAGAGCTAAGATTATATTTTATATGAAGAGGCAGCTGGAATTAGTCATGTCTTCATTTGTAGCTCACATTGATGGAAAGTTTTTAGCCTATGCTCAGTGAAGCCATTGACAACAAGCTTTTCTTATACCTTACAAGTGATACCCTGTAATATTATTTTAAAAATCACGTAATGTTAGATGAACTTTGTTTCCTGCTTATAGATAATGAATAGCTGATAACTCTATGGGCGTAAATAATCTCTGAATTGTAAATTGAATATAATCTTGAAACTTTGTCTGAACCATGACTAATTCATGTATAATATATTTTAATATATATTTTAATTAAAATAACAAAAAAACATACAATATTTTGTGCTCGATGATAACCTTGAGCTATTCAGTCTGCTAATTGTCTCAGCATTTTAATTTGTATTTTCAATTTATTCACTTTAGTTTCATTTGGAATATACATATGCAAAATGTTATTAAATATTTTATTATATTTTTTATATATTTATTTACACATTATTTTAGATAATTTATAATTTATATATTATTTTATATGTATATAAAATATAAAAATGAACAAACTTAATTTATTTACAGTGTCAAAAGTCTGTCAAAAACTTTATGCTTTTATTCATTCATTCATTGATCAATTATTTTTAAAATTTTTATATTTTTTAAAATATTTTTAAAATTTATTTTATTTTCTGTTGAATGTTTATATAAAATTTCTGTTTATTATCTTTATTATATGTGCTGATAGTTCGTATATTATGTGACTTTCTATATCCATAGCTAATTGGCTCTCCAACAAGCTAAACTCTCTCATAATCATATTCATATTCATATTCATTTATATTCGTCTGTTTGTTCAGTTAAGTAATTATCGTTTTATCTTGACACTTTTCTACTTCTACTTCACTCTCAAACTTAAGTCTAGACTCTTTTTTTGCTACCTTTCATACTCATCCTTAACTCTCTTCTGCTTTCTTTTCAATCTCATGCTTGAATCTTGACAATTTGCTACTTTCTTTTCATACTCATCCTCAATCCTGACTATTTGCTACTTTCTTTTCATACTCATCCTTAAATCTTGATTCTCTCCTATTTTGCTTTCATACTCATCCCTAAATCTTGACTCTCTTCTACTCTCTTTTCATACTCCTCCTAACTGTCTTCTGCTTTCTTTTCAATCTCATGCCTGAATCTTGACTATTTGCTACTTTCTTTTCATACTCATCCTCAATCCTGACTATTTGCTACTTTCTTTCCATACTCATCCTCAATCCTGACTATTTGCTACTTTCTTTTCATACTCATCCTTAAATCTTGATTCTCTCCTATTTTGCTTTCATACTCATCCCTAAATCTTGACTCTCTTCTCTCTTTTCATACTCATCCTTAACACTTGCACAAATTTGTATATATTTTAATTCAATTTCAATTTGATTTTCGTTCTGGAATACCCTTTCCGCTTAACTACAATGGGGTAGTCTAAATTGCAACTGCAATTATAAGCTTGCGGCTGATTGCGCAATTCGTGGCTTCAGGCAAATTTGCCGAGTGCATTGCAATCAGACGTGAATTTCAACTTCTCTTTTTTTATTATTTCCTCAGCCTTTGACTGCAGTTGCAGAAGGCGAAGGGGAAAGGAGGAGGGGGCGGGAAGAGGGGACAGGGAAGAGGGCAGGTACTACATAGGTGACTTTCTCCGTTGACTGTGACTACTTCATTAACAACTCGCTGTGTCGTTTTCACGCTGCAATAGATCTTTCCGCACCATTCAAGCTCAACCGGTGCATATGTCAGCCGCGTTTGACAAAGCTAATTTCATTGCGACGAGCGCACCGAACCGGGCGCTACGTAAGTCCCCAACCTCCACCCCGCCCCCTTTCTCTACCCCGCTGCGCCCCACGCAAAATGCCAAACAAACACTTCACACGACCTATTCAATTATTTCTCAATTAAATGTCGTGTAAAGAAATCATCGAAAGAAATCATCATCATCCTCTACAAGCCCATCATCGCCATCGTCCCCATCATCATCATCGTCATCATTCATATCGTAGCTGCTGGGTGGCGTTTGCATTGAGGGGAGCTCATCGTTAAGCCCTTGACACTTTTGGTGGATCGCTCTATAGGTGGGGCGGCCATGTGTTAGGGGGGCGTGGTCTGCGGGGCGTGTGCATTACAGTCAAAGGCAAAAAAGTAAATTCAATTTGATTTTTCATTTCAGCATTTGGCCGTTGTGAGCTTAGCGAGCTTTGGTTATTTGGCTCGAACTAAACGAATTGCAGAAAGTAAAACTAGAAAAGGAAAAGGAAAAGGAAATATAAAATATAAGATGATATTATAGAAATATTATTATAATAATAGTAAATTCAAGTCAAGTATATAATTACTGTACTATACGCTATAATCTATTTAGATGCCTTTCTGTCGCCCTTATAAAGTAAGGCTTAAAGTATATATAGATACATATAATTATAATAATTATATTGCTGTTATAATTATATTATTAATTATATTGTTTGCACAGAATTACAAATTTACTCTTCATTTCTGTTAATTTACTATTCACAATACATTGTAATATTATACAGAGTGAAGCTGATGAAATTAGCGTTGACTACTAAGGCCTCTGGCTAAGACTACATAACTGGGCTACATAGAAAACTCATCTATATATATATACCTTGTGACCGGAAAGTACCCGAAAATTCTCATTTAAAATATATTTTTTCAAATTTATATTTTTGTTAAATAAGTTGGTAGTTGGTCTTCAACACACTACTAAGGTCGACTGATTTGCACTGCCGCTGTAATTACTCCAAGTGACAGATAGTGCTTATTTTTGGCATAGTAACTGAGGACCGTCCTACCAATATAAGAAAAATAAGAGAATGAGAGGATGAGAATGAGAATGAGAATTTCCGGGTACTTTCCGGTCTGAAGGTACAATATATATTACATATTTAATAAATTACATATTTATATATAGATCATGGTATATTATAGTGTCTATCTTTCTCTCTATCTCTTCTCTTATTAATAAATTTATTTCTTAGTTTTTACTTAGGTTAAATGAGTTGCAAATATGCAATATTTTTTGCCGACCTCTAAGCCAACACACCTCTAGACAGAGCTCCCAATTATAACTATATATTAATAATAATAATATCACTTTTTTCACTTTGAGGCCAAGTTCTTTTCAATAAGTATCCGACTTTGCATTTCAATTAATAATAAAAAATATAATAAATAGTATAATAAACTAAGTGAAAATTCTCTTTTCTACATTTAAGTTATTTGTTTTGACTGCTTCATTAGTTAGATTATCTCTGCTAATACTGAATCTATACTAGCTGCAACTGTTTACTCTGTTCCTTTGTCTCTCTTTCTCTCACTTACTGTTTCTCTCTACGTCGCTCTCTGTCTCTATCTGTCTATCTCTTACTCTATTATCTCTCTCTCTAGCTTACTCTCTCTCTTCCTCTCTTATTCTAACTCATTCTTCTCATGCTCTCTCTGTCGCTGTCTTCTCTCTTCCTCTATTATTCTCAAACCCTCTCTCTCTCTGTCTCTTTCTCCTCCTCACTGCCTGTCACACTCTTCCACTTTCTCTCTCTCTCCAATCTCCCCTTCTCATATCTCCATCTCTCTTGAACGCCCCCTCAATTAATTTCACTCACTTTGCATTTGATTGCGCCATGAAATGTTAGCTTTGGAGTTAAATGGTCTGCGAGTTGTTTCTTTTGATGCGCATTGTTTCTGTTTCACGAATGCCTTATTCGTGTGGCGGGGGGAGGGGCGTGGTTGCGGTGTCCAGTCTGAACTGTTTCCATTGTATGGCCTATGCTACGCTGTGGGGGCATGCCCCATTGGGTCAGTGGCAGTCGCCCATTGAAGCTGCTCTAATTGCAACTTTGAAACTCAATTGGGTGGCCAAACGGGTGCATGAAACCACTTGCGACTTGAACATACACTCACACACACACACACACACACATACATACACACGCGCACACCAATTAAATAAAAAATTGTTTTGCGCTTTTTCAGTATTTGCAGGAAATGCACAGTTTACTGTATACAAAATTTTACAATTTGCGGCATCCACTTGAAGAGTTTATTCATTTTTATATATATTTTTTTCGCATGTTGTTGGTCAGGGCCCAGTCATAAGGTCAGCTCTATTTTGTATGCTGTGTGGGTGGTTATGTGGTTGGGTGGTGCACACGTGCGGCTTTTATATTTCTTGTTTTTTTGTTTAAAGCAGCGGGAAATCTTCGCTGGGGCTGACTGGCTCCACTCGGCCATGTTCGTGTGCAGCGGCGCGTGTGTCTGCAGTTTAGTGCGCCAAGTGCGACAGTAAAAACTTTTATGCCACCCCTCGCCCCCACCGCGAGGCATGCGCCTCTCACTCAGCAGTGGGCGTGGCCAGCAGGAATGGCAGCGACGACACATTGTGCTAAAAGTTCTGGCACTCCTGGCAAAGTTTCACCAACTTTTGCACACAGCAACTGGCAGCAAAAGAAGCGCTGCAAAATGCTAGAAAATTGGAATACTTTCCAAAGTCGAAAGTTCCGGATTTTTATATAATGCGCAATACCCCTTAAAAATGTGAGATAGAGCGTATAGAGTGTTGCAAGTGTGTGCAGAAACTGGAATAAGATATTTTTAGTGCACATTTGGCATATTTTTGAGCAGCTTTTGATGGGTGAAAAGTGTGAATGCCTGACTGTTCACCTGCCTATCTATATGAACTCAGAAACTCTAAGTGCGTTAGAGCTGAAATTTGGTATGCAGCTCTGTGATATCATAATTAGATCAAGTTTAGTTGTTTGCTTGCATCATTTTCTGTTTTAGAGTTATAATCGATAAAACTCGATCAAGCTTGAGAGTTATTGAGCAACAAATAATGTTTTATATTGTATATATTTATATTTTATTATATGATGCTGATTATTATGATATATATGTTATGATGCATTAATAATCGATAATTAAAATCGATTTTCACTTACCTCTCAGTGTCTAGCTCTGAAATCTCATTTGTGTATAGAGTATATCTGCCACTCCTATAACAGCTAGTCAAGGATAAGAGGTCTGGCATATAGATGCCTATATATCATAATATATATTATATACATACAATCGATAACTTTCTTCTATAATCGATAAAATTACATTTTCAATTATATTTTCTTTCGAGCACTAAAAAAGGTTTTTGCTTTCGAGGGTATTTCCTACTCGACTTGATGACCGCCCTAACAGCGCATTGTGGGCATGGCAATTGTAAGCTTAATTAATTATTAATTAGCGAATCTTACCAGCCAGCACAAAGCCCAACAAATGCGGGAAATAAAAAAAATACTTAAAAAAAACTGAAAAAAAGAAAATAAAGAAATAAATGAGTATATCAAATAATTCATATTTAAACATTGCACAAAAGGGAGCAGAAGTTGGATGAGGACCAGAAACGGCAGCTGGAGGTGGTTGGGTGGCTGCTTGTGTGGGTGGTTGTGCTGAGCGCGTGCGGCGGCTTTTGTTGACCACAGGCCGCGCATTAGCGTGGCTAAATAACTAAGGAATGTGGGTGGTTGGGTGGTTGGGTGGCTGTATGTGTGTGTGTGTGTGTGGCTTGGCCTGGCTCGAGTGTCCACTTGTCGGCTGACTGCAGCGGGTAACGTGGTAATTGGAATTAATTTAGCATTAAGCTGCATTTCTTTAGCCAACTCTTGTGCCACTCCCTCTCCCTCTTTGTCCCTCTGAAGTGCCTAGATTTTATATAATTTTCTCTATTCTCATTTGGCTGTTAATTAATTGCACCGCAAATGGCAGTTGGCAATTGCCGCCGCCACAGCCACAGCCACAGCTCATTAGCGTCCAGCAATTAGTGGAAGCTCAAGCGGGATGTATCTCTGAGAAGTCTTGATGATCAAAGCGTAGTTAATAAAGACTTTATTATCTGTTCCCTACGGCTGCTATCTATATCTAAAGATCTTACCACAAACAAAGGCAACAATTGCTGCTGGTTACATACACATTCACACACACACACACACACACACACACACACACACACACACACACACACACACTCACATAAGCCTACACGGCGTATGCGCAATGTCAAGTGCACAGACCGAGAGACACGACACAAACTTGGGCGGCAGTTTGTTGCTTTTGGGGCGTGGCAGCGAGCGAGATAGCTAAAATCTGTCTGCAACTTATTGACATTTTGAGCGGCGCATGGGCTGTTTGAAAAGTTTGCGCAAATGTCTATAGTCCATTGAAAGTGTAAAAGGAGAATCACAGGCTTAAATTAGCCTTCTCCAAACCCATTTAGTATACTTTGAGCTAATTTTACAGAAATATCAAGCATATATAATTTGTATCTGTATTAACATTTAAGGCTATTTATTCAACTGACGAATCCTCTGCCCATGCGTAAATCTCAGACACTCTAAGAATGTAAAACTTAAGACTTAAGAGTCGATTCTCATCTCAGCAGGAGCTTCAAATTTAATTGAATTGAAATTGTTTTCAAAGATTTCTATTTGTTATATCTCTTCGAAGAGTTCGAGTCATAAAATTTCATATATAAATGCTTTTAAGGCACCAGAACTAGATATATTTTAGGTTTTTGACACTTTTATTTCATCGCTCCAAAAATGCATGACAATTCATGCGAAACTAAGAACTACTTCGAGAAATATATATAGTTCTAGCTCGTATGAATCTACGGACTACTATCTATTGGCATTTAAGAAATTGATTGTTCTTCTATATTTTACTAAAATCTCGATTTATGCCAACATATGTGTGTTCGTTTCTGTTCCCACAAACTTTTGATGCCAATCTATTCTAAAGAGTTTTGTAAGGTAATAAAACCGAGCTTAAAGAATTTTTAGTTTATAACAATGGAATATCTGGCATAAATTGTATATTTAAAGTGTGATAATGAGTCAAATGTAAGCATCTCTGAAATCGTACAAATCTCTACTTTGAAATGATATAAAAACTACAAATTGATTGAATCACTTTGTATTCTCTAATTCTCTCCTTCAATGGTTGTAACTTAGTAAATTTCCGTTCCATCTAGCTTATGACTACTAACTGTTGATATGTTGATGTCAAAATGTCGTTAATCTTAGTTAATTAATTATAATAATTCTGCAATAATAATTCATAATAATTTCTGCCACATTTATTCAGTTTCAATTACTTTAATTCACTCAAATCAAAGAACTTTGTGAGCAACCCTCTTCATTTGGCAGTTAACTCACATACACTATTCATTCCTGTTGTCTCCTGTTCTGCTTCTTGTTACTTTTATCTGTTTTGCATGTACGCAATGTGTGGCTCACACAGCCAGCCAAGCCACCCAAACCACCCAAGCCACCCAAACCACCCAAGCCACCCCAACCACCCAACATACACGACGTTCGCTTGGCATTGGTCCGACAGTTGGCAAGACACAGGCATGCATTCCAACTCACATGTTGACTTCGCTCAACCCCCACTCTTTCTCTCTCTCTTCACTCTTTCTCTCTCTCTTTCACTCAGTATTATCCGTATTACTCATTAACCTGCGTACGCTGCAAAATCCCTTTGTTTGCCAACTGACAATCGGCAGCTTTCGCCCCAGCTATGCAATTTGGCCATTGTTATAAATATATTGTAGATATATTCATTGTACTATTTTACGCTTGATTACAGCCAAAGGATTTTTTGGCGCATACCCAGCACACACACACACCCACCCACACACACACCCAGACACTCACACCTAGTCAAATTCATTGTTCGTTTGCATTTGACCGCGTGTTTTGGCACTCTCTCCTGGCAACCACTAAGTGGATACGCTTATTATCCTTTTGCTGGCGTTGATATGTGGCCCTGACTCTGACTCCGACTCTTGGCGCTGGCTCTTGCCACTGGCTGACCTGGTTGCCAGCAAATGCCGTGTAATTTTATTCATAAACTCGACCAGAAACATATTTGCTGGCGCAGAGCTTTGGCTTAGCGCTCGCATCGCATCGCCGGAGGCATCATTGTTTTTTTGGCCTCTGGCAGTTTGGCATAGAAAATAAAACACATACCGCGCACAGCGTGCCTGGCTTTTGTGTCAATGAATACAATAACCAAATTAAATAACCAAGGTGATGACAGACCAAGCGAACGCACTGCCTCCCGGCTCCCACAGCCAGCTGCCAGCTGCCATCGTGATATGAAAAGGGTTTAAGATTAAAGCCCAAAAGATGTTCGTCTCTAAATGGTGCTGCTGCTGCTGCAATTAGCCCACTCAGTATTCGGACTGCTAATAGATACTTATCACAGATGCCAGCCACAACAATAACAGCCACTTGAGCATTATTGAGAATCATCAAATTGTCTCGCTGCATTTATCATTTCATTTTTCATATGCATTTCCATTGCTACAGGGTATATACCCTGTTGACGCTGAAAGAGATTGTAATGGGGTATATTTTATATTTTATTATAACCGCACAGGTTGGGTAAGCCAAACATTTAGTTTAATGTCAGTTAGCAAGGCTCTTTCTAAGATAGAAACAGTCTGAAAACATAAGATTTTCTATGACAGAGTTGGTAGGAATAAAGGCGATCAAATATGGATTTAATATTCTTATACATATTATATATACTCTATATATTATATATACTCTATATACTCTATATACTTTATAAGCTCTATAAATTCTATATACTCTTTGCTTTGTATATTGATATTTATCTATTTAGAGGGCAGTAAGTACTATCTACTGCCCTCTAAATAGATAAATATCAATATTTAGTTTTAATTTATACTAGCTTTAATTTATATACTCTACATACTCTACATACTCTACATACTCTACATACTCTACATACTCTACATACTCTACATACTCTACATACTCTACATACACTACATACTCTACATACTCTACATACTCTACATACTCTATATACTCTACATACTCTACATACTCTACATACTCTACATACTCTACATACTCTACATACTCTACATACTCTACATACTCTACATACTCTTCATACTCTACTTACTCTTCATACTCTACATACTCTACATACTCTATATACTCTACATACTCTTCACACTCTACTTACTCTTCATACTCTACATACTCTTCATACTCTACATACTCTACATACTCTACATACTCTACATACTCTACATACTCTACATACTCTACATACTCTACATACTCTACATACTCTACATACTCTACATACTCTACATACTCTACATACTCTACATACTCTACATACTCTATATACTCTGTATATTGAATAAACTCTAAATACATAAACTTTGTTTAGTATATTGAGGTATTAGTTACTTCCCTCTAAATCGATAAATATCGATATTTAGCTTTAATTTACACAAGTTCTTAATCTTTATTTAAAGTCGAGACGAACTACAAAGACTCTTTTGCTTATCTATTCCAATGAGATATTAAAAGTCTACTAAAAAACTTATTCATGTAATTTAGGTTTTATTATTTTGGCAAAATCGATTAATATCGTTGCCATATAAATTAGTTTTATATACTTTACTCAATAGGCAACATGTCATCTTTATGGGCTTAGCCATAACAGACAGAGTACTACTCGGAATATATACCTATATAAGAAGAATATAAGTTTATTCGATAATTCAACTAACGATAAATATCGATCATCAGCATTCTTGCTTACAATATATCTCATAGATAATAAATCTTAGTGCATCTGGAAATTAATCTTAATATTAATAATTAATATATTACATTCTGCATAATTCCTTCATCTGTTGCCATATCAAACTCGTTAGCTACAGCAGCGCAGCTAAAAAGTAGTGCAGCTGCTGACTACAGGGTATTTGGTAATCGCGTCAGTCTTCCGCAGCTCAGACTCGATTATTTATTTATTTGCGTTTATTCGGCTAGCACTAAATTGGGGGCCCCAGGACATTCTCATGCGTTGCTGGCTCCGAAATGGCAAACAAATAATGAGATAGACATAAACTCGCATCTGAAGCAGCATGTCGAGTGCAACCTGCTTAGACTTCCCACAATCACACACACACACACACAAGTAGAGATTGATGCACATGCGTATCCTTTAGATACATTTACTTGAACCTTTTATTACACTCGAGCGAGCAGCCTGCGAAACAACCAACTAGTCAGCCCGTCAGTCAGCCAGCCAGCGAGCACTTCAGGTCAAAGGTTGGCCTCCGCCCTTATCTGATTTATTTTGATTTCTTTGTAATGTTTGTGTTTGTGCAAATTGTGTGCAATTTAACTGCAATTAAATTGCAATTTTTTCGCTGCTGTTTGCCTGTGGCATGCCACACACAGTGCGCCATCGCCTGCCTTGGTGTGGCAAGAAGGCAAATTGCGTAGCGCCTTGCAGACTGCTCGAGATGGCAGCTATTGTGTGTTACACCTTTGTGTTGCCAGGGCTGGGAGTAGAGAAATACCTTTTAGCGTGTTTATACCACAATTATTTTCGCACTAAAAGCAGCTCTTCCCGGGCCGTCCTTTGCCCCTCTGACCGCTTGGCCCGCTTTGGCCAGGTCGCTCGCTTTAGGCTTTTCCTCTTGGCGCCTCTTGACTTGCGGCTTGGCTTTTGTAGTAGTTGTTGCTGCTGTTTGTTGCTTTCCTTTGTGAGCGCCGCACAAACAAAATGGCCGACTTCTTAACAGCCCCTATGCCCTGGCACGCCCCCTACCGGCCGGCCCGCCACATTTGTTTGTGTGCAGCGGCGTGTGCTTTGTAATTTGTATTCAAAAATAAAACAGATCTGCCTTCTGCCAAATAAACCAAAATTCCTTTGTGCAACATAATTGCTGGGCTTTGTGACGCCTTCTGCCTCTCTCGCTCTCACTCACTCTTTCTCTCTCTCTCTCTCTCTCTCTCTCTGTCTTTGTCGTGGTTTTTGCGGTTTCTGCTAGGTGCTCTAATCTTGGCTCACAGACGCTCAACTTTCGCCTTGATAAACTTAATCAAAAAATTGTTTGACAAAGAAATTGTTCAGACTGCAATTTACAGAGCAAATTACAAAAACATTTTCACTTGCAAAGTTTCCCAGCTTTCCAGTTAAAGACTTAATTGAAGGCATCTTTAGTTCTTTTTTTGATCTGTATAGACAGATCAGGACATACTATAGATAAGATATATATGTACATACCTAACCTAGATTTATGTTATATTAACTTTCATAATATTATTTATTTAATATTATATATTGTTCATAAATGTTTGTTCAAGATGTAAATGTCGTATGTATATGGGTTTTGTGCAATGTCTGTCTGTCTGTCTATCCATCCGCCTTTTTATCCGTCCGTCTGCCCGTCCATCTACCCGTGCGTCCGTTTGCCCGTCCATCTGTCCTGCCATCCGTCCACCCGTCCATCTATCCGTCATTCGATTCCTTTGTCTATGCAGATGCAAAACATTTTGCTGTTATGGAAGGTGAAGATTTGAAAATTAGCCTAAATTCTCGTATGTATATTCGTCTTTAAAAACTGATAAGATTTTTTACATTTACTCATTAGGTGTCGTGACAAATTGGGAATAATTATATCTCTAAATCTATATCTTTGTACAACATATTTTCAACTCTGTTGAAGTTAAGACCTGGAATTTAGGACTTCAACAAGTTGAGCCTGATTGCAATTTTGTGACTTGTTTTTTTGTTATATTCTGAATCCATTGAAAATGGGAATTCATATATCAGACAGTGGGAGGCGTGGCAGATGCCGTAAAAAACATATATGCTTGATCAGGACGATAAGCTGAGTCAATCTAGCCATGTTGATCTGTCAAAGCTGATAATTTTTTGTTCAATCGACAAAAATCGCTTATTATTTTTATTTTAGCGAAATCAAGACGACAATCTGAATCGATCTCAGACCGATTGTGTGGATTCTGCGACCGACACCAATTTTGAATACATTTTAGATACATTTAACTCTAACCCAAAATGTATCTCAAATAGTAGAGGCTTGTGGCATGGCAATTAAAAATAACTACCTGATTGTCATTATTACGTTCTGTTGTTTGCTATGTTTGCATATTGGCACAGCAGCTCTGTGCGGAGCTCAGGGTATCTGCTAGTCAGGCATTTCCCACTAGAGCACTCTTACTTGTTTAATACATTTGGTATCATATTATATTATACTTTCATAGTATACCCATCTACCATTCATATAACTCACCTTATCATCTCTATTATAAAACCTGATATATTTGATTTTTTTCAGTGTATTTGCCAGCACTTTTAATTACAGCTCCGCTGTGAATAAGAATTATTTGATTTGGCTAAAAACGTGTAAGATTGCAAGATATTTATATACATATAAATAGGTATAGGTATAGGTACATGCATAAGTGTTTATTAATTAAATTGAGATAAAATCAGGCGCCCAAAAGGTGGCTAAAACGCTGTTGGCCACGTTAAGCGCGGAGTGGAGTGCAGAGGCGCTGAAGCGTGTGCTGAATATTTAATTTAATTAAATTCGCTTGGAAAATAACTTTGAATTAAACAAGACAGCAACAGCAACAACAGCGACAACAACAACAACACAATGCAGCCGGCGACAACGTAATGAGAAAAATTTGCATAAATATGTCCTGGCTGAAGGAAGGAAACTTTTGCTCGCTGCCAACAGAAACTCACAAATTGAAGGTGACAATCAGGACGACGCTAATCCTTTGCAGCCAAATGCTGCCAGATGGATGCCAAACACATCAGCAAATGGCAAATGGCAAATTAAAAAATATTTTAACCATCCTATGTGCAGCTCCCCTGCACGCCTCCCTTCGCGCCCCCCTGCTGAAGGATAACAACATTTTCAAATGTTTAAAAAAAGAGTTTGCTACTTATTGAAAAACGAAAGCAAAATGATGAGCACGTGCCGCACATAAAGGACTATTGTCCTGGTGGGCAAGGCGGCTGCATCTAATCCTGATACCGACGGCTTAATGTCACCAAAACATATTTCACTTTTCCATAAAATTGAAAACAAATTTCAGTTTTCAGCATCGGCTTTGCGGCAAGTTACAAAAATATTTGAATGCTGCGCCAATTGTTATCCTTTTTGTCAGCTCAAGTGTGTGTGTGTGTGTGTTGGTGTGTGTGTGTGCATTGACCCATTGTGGCCGTGACTATCCTATCCTATCCTATTCTAGTTGTTATATTGTGCCCGCTTTGTGTGGTCAGGCAGCTTGGCAATTTATTTCGAGTGTCCTTTACCAGGCAGGACTCTCGCCTTGTTGCTGATGCATGAATTATGCGTTTTTGCTGTTTTTGATCATTTTTGCCAGTTTTCCATTTGACTTTCTATCTGCATTCCGTTCTATCATTACTTTTTTTTTTTGCCTAGCTAAGTTTGAAACTTTATGCTACAGTGGAGCGAATTGGTTTTGTTACGGTGGAAAATGATTGAAATAATTGAAGCTGTGGCAAATTTTGAGATTTTAACAGTGGCTACAAAATACGTTTTGGTTGAATATATATACAATTTGTAAGCTTAAAAAGTGAACTTTGTTCTTAACAGTGGAACATAATGAGCTTGGTGTAGTTAAAATTTTAATATACATTAAGGTTAATTGTAGTTCACTTTATGTTCAAATGTTTCTGAAACCTGTTCAAGGGAAGGTATTAAATACTGACAAATTACTAGAGCTCAATTATATATTCATAACATTTATATACAGCTGTGTTCATAAAAATAGTAGTGCGCCTGAAATGTTGGACAACATAATTTTATGATAAACATAATATTTTAAAAACAATTTGAATTTGAATATATATATGAAATATTGTATTCGAAATGTTATATTTACCACATATTTTTGCTGTCCAACATTATGTTTGCGCTACTATTTTTATGAACACAGCTGTATATTAATAAAATTTATATATATTAATAATATTTCAGTTTCATAATTTGAGTCTAACAATCGAATCGATATCAGAAATCAGATTCAGCTATAAAGCATAAATAAATATATCCCCAACACTCCATAAACCATAGAAAACTTAAACTCTTTACTAAAATTATATAACTCTGACCAAGCAAGTTGTATAGCAAAGCTAGAATATCTTCGCCTTGAACCATATGTCAGGCACACATATTTGATTTTTGGACTGCTTAAAGTTAAATCTGATCAAATTGCTTGCCACCCACTGTAGAGTAATCCATCAGGAATTACTTCAAACCTATTATACGAAGTCACACACATAGAGAGCCCATTGCCTGGTGACCAGCTGGAGTGCTGATGGCAACCACTGTCGCACCCCTTTGAGCGACTGCTGCTGGCTCTCTGCTCTAATAAACTTAACAATAACGGCTTTTTTATCAACCCAAACCCAAACCCCGACGACGTTTGTCATAAATAATTCTAATAATAAATTAAATGCATCCGTTACAGCTCGAGTCGAGTACAACAACGTGGCTTGGGTCAGCGATGATTGTGTGTGTGTGTGTAGACGATTTGCACCCCCATTTGTCTTGCCCAGGACGAGGTAAAGGACCAGTCAGTCAGACAGTTATCCTTGCCAGTGGTGCATAAGCACACAATGAAGGATCTCATTGTACGAATTTGTGTGTCCGCTTGAGGGCACGAATTTTATTTTATTTTTTGTTTTTTTTTTTTCAAATTCGATTTGTGTTTGGCAAACCAATTGAATTAAATCGTTGTTACCTTTCTGCTCAAGATTTTTAATTACCAACAGGCGGCACACCTGGACCCGCAAAGGGGTCGCTCAACGCTCAATCAAATTTTTTGATGAACTTATTTACACACTTTGCGTGACGAAATGCTGATGGGCAAATGATATATACCTATGTACTATATATATATATATATATATATATATATATTTATATATGTATTTTGTGGCATGCGGCGTGTCAGTCACAGACATTGCCCAACCAGCCAGCCAAACCACCCAACCACCCCCCCGCTTTAGCCACCCTCAATCAACCAGTCACCAGGCAGCAGTCAACCCCCATTTCGAGCTTTGCCTTTTGACACGCGAGTTGTTGCCACAGATCCAACCTAATGTCCTTCGCATCTCTTCACCTTGCCTTGGCTAAATATGTATTACAAAGTGTTTTTGCGCCCGCGGCGCTTCCGTTCGACAAGAGGGCGGTCTCAGTGGGTTTGGGGCGCGACGTTTATTGGCAATACACATGGCTCGTAATTGTGCCTAGGCAGTGGAAACCGCAAACCCTCCAAAGAGCGTATCGCTCCGGCACGGACCCGGCACACAGACAATGTCAAAGTGTGATATTTGCGCTTGAAATACTTTTGCACACAGTCCAAAGTTTGGCTCCCCCCAACGCCTCTTCCGAACATGAAGAATATGTTTTGCTGGCATTTTGAATTATGCTCAAGTGCTGCAAGGGACGGGGCTCTATCGAGGAGGTCTATTGGTTATTGGGCGCTGAGCACAATCCATTGAAAATTGAAAATTATCTTATGATATTTATTTTCTATTTATTGTGGGGCAGACGTCGACGCTAGATGAATGAAATTGTGACAGTGCATCGTTATTTGAAGGGCATCGAAATGTGACCTGTGAAATGTGGACTGAGATGTTGTTTATGAGATGAAATTCATTTGGAGTTTATTAATGGAAGATAATGAAAGTTTGAAATTGAATTGGGAAATTATTTGGAATTGTTATAATTACTTTTAATTAGCAGCAAATATTATATCGACATAGACTTGAGTCTTACCTGCAAGCGCTCATCTCTTGGATAGTTAATCTGTGAATTGATGCAGCTGTTTTCAACTGAATTAGGAAATGATTAGAAATTTTTATAATTAGTGGCAACTTTTGTATAGCCCTTAGTCTTAGACTTAGTTCATCTCTATGATAATTAATCTATGGAAGACTGCAGTACAACAAATTATATGTTAAGTTGTTATTAGAGAGTGCTTCAATAAATTCGATTATGAATATGACATTTGATCTCTGAACTTTTAAGTTGATGAAAAGTTAAGCCATTTTGTATTTAGTTTTAGGTAAATTATGATTTAGAAGAAAATTATTTACAACCACAGTTCTACATAAAACAAGTAAGAACCTTGCACTTGGGCCTTACCGACTGCAGAATACTCATTCAGAATACTCATTCCTTAGTGGGCATACCGGGAAAATCTTAACACTTTATAATTCAAGGGTATAAGAGGGGTAAGAGACTTGAAATTTTTAACATACGAGTCTCTAGCTTCGATAGCGTCGAAATGGTTTGCGTTCATACGGACAGACGGACGGACAGCAGGACAAACATTGCTTTACTTTCGTGAATGAGTATAACAAGTAAGTGTGCTCTAGTCGGGGACTATGACACACCCTGAACCCTGCTAGATCGACTCAGTTCGTTGTCCTGATTAAGAATCTATATATACTTAACAGGGTCAGCCACTCCGCTTTCTGCCTGCTACATTTTTACCAAAAATATTTTACGCTCAATTCTCATTTTCAGTATTAATTTTCAGTATTGTCTAGTTGCTTGTTTACTCGCTCATGAAGTAAAAAGAGTATATTAGGGCTTAATGCAATGCACATTTGAGCAAGTTACTTCGGTACTTTCTGTAGTTGGAATCATGATATATGATACGAGATACATATGTACCGAACCATATGCTCCTGTATACCTTCGTCTGACAAGCTGTATGATTGTCCCTTAAAAATCAAACCAAAAACCTAAAAAACCAATTACTTCTTACAAATAATTTCTATATTCACACCATAGACGAGTATTGCACAGTCGCATACATCCAACGGCCACATTTTAACGAGTTTAGGCACTAGGAAATCAACTCTCATAAAAATATATCTGGTGTTCTTTACTAAACTATATAGCCATAAAGTTCTGATACTCTAAGGCCAAAGGAATCTACATTTGGCAACAAGAGAAGAAGAAGAAGAAGAAGGAGAAGGAGTAGAAAAAAACGTCTTTTCCTGCTTGTCTGGCAGCCTTTGGAGTCTCTTGACAATGCGAAGTGGCCACAACTCGAGAGGGAACAATTATGTGCAGCATTTAAAGACTAAATTTCCTGGAATTAAGTGGTCTTTACGCTGGCAAAAGCTGTTGCTGCTGCTGCTGCTACAGCTGACGCCGACGCTGACTGAGGCAGCGATTGCTGCTGCGACTGCGGCTGCGACTGCGACTGCGCCCGCGATTTCAAGAGAAATCAAAGCGCGCACAAAGCTAAAGCGACGCGAATCACTTGAATATATAAACTTATGTATTGTATATGTATACTTTACACATAAGTTCCAATTGTTTGCAATTCAATATGCCAAGCCGGAGGGGAATATTATAGAGTATTATATAGAGATGTATATGTATGTATGTGTGTGTACAATGCACACGCGAGTGGCCCATTTTGTTGAGCACAATGGAAACTACTCGCAGCCATTGTGTCCCATTGTACGAATGTGTTAAAAAGTTGTAAGCGAGTCCTGCGAGTCCTGTCGGCTCTTGCGCGCCTGCGCGGCGTCTTAAATTTCCCTATAACGCATCCTGCACCCAATCTATACCAATCTACGATTTCTGCCCAAAAAAAAAAAAAAAAAACAGAAAAAGAAATCGTTTTGCATTGAATTTCTGAAATTGTAATTCAATTAAAATGCGAAGTGGAACACTTGGGGCACGATATTTCCGCTCTTTGTTCGCCTAATTGCAGTTGTAATTGATATTTGCAGTGCGTCGTAATTCAATTAAATGCGTCGACAATAGATTAATTGTGCGTGGCCACAATACATGATACGCTCTCTCTCTCTCTCTGAAATTTTGTTCTATTGATGCGGTTTTCGTTGTTGAGTTCCTGCAACAGAATGACAAGCCAAAAATTTGCCATGTTTCAGCGAACTAACTATTAATATTGCGCATACGCCACGGATGCCGGCACGTTTTGCCCGGAACATGATATGAGTTGTAGTACGTGTACACACACACATCAATAAAATACAAATTGAAGGGATTCAGCTGGATGGGATCGACTTGTGAATACCCATTGAAGGTTTGAGTTGAAGTTTGAAGAAATTTGTAGGGAAAATTGACATGTTGTGTATGTACAGAGAGTAGCGGATACATGGTGAGAGAGGGAGATAGGGCAAAAATGAGAAGACAGAGAGCGAGAGAGAAAGAATGTGAAACAGAGAAAACAGAGGGAGGGAGACAGATAAAAAGATAGAGAGATGGAGGCAATGAGAGAGAGAGAGATAGAGAGCAATAGAGAGAGAAAGAGAGAGAGAGAGAGAGAGAGAGAGAGGCGGAAAGGGCAACACTGAGAGAAAAGGGGAGACATAAGGAGACAGAAGAGAGACAGAGAGCGAGAGAGAATGAATGTGAAAAACAGAAAACAGAGGGAAGGTGACAAATAGAAAGATAGAAAGAGAGATAGAGGCAAAGAGAGAGATAGAGAGCAATAGAGGGAAAGAGGGAGGGAGAGAGAGAGAGAGAGGCAGAAAGTGCAAAACAGATAGCACAGGAGAGAAAAGCAGAGACATGAGAAGACAGAAGGACAGAGATGAGATAGAAAACGGGAGAATGAGAGAGAGTTTGTGAAAATAGAGTAAGAGTAAGAGAGAAGCAAATAAACAAACAGACTGAAAGAGACAAAAAGAGAATGAGCGAGAGAGAGAGATAAATAAACAGACGGAAACAGGAAATTAGATAGATGGATAGAGGGAGAGAGCTAAAGACAGAGAGAGTGGCAGAAAGAGACAAATACTGAGAGAGAGGAAGAGTGATAGATATATGGATATACAGAAATATAGAGAGATATAAAGAGATAAAGATATAAAGAGGTTGGGCAGAGAGAGAGAGAGAGAGAGAGAGAGAGAGAGAGGGACAACCTATACAACGATGAATTCACCGCTAAAAACATGGAATAAATCTTACAAAATTTGTGATCAAAGTCGATACCTTGTAACCCAAAAGTAACCGGAATAAAACACAAATTTTTAAATCTACATTAATATTTATTGTATCTTCTTCAAAATATGCTCCTTTCTGAACGATACACATATGTCTTCGCCTTTTCAACAGGTCAACAGGTAAAAGGTATATCTCGATCTGAAAATTTTCGAATATTGCAAGACTTTTCATGCTGACTGTTCATGCTGAGCAAGACAAACTAACATGTTACCTTCTGCCTGTAATAAATCATGATACCCACTTCACCTACAGTCTATAGAATTATGGCATATACAAAGAACCAGGAACTTTATGTATGTCATGCCGCATGACGTCAGGCGTCAGGCATTGGGATGTATGTAATTTGTATATAGTTCATGCACATGGCAAATTATCTTTCGACAGGCGGAACCAAATAGTCGAGTTATAAAAGACAAAATAACTTTGTTAACGACGCTCTTAAGCACACGCATGCCCACACACCCACATTCACACACACACCCACACACACACACGTACGTCTACCAACACATGTGCAGAGTACGTGAAAATGTGAGCAGAGAAAATGCCAAATCGCTTGCTTCCACAACGCATCAGGCGGAATGGCAGGCTGGGTGGGCAGGACGGAGTTGTTCGCACATTATCCTTTGCGGAAATGCTAATGTCCCGGCGGTTGCCAGCCAAAGAGAATATAACCGAAAAAAAAGTAAAGGCAAAGAAATGTACATAAATATGCAAATGTGGTTTGCGGCATAGTTGCCGCCTTGATATGAAGTCGTTAATGGGCTTCTTGATAGCGATTGCTTCTTTTCTATTCTTTTTTTTTAAACATTATAACTGTATGGGATTATACAAATGGGGCTTGTTAGACTAGGGCAAACTGTAGCATTGAGTCTCTTAGGTACAGGTAATATATATGCTTATGGTATTGACTTTCTATATACTAAACTAACAAGAGTTATCTCTTTTAGTTTCTGAGATCATATAGATAGAAAACATCAATAAAACTCAAAAACTACGCATAAATATACAAAAATTCTGCTAAAATCTTATATATATTTCTAGTTTCTCTTATTTTTAGAACCGTTTTGTTTGATTCGACCTTAAAATCTATGAATTTAATATAAATATCAATAGAAAATTAAGCCTAAATAGCAAATTTCATGTTTGAAGTTCTTAAAATAGTCGAGTTCAAAGAGTACATCTATATCACAACCAGATAACCTCTACAAACTGAACTGTTAATCTTTAGATTAATTCCTTTTATACAGGGTATGCCCAAATCAATATATTTCCCAAATGCCTAGCGAAGGCGCTGCACTCATATCTTCTAATTTTTTGTTGAATTTCAATATAAAAATACTTTTTCTTTTTCTATCTCAATTTTATTTTTTGGTTTTCGGTGATTGCGATTGCTTTTTGCAACAGCAATTTGTACACTAAACAAAATTTGAATAAAAATGTGCGTAAATTGCAGACATTCCGCAGCAAGGATTGAATAAAGGATGAACTGAATCGATGTCTCATTGTCTCAATTCGATATGCCTGCGAAAGGGGGGGCCAAATGTGCTCTGACAAATTGTTAACAATTCCAAATGGAAGAGGGCCAAGAATCAACTAAAATATGGCATATATGATAGAGGGGCATAGGGCAGGGGGGCACGTCGAAGCAGTTGACAAAGAATTTCAGGGCAACGATTTGTGAGCCAATGTCGAAATTTGCATGACTTCAATGCCGTTTTAATTGAGTTTTAACAGAAGGTCTTGGGCGCAGGGTCTGGGGAGTGGAGCAGGACTTGCCCTCTGAACCACCCGTTGCTGTGCAATGCCAACAAGCGTTTAACCACATTTAAATGAAATTTGTCACCAGCTGCGAGGGGCGAAATAAGTCGCATGCCGCACACCAGTTAGGTTTGTGTATGTGTGTGTGTGAGTGTGTGTGTGTGTGTGTGGCAGAAGGCGTTGCAATGCCAAGTGGTCAGAGCTTGGTGTGCCACTGGACTATGTCCTACGCCATTGCAGTTTGTAATTATGAAACTATGCAAGGAACATGAAAGAGCTGTGTATATGTGTGTGTGTGTGTGTGTGAGGAACTCGTATATTTGAAACTTTTCTCATTGGTTGCTGTGTAGAATGCTGTGCATGTGTGTGTGTGTGTGAGCAGCCATTGTATTTGCCTCAACTCGAAATCAATATCACGTTGTATCCTTCAGCGGCAACAAAAGGAGCTGCTGATTGACAGAAACAATTCACACACACACACACACACATAGTTACGCACTGAGCAACCGAACAACCCTTCAACACTCAACTACATTTTACACATAATTATATATACACATATTGCACATACATACATACATACATACACACATAGTATATATTAAATACAATACGCATACACTTTTATTTCCTTTGAGGCCGCAAATAATACATATAAAAACAAAAACTACTCGATCAACAAAGCACACAAAGGACAACGCCGAGAATCCTTTTTTCTGCCGCGTTCTCTTCGTATTTCGCTGCCTGTCAATTGCGATTGCTGGGCGAAAGGGGTCTGCGGAGGGGGGAGGGCGCAGGGTGGCAGGCAGGGGCGGCTGGTCACAGGGGCTGATCCTGCTACCGATTCAGCTCCCATACAAAAGCTGCAAAATAAAATGTATTTCTTGCATTGTTTGAGATACCCTATGCACTCGATAAAGGTGGGGTATCATCAAGTTAGAAAAAAATTGACATAAAGCATATACATGTAATATTTCTAATGAATTTAGCTACGTCTTCTATTAAACGTTCAGTTATGTCCAAATTATATATCTTTTCACATAAAAATAGTTTAAAATACATGTATTGCACCTATTTTAACTCATTTACACTTCTACTCGGTATCAGCTAGTCGAGCACACATGCTCAGCACATTCCGACATGTTTATTTTATATATTTTATTTCTGTCCACTTGAGCTTTATCATTTGCTCGCTTCCACACCCGCTGCCATGCCCTCTCCCGCTCGGCATGTATGCCCGTCTCTCTCTTTCTGCTGGTTTTCGGTTAGTTTGTCGCCGCCTTCATTTTGACTATTTTTATGGCCCGCTTCGCTGGCTTGCAATTTATTTTAATATTGCTTCTATCAAATGTACTGTTTTTTTTCGCTTCTGCTTTTGCTTTATTTCCTTTAACTTTGTTTGCGGCGCTCAACTGTATTGTTATGCGTGGCTCTCGCTCTCGCTCTCGCTCACACTCGCACGCGCTTGGTCTCACTCGCGCTTACTGAGCTCCTGTAGCCGACATTCCCCCGGCTGCTCCTTTGTTCTTTCGCTAGCAGCTTTTTTTTGGAGTAGCTCTTCAGTTACGTTGCCATTTTTGTGCGCGCTCCGCTCTGTATTATTATTCTTTTTATTTTTTATTCTTTGAGCATTTATTTTGCATATTGTATTTTGTATATTTCGTTTTACACGCCTTTTGTCGTTGCCTTTGTATTATCAAGTATCCAATAGTGCGCACTTTTGTTTATATTATTTGCCTTGTTTTTTGTTGTTGTTGCTTTTCGCTTTTCAGTGTTAAATAATTTGTAATTGCAGCTTTATATTGTTGGGTTAAGAGAGGAGCGAGGCAATACAAACATATGTATATGTACTTATGTATGTGTGTATATTATAGATAAATCAAGTAGTTGTCTTTACATAGACTTTGTTGATAAAAACAATTGCTAACTAAGCAAAGGCAAGAGTTAATTGGGCGAGATAGTTATCATAGATGATAAGCATTTTGTGATTTGCTATTTGTTTTAATTAAAGAAGAATATCGGGTTATAATTGTACATAATATAATATAATTTTTTACTATAAACTATATATTGTTACTTAATAATAAATGATGATAAACGATATAATAATGCTCAGAATTTTCGTAACATTTTGAGCTGAACTTAAGAGTCAATTCCTTCACTTTCTCTTTGAGAGTGTTAAACAAAGTTCTTCCATATTATTTTCTATTATTAATATTAGACAGTAAAGCCAAAAAAAAAAGTATAACAGAGACACTCTCAATTACTTTTCAAGATGAAATCAAAACTTCATAGACTTAGAGGAATTATCTATCTTTTTGCTGCTTTCATCAGATATTTTAGCATGAGCATCTCTCATTATACATATGTTTATTTCCATTGCATGAAGGTACTTTATAAATCCAATTTGTTTATCATTTGACTTACTTAACGCATCTAAGAGCCAAACATTTGCATGTCCTTGCCAGCGCGTGCCAATTAACACAATGCCCATTTGCCATCTCACGTGTCCTGCACAAAGCACTCGAACCACGATTTGTTGTCAATTAACACACACCAATACACCCACACACACTCACACACACACACACAGGCAGCCAGCTAAACTGTTTTATAAACATAAACGCCCTGCCAAGCGTTGCATTTAGATATTTATCGCACTTGGTCCATGCACACGCCCCCGCACCCCTCCGCCGACTGGCCTTGCGTGCGCTGATGCCATGTCAACCGCAGAGACAACACGTGACTTTTATGCAGAGTTCACAAATCACATCGAAGGACTTTGACGGGCGACTGACGAGTACCCATGATGGCCTAACAATGAGCTAAGCAGCAAAACAACAAAAAACATACAAATAAAAAAAAAACATTGAAATATAAATAAAACCCACCCCCTCAATGGAGAATTAAAAAATTTGTAGTTGAGGTACAGTTGCCGTCCGGAAACCTAGATTGATGCCACCAGCAAGAAATAATCAAAGTGACGCGTCGGCAGGGATAAAAGGGCAAAAGAGCAGCCCCCACTGCTGCCATGCCCCCGCCCAACAACTGCACGAAAAGAAAGCAAATGTTAAAAATCATTTGAAAGACAACACACATAACATAACAAATTAAAAACACCAAACCACCCCCCCCAAAACTAAAACAAAAAATACAAAAAAAAAAATTAAAAAAAAAACATCCATATTTTCAAAAAAAACCCCCTTTTCAATTCGGTATAACAAAAGTCAAAAACAATATGTAAATTATGAATTTTTGTGTAAACAAAAAGGCGACTGAGTGCATCAAAGAACAGCAGCAGGAGAACCTCAGCCATTAGCCCAGCTACTGTATTCAAATCATATACCTAATGCTATATACTATATAGATAGATATATGGATGTACATATGTATGTGGTCTCCATGATCTGTTGTCTGCTTGGGCGGCATCAAAAACTGATTTATCATCGTGTCAGTTGCTCAACAGGCGGCCAGGTCTCTACTCCAATGCAATGTACTGTGGACACTCTGCTTATTAGCTGACGGCACTAGCCGCATTGACGTCGCACAGTGGGCAGAGTACATCTGAATATGCATAAATTTATGTTATATGTGAAGAGATTATAGTGACTGGGATTTACTGATATTTATAATCGACTATATATCTATGTTAGATATATTTTAGTATGAGGCAGCTTAAATTGAAAAACTATATATTTTGGAGTTTCAAGTATAAGTGCTCAAATTTAAAGTTAAAGATAGTAAAAATGCTTTATAAATACACTCTCTTATTATTATTATTATTATTTTTGAGAATTGAGAAATATTTATATTTTTATAAATAAAATATTATTATATATTGTTATCACTAAATTTGGTTGTCTAACATTTAGTGCTCAGTCGCACTACTATTCTCATGAACACAGGTGTATAAAGTTGATATATAACATAATAAATTTATATTCTTGACCTGCATTGCTTAGGTTATATTTATTTGTTTTAAAACTTTTAATATATTTATATTTTTTATTTTTTTATTTATTTATTTATTTTTCTTTTTCGTTTGATGTTTCAAACATTTCCAATTAAGTTTTCCTTTCACACATTTTTCTTAATAAAGCAAAAAAAATATATTTGCAGCCTTTGCATATGAAGCTGGCACCACTGTGCATCTCTGGCGGTGTCTCTTGTTGTGGCAAAAGGTCTGGGCCACCTACTTTACACGTTCGCTACTTGAAATGGCGTTTGTTGTCTTTTCTACAGCTCTCTCTCTCTCTCTCCCTCTCTTTCTCTTTCTCATCTGTCTATCTGCTGGAAAAACAAAAATAAAAAAAGAAGAAAAAAACAACTCGAGTGGGGGTGAAGCCGGGGCGAACTGGGGAACCTGCCAAATTAGTTGCCATGTAGCCTTATGACCCATTGCTTGACAAGCCGCAGATTGGGTTACCCAATCCCAATCCCAATCCCAAAAACCGTGCCGTCTTTAATGTTTGCCTTGTGAAAACAAGAGGGGGTAAGAAAAAAGAAAAACGAATGCATTTGAAAACTGAAATCTGGCAAAGCAAATAATAACAAATAAATGAAACTAATGCCAAGAATGAGACAGAGAAGAGAAGTCTGCCCCGAGGACCACCCTCGTGTGTTATTTTGGTGCAAAACATATGTCTAGGCATTTAAGCTGTTAAGTAACCCTTTGGCAAGGCCTAGTCTTTCTCGCTTAAGGCCAGCCTTGGGGTTGTACTATGTGCCATTTCTTAAAGGTAGAGCTGGGCTGGTTGGCTTGTTTGAGTTTTAATTGACGGCACTTATGCAAAGCCACAAGAGCTGTGTGGCATCTGCAGCAGCAACAGCAACAGCAGTAGAAGTTGCCGGAGGTCACAAGCCTTGCCCAGTTATGCTACACAATAAAATATTTGTGCTGCCATTTAAATCGAATTGAAAACCTATTGAAAACTCGGCTTGGAATTAAAGCCAACTTTGGTTCTAGTTTAAATGTAGTAATAATGATGATACTGACAATAATATTGCTAATGATACTGATATGTTTGATAATAATAAGTATACCAATGACAATGACAATGACAATGACAATGGTAATGACAATGACAATGACAATGGCAATGACAATGACAATGACAATGACAATGACAATGACAATGACAATGACAATGACAATGACAATGGCAATGACAACGACAATGACAATGACAATGACAATGACAATGACAATGACAATGACAATGACATTGACAATGCAAATGCAAATGCCAATGACAATGACAATGACAATGACAATGGCAATGACAATGACACTGCCAATGCCAATGACAATGACAATGACAATGGCAATGACAATGACAATGCTTTCAGTAATGATAATGATAATAACTATAAAAATCATAGAAACAATAATAGTAAACAGTAAATACTTATAATAAATATGACGATTTGCATAATCATAATGATAATTACAATGATATTGATATATACATTGATCATGAGTTTACATGCCAATCGTAATGATAATGATAATGATAATGATCATCATCATGTTAACAATGATATGAATATTGATGATAATGAATATAGGCAACTATTGAATACCATTTCAAAGGATATTTTTTTGCTGTGTAGCTAACCAGCCGGCCATCTATCGTATCAGAATATCTATTTGTTGGGTTGGCTTGTTTGTTTGGCTTCAGTTTGGCGTAATCGCCTGCTATTAATTCATTGTCCATTATCCTGCAGCTCCTTGCCTGACATTGTATGCATTTTGTTTGTGGCATACAAACAACTGGAGCACATGCATGTGTTGCCGCCGTCTCGACTGCCTTGGGTAGCATCCGGCATTGTTTGGCCAACATGGAACGCTACTCTAAGATATTATCGACAGCTCTCGTTCATTGATAATAACAAGCGGCGAGCTGCTGGACGGACTGTTGGACTGCTGCCTGCTGCCTGCTGCCTGCCCTGCTGCCTATTGTCCTGTCCACTCGGCTGGGCTTGTGCTGTGGGTTAGCATTAGACCACCCCGTCATTGTTAGCCACTGACAATGGTGTCCATACAGCGAGCGCATTGTATGTACACACACGCAGAGCCATGTTGTGTTTTTGTTGTTGACTTTTCGAGTTGCCGCACAATGCGACAGCACTTGGTATTGGAATCAAATTGATATCCAATAATTTAATTTTGTTATCCATTTTGCCCCATGTCCGCAAAATAGTTTTGTAATTTGCACTATGGCATGCGTGTAACCGATATTATTGTCCAACGTGTCCTTTGGCCCATTGTAAAATAACTCAAATGCTTAGTCCTGAAACCAGCCTCATCATGCTGGTCAGCATTGATGCCTGACCCCTGACCCCTGACCACTGACCCCTCCGTCTCTAATCCCCATTGTTTGCATTAGTTTTATTATAAAATTTTGTTTGTGTGTCACCCGAGTGTGTATTAGTGTGTGTGTGTGTGTGTGTGTGTGTGTGTGTGTGAAAAAGGATTTCACACTTATCCACAACATTCTCCATTTATATCGTCGTGTGCCGTTAGTTTTTGTTAATAGTGGCATATAGATAGATAATTTTGATGTGGTCTAACGCCCTCGCATCGCATCATAATCCCATAATTGTTTTGGCTGGCGTTCAATTGGAATTATTCGAATATTCAATTGTTCAGCAGATTTCGACAAATTTCTCACGTTTCGAAATGCGATAATTCATTGAAATTGTAATTGAAATTGGAATTGAAATTGAAATTGATTCCTTAGTTAATCTCTAGAAGATTACCAATTCAATTACTTGTGCAAGTTTCAGCTTAGAACTTAAGACTTCAAACTAAATGCGTTTTGTATTGAAGTTCGATTTATCTGAGAGCATTATATGTGGTCTGGCAGTGAAATGGCAAGAGGAAAGACATTGCTGAAGAGATCTCTTAGATCTATGAGGCATATACACATCTATGTTAAGGACTTCACTTTTTTCAATATATCTTAATTCTATACATAGATACATCAGAGATCTACGAAATTTCTTTAACAATGTTTTCCTGGTTACCTGTAATCTATGATAGATCCTAGATCTATCCCAAAAATAGTTTGTTAAGTTTTTGAAATATCTTACTGAAAGTAAGGGAATAGCAAATGACGCCTGACTCTATTTATTATATATACATTCATAATCAGTATCAAAAGTTGCATCGAGATGAAATATAGGCTTGGTCAAAAGTAATCACCTGAGGCAAAAGTAATCACCCTGTTGGAAAACTCTTACTCTTTTAGAAAGACAGAGAAAAATAATTTTACCCGATGTATGTATAACAGAAAGTTTCACCTTAGAACTTAAGATTAAAAGCTAATTAAACTTTACGTAAGTTATTAAAAGCGTTTCTTGGTCTTTCCGGGTTATTTTCTTTGAGATCTTTAAGATTACATATAGAGGCTACATGAGTTATACATATATTAAAGATCATTCTAAGAGCGTATTGCAAATATCTGATCAAAGAATTAACGAATATCCGACACGATTGATTATATGCAGCTGTGTTCATGAAAATAGTAGTGCAGCTGTGTTCATGAAAATAGTAGTGCAGCTGTGTTCATGAAAATAGTAGTGCAGCTGAAATATTGCACAACAAAAATTTGTGATTAACATAATATTTTGAATCAAGAATTAAGATTAACATATATATATTTTAATTGTTTTTTTTTTAAGTATTATGTTTCTCATAAAGTTTTGTTGTCTAACAATTCAGTCGCACTACTATTTTCATGAACACAGTATATATTCATCATCAGTATCAAGAGTTACTTAGGCTTTCGCAGGTATTTGCATTATTGAAAAAGTCTATAATTAATTGCTCTTTAGGTTTCTTAAGTGTCGATTAAAAATACAATGGAAGCAAATGATATATGGAAACAGTAGGCATAAATGAATTCCATTGATTGGCATTAACAATTGAAATGTGGCTTGGCTCCAGCCTTTAGTAATTCGCCGGGCAGTTGCAATCGCGAGCTGCGACCGATATGGTCGCTAGTAGCACATATAGACTATATATAGTATAGAGCACAGATCATGCCACAATATCCGCTGCCTGCGTTCATGAAACGCACGCCGAAGTGTGCGCGCTGTCGCAATCATGGCTGGGTACGTCTGCCTAATCCTCGCCAGGCTGCACTCATCTGCTCTTGTCTTCTGTAGATCAGCATTCTGAGGGGCCACAAGTACTTCTGTCGCTGGCGTAGCTGCGTCTGCTCAAAGTGCCGCTTCGTCATGGAGCGTCAGCGGCGGATGGCCGCCAAGGTGAGTTACCTGCCACCTGGCCAGTGGCCACCACCATTTTCCAAGCGAATCTCAGTCGGCTGCTATTTGCTTTGCAGGTCGCCTCGCATCGCCAGCAGGCATTGGAGAGGGCTGGCAGATTTGTGCATCAACATCTTCTATACAGCTATCCCACAGCTTCCGGTCAGCAGTGCGAGGGCAACATGTTGCAGCAACAGCTTAGATTCCATAACAAGTGGACACTGGGCCTTGCCGCACGTCCGAACAGGTCATCAACAACCAATCTGGACGTCAGCCTGGCACGGAATGAAGCTACGGTTCAGAATTTGAGCCTGAAAAGGGGACACAGCAACTCGAACACACCTGTCGAGCACGTGCATCTGTTGCGCTCCTTTGACAATGGCCATGCCCAGGTCTTTATGCCCTATCATCACACGCAATTGCTAGCCGCAGCGGCTGGGCTGCCCACATATCAAGCCGCAGTGCAGTTGCCTCAACTGCATCCACAGCATCCACAGCAGCCGCAGCAGCCGCATCAGCAGCGCTCTCCAATCGATGTGCTAATGCGCGTCTTTCCCAATCGCCGACGCAGCGATGTGGAGCAAGTGATGCAAAGTTTCAAAGGCAATGTGCTGCAGGCTATGGAGTGGATGTTGGCTGGCGAGGATTTGACACAGACATCGCATTTCGCACAGGTGTCCTCATCGCCCCCCCTAGCCATGAATTCCGCCTTCTCGCAGCTGCTCCCGCCCATTCCCCATTCCCAGCCCTTCATGCAGGGCCATGTCAATCATCATCATTTGTTCTCCTCGATCTACAAGAGCAGCCCACAAGTCCAAAGTTATTGCAACGTGCCTCCCTTTGAGCCCTAGTTGATGTCGCTCTTCAGCTCTTACGATTTAGATTACGTATTGCTGCCCTTGTGTGTTTTACATTGAAATATAATTCTCTGGAATAAATTTCTGTTGTATTGTGAAAGCAATGCATATAGAACTCTTGGATCAAACAGTTCATTTACAATTATAAGTGGGATAATCGATTTTATTGAGGCAGTCTGACAATGTTTCTAAGCTAATGAGAATGGATAGATATGTCGATATACATATCTGTATATAGATATATAGTTCGTTATCATATGTGTAATTGAAAATCAAATTATCGTTGTTTGAAATGCTTGAGTTCAAATGTAAATATGGAAATATTACAAAATATTCTCTACAAAACCCCTTTCTTATGTGAGGTAAATGGAATAAAATGTCGAAATCCAATTGATACTCTTGTAAGGCATACATTATAGAGGAATATTTATTTATTTAAATTATTTCAGAGTTCCAGTCACCAAGGACGAGCGGACAGACACCTCAAAAGCCTTCTGCTCAAGTATATCTATATCATTTATGGGGTCGGTCTATAAGAAATATATGTATATATATGTATCTATTGTATGTATATATAAATCTGTAGATTAAAGAAAAGCAATTTTGATATGAATTTTGATTTAATATCTCAACTATAATGATAACTACGATTGTTAATGGAATTTTGCTTTATATAAAAGGATACCAGCTAGACGGTTACACATGTTCCAATCCTTTTACATATATCCATTTACTTTATGAGATCTGTGACGCTTTTTGCCTTTCTTTCTATTCATTCAAATTTTATTTGTTTATTTTAGGATATCTCAAAAAGAACTCTAGCAACAACAAAAAGGATTGTCAATAGAGTTTTTTTTTATATAGAAGGACAGTCAGAGCGACGCCTCTAGATCCCTTTGCTTAAGTATATCTATATGCATTTATGAGGTCGGTCTATAAGAAATATACGATATAAATCTGTAGATTAAAAAAAAGCAATTTTGATATGAATTTTTGATTTATTATGATAATGATTGTCAATGGAATTTTGCTTTTGGATAATAGATATCCAGATAGACATGTCGCAATCCTTCTGCTCATGTATATCCATATACTGCATGAGATCTTTGTGCCTTTCTTTCTATTCATTCAAATTTTGTTTGTTTATTATTTAGGATATCTCAAAAATAGAACTAAATCAACGACAAAAATGATTTTCAATGGAGTTTTGCTTTATATAGAAGGACGAACAGAACAACCCCTCTAGATCCTTCTGCTTAAGTATATCTATAACCTTATTTATGGAATTGGTTACGCCTTCTGCCTTTCTACCCACTCATTCCAGTTATTAAATAAATCAAAGGCATATAGAAATAATTATGGAACATATATAGAATTGAATAGAAAATTCAATGATATCAACGATAAAATACTCTGTCAATGGAAGCTTGCTTTATATAGATAGCCAAACGGGTAGACAGCTCGAAATGCTTCTGCTCAAGTATATCTACAATATATAGTAGTTAATGGAAATCTGTAGATTTAAGAAAAACAATTTTAAAATATATTTTAATTATTTATTACTTAGGATATATGTACATATATCAAATAGTATGATAACAATGTTTGTCTATGGAATCTTGCTTTATATAGAAGGACGGAAAGACATCCAACTGGAAATCCTTCTGCTCAAGTATATCTATATAGAGAGTATATGGGATCAATCTGATATGAGATAGTATATAAACAAGTCCATATTCATTAAATTTTCTTTGTTTCATTGAACATAACAATTACTACAGTATGATATAGTATATTAATCTGTCCGATGCCAACCCAATCAAAGTCTTCGATTTGCTGGAATTTGTTTTGTTTTATTTTTTAAATTTATTAAATACTTTAACACAGTGTTTGTAATTTATTAACTAAGACATGTTACGATATATATATATATATATGTGGATCTATACATATATATATCTATATATATAACTATATATATATTTATGGTACATATAGGTAGCTCCATAGTTATATGATTCTTTACACAATAATCTCAATAATGTTAATTTGATCTAAACGTATCTTACGAGCTCTTAACATATGGTACAATACTTCCGAGTGATAAACATGCCACAGTTATCAGTTTATATATAGAAAGAGAGAGATAGACGGAGACAGAGAGAGAGAGAGAGAGAGAGAGGCATATATATATGTGTGGGTTGTTCCTAGGAGTACAAGTATAGCCAGTGTTACAATACGACGCTTACGAGCTAAAGAAATGAACCAATCGCTAGGCTACGATGCGAATCGCTTCGATTTCCCTAAAAACAAGGATCAACTGGGTTGGGTATTTATGGCTCATGCAGGAGCAGGAGAGCGCTGGTGCCTCAATCCTGAGAGTCGCCCGCATTACTGCTACGATCCAGGGCCATGCCGCTGGCTCCATTCGACTCGGACTGCTCAATGTCCGCGCTGCTCAGCACGCCGGGCAAATAGCCCGTGCCGGCATAGGGGGCGGACAGGAAGCGCTTGGCATGCGCCTGCATGAACGGATGATAGCGATGCGGATGTGTGGGCGAGCCGAAGACGGCGGGTGGAACGAGCGGCGAGAAAGCGGACTTCATGGGAAACGGTGGCGATGGAGGCACCTGTGTCGGCGGCGGTGGCGGCGGCGTCTGCGTCAAATCCTCGCCAGCCAACATGCACTCCATGGCCTGCAGCACATCGCCCCTGAAGCGCTGCATCAGCTGCTCCACATCGCTGCGTCGGCGATTGGGAAAGACGCGCATTAGCACATCGATCGGCGAGCGCTGCTGGTGCTGGACCTGGGCGTGGAGCTGCTGCTGCAGAGGCAACTGTGCCGCAGGATGATGTGTGGGCAGCCCCGCAGCGGCCAGGAACTGCGTGTGGTGATAGGGCATAAAGCCCTGGGCATGGCCATTGCCAAAGGAGCGCAACAGATGCAAATTCTCGGCGGGTGTGTTCGGTGGCGAGTTGCTGTCCTCCTTCTTCAGGCTCAAGTTCTCTGGCGTGGCCTCGTCGGGCGCCGAGTCCACATCCAGATCGGATTCCGGCGAGCTGGGCGGGCCGGTGCGTGCGGGCGATAGGCTGGCTGTCAGGTTAAATAGTCCGGCTACCTTCGGCCGAGGGCTGCTGGGCGAGCCCGACTCGGAGCCCGTGTCCTGATCGGTTTCATTGGAGTGCGCAGCGCCGCGCTTCGAAACTGCAAGGAAACGCAAACAGAGCCAGAGTTGAGTTTTGGAATCTGTCCAGTGTGGGAAAACTGTGCGGTTTTCCACTTCAGAAAAAAAGAAAGCCAAAACAAATAAAAGTATCAAATGCAACAGCGAAGACAATGAAATAAAGAAAAAGAGGACAACAAAAATTTAATCACGGGCATCGCAAACACAAGTGAAGTTCTGGCGTAGCTGGAGTTCTTCAATTGGCAGATGGAGGAGGGTTCGTTGACATGGAAACCTGCGCAGCCTGTGCACAAATGGAAACAAGTTATACGATATTTTTTATTTTGTTTTTTTTTGTTGTTGTTTTTTTTTTTGATTGTCTATTTGATTTGGCTGTTGACGAAGCCGCAGTGAAAATTTAATTAAGTTGCGCCCCCTGTTGCTGCTGCTGCCTTAGCCCCCGCCTCCACACCCATTGAGAGAGTGAGAGACAGATTCCTCTGTTCACCTGGTTTGTTCTGTTGCTGTAAATTCATGCGTGAAATCGTCTTGAATTACAGTGCAAATAAACAGCGAACAGGTTCGATTGATTCGCGTGAGAATCCTGTCGTGTTTTCCTTTCCCGCACAGCACACACAACACATCAGCAGGGCAAAAGGGACGACTGCGAGCGAGTCTCGCATTACGCCCTCAGCTTGGCGTTGTCTTACGAACTGACAATGTTAACCAGATTCACCAAATTGGCCCATTGAGCATCTCCATGCCAAGGACTTTGCAACTGCAACTGTTGACTGTTGTTTCTGTTCTGTTCTGCTCTTTGTATCGGATAATGTTGCCTTTGATTGTTTTCATAGGTTGCTCACTGAGCACAGCTATTATAGCCTTGGGGTAATCGATCAGATCAGATATGAGAGAGTAAGACCAAGGCGAAGTCCAAAGAGTAGGCATATGACAGGTGAAATATAAGCTGAGCAAATTGCTAGATTGAGTTGGACTAATATAATTATGCGGGAGATTAGCCTATTAATGATAGATCAATGCTATTATCATGATATCATGTCAAGTTACTTTATTTTGTGAGTTTGAAGTGGATTGAAAAAGCAAGTGATGTTGAATGCAATGCAAAGGATAGGCAGATACCTAGGGTCTATACGGTTATATAGAGTGTATAGCGTTTATAGGGTCTTATAGGGTCTATGGGGTCTATAGACTCTAGAGAGACTATAGGGTCTATATTGTTTACAGACTCTATACGGTCTATAGAGTCTTTAGGGTATATAGGATCTATATAGACTAGACTCTATAGGTCTTATAGAGTCTATAGGCTCAATAGGGTCTATAGGGTCTATAGAGTCTACAGGGTCTATAGAGTGTATAGGGTTTATAGGGAATAGAGTGTATAGGCCCCATATGGTCTATTGAGTCTATAGGGTCTATAGATCTATAAGATCTATATGTTCTCTAGGGACTATAGGCTCAATAGACTCTATAGGGTCTATAGAGTCTGTAGAGTCTAGAGGATCTATATGCTCTCTAGGGACTATATAGACTAGACTGTTTAGGCTCAATAGGGTCTATAGGGTCTATATGTTCTATAGGGCCTATACCGTCTATAGGGTCTAGAGGATTTATAGGTGCTCCAGGGACTATATAGACTAGACTCTTTAGGTCTTATAGAGCCTAAAATTTAAATACAAAAAAATGTTTATAAATAAAAAATTTTTTTTTAGATTGCCACATAACTTTATAATGAGCTACATATTCATTAAGCCATATTCAGTTGCCAAGCCTTGGAAACCTTAGTTTTTAAGTTATACTTGGAAAATAAATAAATATAGAACTGTCATAAGAACTATTAGTTCAAAAAAAAGGAATTGTGAATTTTGTTGTACTAGCCATAGGAAATATTCGTAATTTCTGTATAATTTTATTATTTATAAATATTTTGATCATTTATAATCTATAAATTCTGTATGTACTCAAACTAAACCCAACTAGACCTAAGCTCTTTGCCTTTCTGATAATATTAGAATACTTATAACTTGTAAAAATGGAATCCTTAAAAACTTTAAAACTAGAATGTAAAAACCTAAAAAATACCTCAAATGCCAAATCTTAAAGTGAAGCTTTGCTGTACTCCAAAAGAAAATCTTCTGATAGCATTTAGATAGTTAATAATTTTATCAAATTTTGGAGAAATCTTCTGCTAATACACCTCACACTCTCATACAAAACTTTAAGCAATTTGAGAACTGAAAAGTGAGAATTAAAATTGGAAATTCCTTAAAGGCTTCACTTAAATTTTAAATTGTTTCAATTTTTGAACCCTTCCGTGCGGAGTCTTAAATGCGACTCTGACTGAGTTGAAGAAGTTGTTGTTGCCGCGTGGCTTAATCGAGTGCAGGGCAACGCCTTGGCTGGGAAGCCCTTGTGTTAACAAACACCTGCAGCTCAGACCGCACACACACACACACATGTGTGTAGGCTGGGAGTGTGGCACTTTATGCGCCGCTGCGCTTTTGACAATTGAAAACGGAAATTCGCATGGCGTTTTCTTCTGCCAACTTTGAAGCGGCTGTCGTGCTGTGGCTGGAGGATGACTGGTGTGGGATTGTTGGTGGGGAATAGCACACATGGACTGCACTGTGGAGTGGCCGTTGTTTGCGATGGCGGGCAGCAAGGCGTAAATATAATAATTTCATATTTGTGCAAGGGACTTACCGGGACTCTCGTCCAGCTCGGTGCGTGTGGGTGAGAAGCCGACGCTGAGATGCTCGGAGCGAGTGCGTCCATCCGTGTCGGATTCATTGCCATTGTAATGCTGTTGCTGCTGCTGCCGCGACGGCTGCTGTTGATGCTGATGCTGATGTTGATGCTGCTGCTGCTGCTGCTGCTGTTGCTGTTGCTGCTGGTGGCTGGGCGTGGGACTTGCCTCGTAGCCGTCGCTGGGTGGCGAGGGTATGCCGCCATGGAACACGCCGTTTTGTGCTGGTGCCGCACCAGCCACACCACCACCACTGGGACTGTGCGAGTTGGGCGTGACGCTGTCGCTGCCATTCTGTTGCCCAGATCCAGGCACCGAGGTGTACAGAAGACCCAGCTCACGTGCCTCATTCTCCTCCTGCGCCTGCTGGCGTCGCAGCGCCACCTGAAACGGCAGATCAAGGCAAAACTGATACATTAGATGGACCCATGCAACCATTAATGAGGCTGTTCGTCAACCCACCTGTGCTGCCATCACACGCTGCCGTTCCGCAATCAGCGTGCACTTGGCACAGACGCAGTCCCGCCAGCGACAGTAGCGCTTGTGGCCCTTCAGCGCGCTGACCTGCAATGGGCAAGGAAAATTGGTCAAAATGGTGGTCAGAATGTTTAGTTTGGGATGGACGCACCACGCCATGATTGCGACAACGCGCGCATTTGGGTGTGCGCTGATAGCGCTCCGAGGCGGCGCGCAAGAAGAAGGCGGGCGGCAGGGCGCCCAGCACGGGATGCTGTGACATTAGGTTCTGCATGTCCACGCCCGACGGTAAACTCATGCCGCAAACGCACTAACGGGAATACACTCAAATATGGAATACGCACACACACACACACGAACACACACACACACACTCTCTTATAGAGTTTGTTTATAAAATTTGTTTTGTTTGATATTTGATATTATAAATAATTTGCTTGGCACATTTCAGGTCGTTTCACGGTTCACGTTCGTTTTGCTTATGGTTCGGACGCGCGACGAACATGTCAGACGGAGCACTCGGTTGCAACTGATTCAACTTGATTTGAATTCAATGCGAGCAGCCCAGGCAAATGGCGGCAGACGGCAACAATTTACCAATACAAAAGCCGCGTGCGCACACACACACACACATAGGTACACACGCATACAGCCAGAGGCAGAAGAGGGTTGCAAATAATATTGAGAGCGTGCTGCTGCCCACCACACACAAAGTGCGCTGCCTGCGTCGGCGTTGACGTCAACGTCTACGCCAGCAACAGCAGCAGCAGCAGCAGCACTCGCAGCAGTTGCGGCAATTAAGAAAAAAGTTTCAAAATCTAATTTGGTACTGTATACAAATTTGTGCACTCGAAGCGACGGCGACGGCGACTGCGACTGCGACTGCGACGTCGACTGCAACAGCATTAACGTGGAGCGGGTCCCGGTTGGCTCTGTTGGTTGGTTTTTTGTTGTTTGGTGGTGGTGGTGGTGGTGGCTGCGGCTGGTGGTTGTTTGAGGTTTCTTTCATTTTCTTTGTTGCTTTTGTTTCACAATTTCTTTTTTTGTTGTTGTGCAGCTTTAGGTGTGTGCGTGTGTGTGAGAGAGCTTCGGCTATGGAACAGCCAACCAAAAACGTTTTGGCGCCTCAGCTGCGCTGCGACCTCGCCGCTGGTTGGCATGGCAGCGTAGGCGATACACACACACACACACACTCACTCACACTCACACTCACACATGCACACAACGCAACACAACTGACACAGTTGGCAGTGCTTGTTAGTTGCCTTTTGCCCATGTATAGGTGAACAGAGCTGGCAGGGGGGTGGGGGCTTTGGGAGGCGCCTCAGGAGGTCAACTGCTGTGGCAATTGCAGCCGTCCGGGCATGGCATGTCTCAAGGATTTGTGCAGCTGCTCTCGATTGTTAAAGTTGCCTTTGTTTTTGGCATGTTGCCAATTGCCTTTCAATTTCAGCCCTAAGCTCTAAGCTCTAAGCTCTTAGGAAATAATTGTTTATTGTTTGGCCTTACGATAATGTTCACTCAATGATAAACAAAACATTTGACTGAAGGGAATTAAATGGAATTATTTCATCTCATTGAAGATTATTTCAATGGTTAATTGTAATATTGGTAAAGAACTAGTTGTAGCAGATAAATGAAATGTACAAAGGATTAAATACTTTAAATCAACTGTTAACTGTTTCGGGCTACTTAGAAATCTATATATGTATATGTTTGTATATAATTTGTACATACATATGTACATATGTATGTATGTAGATATACATACACATAAAGAGTACCCAAAAGTGAAGAAATAACTAAACAACTAAATACATAACATAAAATGTGTTTAATTTAAAAATTATAAATACAGCAAAAAAGGAAAAAAAACAGATTTTAGTGCTATTATTTTTATGAACACAGTTGTAAGTGCAATATTCTTACTTAACAGGCTTAATGAATTATGTACATACATACATATACATATGTATATGTACATAGTATGTATCTATGTACATATGATGTATATGTACATATGAATGTAAAGCTATGGTCAGAAAAATAGTAGTGCGACTGAAATGTTGGACAGCAAAATTTTGTATTAAACATAATATTTTGAAAATAATTTTATAGATGTATGTATGTATATATAAAAATATATACATATATGTACATTTAAATATATATTAGTATTTTAATAATCATTTTAAAATTTTTAAATTATTATAATATGTATGTATACATACATATGTATGTATGTATGTACATATGTATGTATATTCCCATTTGGACAGGAATTCTAGTTATATGAAAGCCTTATTTTCTATCCATTATTATTTTTAGAGAAACCATTTCATATAATACTACCTTTGATATGAATTTGATGTGATTTAGAAAATGTAATGCGCTCAAAAATTAATTTTTCAATAATTTCTGTTTTCGGTTTATATATTCATATATAAATGTTATCTACATACATTTACATATGTATGAATATACAGTACAGAATATACAGTTACAGTAGTTTAATAAACAGTTTGTGTATATGCCGTTGCATAGCTTACAAGTCAAACGAGGGTATTTGTTGCATGGCAACAGGCAGAGAGACATGGCAATGCATGCATGTTGTACATCGAAAAGTTAATTAACGTAAATGTATTGAGCAATAAATTAATTTATATGAATACAAACAGAGTAAGTACATCATACATACATACATCTGTATGTACATACATACGTATATTTACTACATTTTCTATTTCATTAAAAATATAATAATATACATATATAAAATATAACATAATTCCACTTAATACCATCATATAGTACAATACATATGTACATACATACATACATAACAGAACATCGTTAGAAAACATATTCATAAAGTCGCCATTTTGTTTTGATAACATTTCGAAATTCGAGTCACGCTGTTTACAGCAATAGTAATACTGCTAGTCTCGTGTACATACATACATACATAGGTCGCTTGGGGGTTGGGACTGTGGCGCAAACTGGGGCGCCAGTGGGTCGCATTGGCCTATTAGAATGTTACAAATTTATTGCAATTGAAACAAACAGCGACGGCAACGCCAGCAGCAACGGCAGTGGCAGTGGCAGTGGCAGCAGCAGCAGACGCTGCGACAGGCAACAAGAATATCAATATGAAAAGTTACGTGTGCGACAGAAGCGGCGACATTTTCAAAAGCTCTGCGCACTTGGTGCTCTCACTCGCTCTCTGCGTTTTTGCCTTTTTGTGCGCTCTCTTTGCGCTCTCTAGACTCCGCCTACGCGCACAGCTCCGCCTCTTAATGCGCGCTCTCACGCACGCACACACACACTCGCACAGACGCTTTTAATATGAACACAAAGCGGCTACAATGTTGTATTTGGCAGCTGGTCGCAAAAGAAACAAGTTTCCAAACTGAAGAGAGCAGCAGCAGACCTTGTGCGTGCGAGAGAGCGGCACAAGGACAGCTCTGCACATACACACATACACACAGGCACTCGCACTCACACTCACACTCACACTCACTCTCGCAGTCGCACTCGCACTCTTAAGCGCTTGCTCTCTCGCTCTCTGGCTCGCTCTGTCACTCTTTAGCTTACGCTCTGTAGTCTGCCGTACCGCAAACGCGTTGGCAACTGTAAATGGCTAGAATTTGTTGTTGTTGTTGTTGTAGTAGTTGCTACTGGTTTTTGCGCAGAGGCAATTTCTCATATTTTAACTTTGTTTAAAGTGCGCACACACGCACACACATACACACATACATACATACACACATGCACATGCTGGGTGGCCACTTAAAAAGTGTTTTTACTGCGGGCCAAATATGCAAATTAGTTCGTACCGCGCCGACAACTTCTTCAGCCAACAAAAGCTGAAACATGTCCATTATGTCGTCGTCGTCGCCGCCGCCGCCGCCGCCGCCGCCGCCGCTCGCCATGCATGAGCTGCACTTTATAGCTGGCCCCAGGGGCGGGGCGGCGTGTTGCAGAGGGGTCAGCCAATAGCCCAGTACAAACAGAAAAATACTCTCGTAATAATCATAAGCAGGCACAGCCAAGGCGGCAATCGGCAACCAGTAGCTAATACAACAACAGCAACAACAAAGCAAACTGAATAACAATGAAAAGAAAAAATTATAATAATATGTAAAGATATCTTTGCCAATATGTTAAATCTGATAGGTAAATTTGAGATTTTATTGTAGTTAAATACAAATAGATAGAATATATATGTATATAGATATATGTATATAGAATAGATAGAAATGTATATCTAACATCTTCTCTGGTATTTTAGATTTGCTCACTTAAGCATTATCTTTGCTTCTGTTATGTGCTTTGTTTGTTAAGCAAATATTTGAATTCAATCTGCATATACAAAGGATTATTTTCTTTTGAGCAACTCCACAGGAAGTACAATAAAAGTTTTGTTAGAAATTGAAAATTGAAATAGAGAAATGGTTCTATTGGAATTCAATCGATAAATCTTTGAAATTGATGAGTAGTAGAAGGTACAGCTGTCATGAAAATAATAGTGCGACTGAAATGTTGAACAGCAAAATTAAATAATGTATAATATATTTAAATAAATATATACATATGTATATATATATATCATTTTAGTAATCATTTCAAATTATTTTCAATATATTAAGTTAATCACCATTTTAATTGCACTACTATTTTTATGACCACAGCTGTATGTTAGAAAATTAAACTAGAACAATATAGAGAAAGAGAGGTCCTTATCCAATTTTGTTTATATTTTAATAAATATGTTTAATTTTAATTTAATTAATAATTAATCCTAACTTAAAATTAAAATTTTGAATTAGTTTCAGCTCTTTGAACTGGCAAATAGCCAACTGAAACTGATCATAAATCATAAATTATAAAAACTATATAATCTACAATATATTTGGTTTATTATGATATGTTATAGCCACAGTTCCCTTCAGCTAACCAATTTTACAGGGTATGCCATGCTTGAAAGCCAGCCAGACGCCATAAAATGCGACTTCAATTCTAGCTTTACGCCTAAATACATACATATATATACATATATGTACAATATACATACATACATATATATATATATATATATATATATATATATATATATATATATATATTTCAACTTGATCATGATCTCAGTTAGAAGTCAATGCGCATGCATTTGCAGTCTTAGCCAAAGAACACAGTATAAGGCAAACAGCTGCCGTTAGCTGTAGCTCAGCTTAAAGTGCTGGCCAGGCCAAGAGTTGTGGCTGAAAAGGTGTAGAGTGGGGCCAGATCATTTAGCTACTTTACTTGCCGTTGGCTACTGACTGCTGACTGCTGACTGCTCTCTGTTGTCTGTTGTCTGTTGTCAGTTGTCTGTTGGCCATGTTTCTTTGCTTTTGATGAGTCCGACCGACCGGGCACAGTCAACTGTGCGACTCAAGTGCTCAAGTGAGCAGCGCTGCCCAGCAGCCAGTTCCGATGAACTGCTTCGAATTCAGCCAGTGCCTGGCCGAGAGACAGTGACAGTTGCTGTCAATGGGCCAAGGGGCTGGGTGGGGGTAGTCGAGGTGCCGGCGGGCTTGAGCCACTTACAGACGATTGAGAGACAAAAGAAAAGTGCCTTAAAATGTTGACAAATATTTGCTGTGCATTGGCCGCAAAATTATTTGATCAAGACCACCGAAAATATATATAGATATATATATTTATAAGTGAGTATGTATATGTGTGTGTGTGTATGAAATATAAAAATGTATACAGTGAGAGAAAAATATGTGCACATGACAAAATATTTCAAGAATTTTGTATTTAAATGAAAATAAATATAAAAATATATTTTAAAATACATTATTTTATATTTTAAATTTCAATTTATGTTTTAAATCATGTACTCTTAAACAACATGAATTAATAATAAAAAAATGTAAAAAAAAATTAGTAAAAAAAAAATTTGAAGTAATATTTATAAAAATAATGTATTTTAAAATTTAAAATTTAATGTTTGTATAGTAAATAAGAATTTTTCCAAGTATCCAAAATATAAATCTAAAATTAAATTTAAGACAGCTTCTTAAGTATATAAAATTTTTATAATAAATATTTCTGTACTTCAAAAATTTCAGATTTTGTTAGATTTTTTTTTTAAATTATTTTATTTATATTCAAAATAATGAGTAAGTAATGAATAAGTACATCTAAAACTTTTACATTATTTAAGAACAATATGTTTTTCTCTCAGTGTACAGGTATACAAATATCATATGTGCACACTGTTAAGAGAGAGAGAGAGTGAGTGAGATAGAGAGAGGAGAGTTCAAAAAGTGTACAAAATTAAAAATGAAACTTGAAGACACGCGGCTAATGAGATTTCCTTGCGTCATTGCCTCATTCATTCATTCCGATTGCGATTTGTTTGTTTTATGTTTCTTTGTTGTTGTTGTTGTTATATTATTAATATTGTTGTTGTTGTTGTTGTTGTTGCTGGTGGTGCTGCTGCTGCTGCTGTGCATTGCGCAGTTGAACTTGTGTTTTAACATCTTGTGCCGCAGCCAAAGACAATATTTGAGCAATCATCGAAAACACAGCGAACATTGTCTCTATTTTGGAAAAGGTCTCGCCGCACACACATACAGAAGCCAGCCAGAGAGAGAGAGAGAGAGAGAGAGAGAGTGAGAGGGAGAGGCAGGGGGACGCTCTTGCTGCTGCCCAAGCTCCAAAAACGCTTTCCATTTGGAACTGTCAGCGGCAGGCACTGAACAAAGCGACGCAGCAGCCACTCCAGCGTGGACAGGGGGCGAGAAAAAAGTTAATTTAATTTCAAGTGTGTGCAACAATTGTTGGGCTTATCCTTTAGCCAGCCACGCCCCCTGCCAACTCTCTCTCTCACTCTCTCTCTCTATGTTTCTGTATCTGTGTGCAGATAGATATATTTTGGGATCTTTGAGCATATTGTTTTACAAGACAATTTGCTTACAATCTTTGACTTATCTTTGGGCATAAAGAAATCCCATTAAATAACTTCCGGGCGCTTTCAAGTCCTGCGGCCAGAATCTAGCCAGCATGGGCCATGCTCTGCCTTGGCTTTGCAACAAGCTGAAACTTTGAACTCTCATGTATTTCACTGAGTTTGTCGAGCCATGAAATTACATTTTGCTGATATACGTGTGGGGAAGGGCGTTAGCTGGCGCTGCGAGTGGCTGAGTGTGGGAAGCCATTTTCATCTAGCACGTGGCCAGGTCTCCAGCTGGAAGCTACAAATTCAAGGAAGCGCACAAAAAATTCGCTTTGTACCAAAAGTTTCACACAGCAAAAACTTCGAGATTTGCTGGTGTCATATGCAGATCTTTGATTTTATTTGTAATTGTAATCGAATTATAGCACACACACACATACATACATATGTATATCTATGTATGTATATAGAGAGTATCAATATCCTGTTCGTCATTTGACACACGCCAAAAACATTTCTTTGGAACTTGGCACAGAGTTGGCAAATATCTAATCAAACTGGCAAGCCGGATGCTCCGATTTCAAACAATTGCCGTAGCTCAATGGCTCAAGAAACAATACACACACACACACACACACACACACACACACACACACACACACACACACACACACACACACACACACACACACACACACACACACACACACACACACACACACACTCACACACACACATCTACACACACCTCTATATATATTTATACAATATTGCGATTTTCATTTGACACCCGAACATAAATGGGCATCATTTAAGGGCTCGCTAGCTGGCAGATTATGCTGCTTGTGTTGCGTAATTTGAGCTGGTCACATTGTGCACATAACAAGGTCACACAGTTCTGCAGGCAGCCAACGGGCCTCAGCCTGGGCCTGTGCCTGTGTCTGACTTTGGCTACGACACTCTGCCTGCTAATTCATATAATAACATCGCAACATATTGAGCCTTGGCTCTATAATTTTTTAAATAACAATTACAGGCAGAAGCAGAGGCAACGCCTCAGTTCAGCTCAACTCTGTGTACACTTAGAAAAATTAGTGTTATTATTGTTTATTATGAAATGTGTATTGAAATATGTATAGTGGAAAATAAAGATTTATTTTTAAAATATTGTATAAAGAAATTGATTCAAATTTATTTTAAACTATTTTAACAATTTTCAATTGATGCTGCTTGATTGATTGTTTAGTTGATTGATGATTGAAGCATAGCATAAAGTATAAAGATTAAGTAGTTTAAATTTGTACAAAAGGTGAGCAACAGAAGAAATTTTTATAAAAATTTGATTTCAATTGAGATATTCAATCATGAGAATTTATTCTTATAAATTTATATAAATATATTTATTTATAAATGCTCTCGCCTTTATAAATTTCTTTTCGATCCCATTTGTTATTTAATCTAATTTGTGTTTCTTTTTTTCTGAAATAAAATCTAAATACTATGTAATTTTGTTGAGTACCTTCCCAGCCATTGTTTTTTTGTGTCAGCGAACACTGTTTCCGATTTCGATGAGTTAACCCCCGTATAACTGATATAGCTGAGCAACCCGCCCAGTTATGTTATCTAACCCTCAGTTATGTGTGAAAACAACGACAACAAAGACAACTGCAAAGTACGTGGAAATAAACGCCCCTTTGACAGCTCGTTGAGGGCAACTGTTATTAGTTGAGCTCTCGAATCTGTCCATATGCCTGGGCTTGGGTCAGGGCGCGTGGTTCCCAGCCAAATATCGGGTTTATTAATACTTATATATATATACTCTCACTCTCTCCCTCTCTCTCTCTCTGAAGTTATGGTAATGACAACTTTTATAGAGCCGCGGGCTGTATTTATGTAGTTTTTTCATTTTGTACGCTGCCAGCTGTGAATTTTATTTGATTTAATTAAAAAACTGCGTCCTATGGCTTTATATAATGGCCGACAAAATGACAGACAAAAAGGGCGTCATTAATTATAGTTGTTTCTTCGCTTGCAGTTTATTTGAAAACAGCTATGCTCAGGTGGAGGGCGGGCACTGAGATGCTAAGGAACAGGTGTAAAATCAGCTTTCTTAAGAGCTCTCAAATAGAAAAAGAATATTAAAAACATATTTTTTTAAAAATATTTTATTATAATACTAAAATTTATATATCAAAATATGTAACTTTCAAAGATAAAAACTTTTTATGTATTTAATATTTCATTTGATTATAAATTTAAAACTTACCGCCAAACTAAAGGGCTGCATTGCCATCAATTGCAACAGTTGATCGATTATCGATAACACAATAAATACCACAAAAATACCTAAATGCAAGGTGACCAGTCAACAGCTGTTAAGTTAACAGAGTCTGCAAACAGGCAACATCCGTTGCGAAAATTCAAATTTAAATTCAGAAATTCCTCAATAAATATGAATTTAAATAAAAAGCGTAATTAATGTAATTTGTGTATTAATTGAACACTTAATAAGGCTTCATCTCAAATGATAGGAATATAAAAATACATTTATTGCAAATACGCAGGCGCTCACAATTGGCGCTAGAAAATTTTATACCACAAAAAAAATGACGTTGAACAATATTTTGTTTATAACAAACTTTACGTAAATAATAATCTACAATTGTTGAATATTGTATATAGAAATGAGCTTCGTGGTGGATCATTTGCCCGAGGTAGCCGCATAGCACACATTGCACACGCGCACCGGCCGGCCCGGCTGACCCTGTGCATTGAGCAAAGGCAGGGTATGCTCGGAGCAGGCCTTGCAGAAGATCTCGCCACAGCTGCGGCAATGATGCTTCCGGCGCGTCAAATTGAACTCCCTGGTGCAGGCCGTGCAGTGGGTGGCTATGGAATCGGGCGCCCAAATGCCCGGATTGCTAACCGGATGCTCCGGCAGCGTCTGCTGCAGCGACTGCGACGAGCCGGAGAGCAGTTGCTGCTGCTGCTGCAGCTGCCGCCGCTCGCTGTCCTGGAACTCGGAAATCTTCAGTTTACTCACGCTCAGCTGTATGCCCAGCTCCTCGAGCGTTGTCTGCGCCTCCGACCATTGGGCGCGCACCTTCTCCAAGTCCAGCTTCAGCTTGTCGTTCTTCTGCCTCTCCTCATTCAGCTCCTTCACGCACATCTGCAGCGTCGCTATCTTCTCCTTCAGCTTCAGCTCCTTCTCCTGCAACGATACGCGCCACTCGCGCTCGATGCGCGTCTCTGCCTCAGCGCGTGCGGCACGCTCCTCGCTGGCGCTCACCTGCGTGGACAGCGTTTGTGAGGTGTTCTTCAGTATCTCGCCCAAGTTGCTCTTATCATTTGTCCATCTGCGGGTGGCAAAATCAGACTTTTTACCAAATGCAATCAATTTTAAGGGACGTTTGTTAATGAATAGCAATATATGTATGTATATTACGAGGGTTGCCTGAAAACTATTCGATTTAATTTATTTTAATTTTTCTATATTTATTTTTTTAAGTTTACAAATTTCTTAGAATTTTCTCTGTCAACTGCTAGCTAATGAGTAGCTTTATAATAGTCTACATCTAAGGTAGCTCACTATGTAATAATCTTCTACTAGGATTCATGCACATATTACATCATAATATTCTCACGAAATTTGTAAATTCTGATTTTATTTAATATTGTTTTATATATATATTCCACTTCATTATCAGCACTCAAATTTTTAAGCTTATCTCTGTCTGTTTCTAGCCCAACTACTCTCTCAATTTTCAAGCTATTGCATCAGATAGATTCATTTGTTTATGCCAAACTCTTTCAGATCTGACCAGTATATAGCAATACATATACAGTAAAGCTCTTGCTTCGAAAACCCATTTATGATGAGATGTCAATATAAATCGATCTTCATCTAAAGCACATGTACGTAAACATTACAGTACCTATTATATCTATAGATATATATGGAATCATGTCTGTCTCCGTCCGTCTGTCCGTATGAACGCAAGCCATTTCGACGCTATTGAAGCTAAAGATTTGAAATTTGGAATATATACTTGTGTATACCCTCGAATTGTAGAGAAAATACTCTACAGTTTTAGAGCTAAAAACTCCAAATTTACTAAATTACTGTTGACCTCCTCTATTGATTTGATAATAGTTATATATACATATATACCAATTGGGGCGTGGCAAATCAGAAAATGGAGCTGGTAGCGTTTTGGGCCGTGAATAAGTATTCTGCAGTCGGTAACGCCCGACTGCAACGTTCTTACTTGTTTTCTTAATATATTGCTCCAGCTCAGCAATTGTCGACTTCACTATGTCACTATAGAACTCCTATACCAACAATCGAACGTGACAGATATACATAGATCATATTTTATTTATTTCTTCTTCGGCCAAACTTTTACCTTACTCATAAGTTATATAACCTTCACCTAAATACAAATTATAAATAAATATAAAAGCAATTTTAAAACATTCCCAAATCATCTTCAATCACACATTATCCATCAGAAATCCACATTTATCAATTTCATCATTCATAGCTCATCCATGTCATCTAGTTCATGAATTTGAATTCATCCAAATCATCTATCTCATTCATCACATTTCATCACTAATTCTTATAACAAATTGTTCATGCCATGATGACGATGAATGTGATGAATGAGATAAATGACACTGCTGAGCTATGCTAATAAGTTGAATGAGGATTAGCGAGTAAGTGGGGAAGAGATGAATGGATAATCTCTTCCCTTAATCATTATTCAACTTATTATCATAGCTCATCAGTGCCATTTATCTCTCACTCTCAAATCATCTTCAACTTCTTTAATTTCTCCTCAATGAATAAAACCTTTGCCAAAATAAGAATCATATGATCAACAAGCTCAACTCTTATACGAGATCGTAACTTTTCTAAAGATTCTCTTCTCTAAAGATTCCCTTCAATCAATATAACTATTGCCAAAACTAAGTATCATCTTAGCTCAACTCATATAGGTTTGCTAAAGATTCTCTTCTACTTCTACTTCTATTTCTTCTATTGCCCAAACTAAATAGGATCTTAAGCAACAAGCTCAATTCATTGATATTTTCAGTTCTTACTTTTTCTCTAATTGTTCAATTGTGCTGGCCATATCTTCCTTTTGGCACTCTAGTTTGCTCATTAGCTCCGTTTTGTGGGTCAGCGAGGAATTGCAATCCTGTTGATAAAGACAAAGAAGGCGAGAATCTTTTGTACGAAGTGCTTCCAAGGCGACCATCACATAATACGATTATATTTTGGGTTAGTACGAAATGAAAGGCTTCAGTTAGGATAAGTTTTATTTCTTTGGTATATATATATATATATGTATTAGTGTGGGTGTGTGTGTGTGTGTGTTGGTGTGTGTGTATATGTGTATATGTAGTCCCTTTAACATGTATAGATACATACATACATATTTATATAATTACATTGTTATTTGACTAGATTGACTTGATTTGAAGTATATATAAATAATATATTTAAAGCATTTAGAGAGTATATATGCATATCGAATGAATATATATATATATATATATATATATATATTATATATAATATACGTAATAAATCAGCTCTATACATCACGATGTAATTGGGAATACTTGGAATACTTAAGATGGGGCTTGGGGCATTCAGCTAATAGCTGCTTATAATTTGCAGAATCTTCAACAACTTGTCAGCACTATATATATATATATATATATATATATAGATATATATATATATCTATAACATATGACTTTGGTACTATATATAGTACTAGTACTAAAGGCAACGTACATTTGATATTTGGTCTAGAATATAAACATATTGTTAAGCAGTTGCACTTTGAGTTACGTTTAGGTTAACAGCTCTACTTATTTGTATATTTATATATTTGGGGACTTGCAGAGCTCAACATTTAGTACTTGAATGGTTTATAGGTGTCCACCTGCCTAGCATAGATTGAATACAGTGATCGCTTGCTAATTGGAACTTATTGAAATAAAAAATAAAAAACTGTTTATAAAAGTCTAAAGCAGATAGAAGAAAAGAGAGTCTTAGAGTTATGTTTCAATCAGTCAATCAATCAATCAGTAAGTTAAAAGTAAAACCTTTATATAAATTATTCATTGAGAGATCTTTCACTTAAGTCAAAAGACTGCAGAATTGTGACTTTTACAGTTTATATAAAACGTATATCGTCAGTCAATCATTTAAACAGTCAATCAATCATACCTTATATATAAGATTTTATATATCAAATCAATAAATAATGCACTAAAAAGTATTGCAGGAAAAAAGAAAAACATGTAGAGCTCTTGAGTATAGATAAAGTAATGTCCGTCAATCATTCAATCACTCAAGGCACTAATAAAAGTAAAATAATATTATATATTGAAGAACTAAAACGATGCAGAAACTTGTAATATGGAAAAAGCGTTGATCGTAAGTCAGTCAATCAATCAATCAATCAATGAATCAGTTAATCTGTCAAAGTACCCACATAAGTAAATGAATTTGATATATTAATAAATTAACATAATGCAGAATCTTAGAAATATAATAAAAGCGTAGATCGTCACTCAATCAATCAATCAGTCAATCAGTCAAAGCATATGTATTACATAATATACATTATATTCATAAATTATAAATTTGTAGTTTCAGAAAAAGTCACAAGAATGCTTAAACTTGCAGCGATGATTGTCAATCAATCAATCACTCAATCAAAATATTTTTATAAATAATATATAAACCTTTTGCAGTTAATTATGTTGTTTTACAAACTAAAATCCTGCTTAGTTACCGAATCGATTGCACTGTTTGGTTTAGCGAGCGATCACTGTAGTATATTAAGTAAATGCCTTCTTAACAATTAAATCAAATATAGTTTGTCGGTTTCTAGTCATCGCCTTGTCCTGTCGCCTCCTGTTCGCGGGACAAGGCGTAGTCGCTGCGTGAGCCATCGCCGCCGCCCTTGAAGTGCTGAGTGACAGCCACCGCCGCCTCGGCCAGCTCATCGTTCAGGGATTTGGCAGATGTGGGCGTCTTGGCTGTCTCCTGATCTGGTTGCAATTGAAGCGACGCTGCGCCCGCCGGCGACTTGCGATAGTTGTTGGGATTGAAGGGCGGTATGCCGTCCATCTTGAGATGCAGTCGCTTCATGGGCGGCCCGGTGTCCTGTTTGTGCTTCTTGGTGAGCGCCTCGAACTTCTGCAGATTCTGCTGGCGACGCGTGTTGGGCGAACGATCACCGGCGCTCACCTGGTGCTGGTCGTTGAGCTTGGACTCGTATTTCTTTTCTAGCGATTGTAAAATGTTACCAATTTGTGAGGCTTTCGTTTGCAAACGAGAGACCATCTCGCCCTTCTGTGTGAGTTCATCTTCACATTCCTAATTGAATTTCAAACGGGTTGGAGTAGCGGATATTATCTGATTTGATTTTGTGCGTCTTATCAACAGCAATTATGAATTACTCTGAATTGTAACATTTGAAACCGAAGCAAAATATAAAAAAAAACACGAATGACTGGCGACCAAATGAGTTTAGCTTCATGAATGTGAGATGAATGAGGATGTCTTGTACATGAGTATGTGTGTGTGTGTGTGTCTAGCTACAGAGATGGACGCGAGCAAGAAATTTGGGTAACCCTACAGATAGATAGGTTACCCCAAAACTAAATACAATAGATCATAGATCATATCAAGTTGGAATAGAGTTTTCCTATTCTATAACCAATAAATATGTCGGCTTATAAAGCCTGAATGGATATGTCCTAATCCATTCGTATATCCAGCATCAAGGCTTATCAACCCTAATCATATCTTTACTTTAGCTTACATTTGTTTATGTATTCTCGATCTTCCTGCCATTATTTTATCCTTACCTTTGCTAAAAAATATTTCTGGACAATATTTCTAAATTTCATGTCTAAAATTGGATTATTCGCTGAGGAAAATCGCTGGAGCCCCATTGTACATGAGGACCAGGGACATAGAGCGAAACCTCAAGATTCCAAAAATTGGAGATAAAATCCAAGAGGTGGCAAAAAAATACCTCGAGAGATTAACTTCTCACCCTAATAGCCTAGCCAGTCGGCTAGGTACTGCAGCTCAAAGGGCTGCTAGCCGCTGCACCTGTACCAGGAGAAGACTCAGGCGTCACCACTCTCAAGACCTCTTGATCTGAATATGTTATAATTGTCCTGTAAACTTCTTCTGTGTTAACTGCACCCTAAAATGTCTTCCGTCCCCTAAGATGCGTACCCTATATTAATTGTGATATATCTATTTAGTTATTTAGAAAATATTTCTGCTTAGATTAAGTTGCCTAAAAGGTAGCAACACGCTAATGCTTCCACTCTTCAACTAGTTCTTCAACTCAATTCTTTAGTTAATGCACGGAGCCTTTTGGTAATTCTCTTCTTAACTAATTGTCCATCGAAAAAAGTACATTTTCCTTTGGTTTATGTTTTGCGTAGTGCAGCACTACTATTTCCCTGACCACAACTCCCACTTCCTAATAGTTCTTCCCTTACTTTCTCACTCGCAGCCATCTCTAGCTGTGCTTATCGTCTGTCCGTGTCCATACGCACCTGCAGCTTGCGATACATCTCCAGATTGATTTGCTTAATGTCGTCTAGCTGACGACGTAGCGAGACAATCGTGTCCTGCTTCTCATGAATATCCTTCTCCAGCAGCTTCATGGCCATATCGGATTCAGCTTTTAGCGAGACCTGCAAATTGAGCTCCTTTTCTAGCTCGGTGCTGCGCTTGCGCTCCTCCGTCAGCTGTGTATTCAGACCGTCCACTTTGTCCTTATCCTTGTCCTTGTCCTTGTCACTGCCGCTGCCCGTGGAGCTGTTATCCGAATGATTTTGAGCTGCCTGTTGGCTGGCCGATTGACGCATGGCTTGATTCTCGGCCTGCAGGGCGAGCAAACTGTTGCGCGCTATGGCCAGATCCTCCTTCATCAAGGCATTGGTGGTTGTCAGCGACTCGACCTTGGCCTGCAGATTGCCCACAGTGGCGCTGTGAAAAGATGAATGCTTAAGAAACTTCCAAAGGAGAACGATTTTAGGCTGTGGCCAACACACTTCAAATGCCGATTGAGCTCCTCAATATAGTTCTTCTGATCCAGCACGGCAATCATGTTGCCCTGTCCAGTGGCATCTAGTTGGGCGACTGGCGCATTGGACTCCTCATTAAGCTCAGCATTGCGAGAGCTGGAGCGTAGATATAGCGAAAAGTCAATGACGCCCTGTTGCGAATCGAGATCCTCCTCCTTGACGCACAGGTTGCAATCGATGACGTTCAGGCCCACCAAGATGCCCATTATGACCACAATCTAAAAGGCAATGGGTTGGAGCAGTCAGCAGACACAAGGCAACTCAGCGAAACCCACCTCGTCGCTCATCATCAGAGCTTGCGGCTCGTAGTAGTCGTACAGTGAATCGTCGCGATGTTCGATCAGCGCCTGCAGGTAATCGGATAGCTTCTTTTGCATGAGTGCAATGCGCAGCCAGGCCCTGGCCCGTCCTATGTGTGTGCGAACCGTGGGCAAATCCCTGACACTGGCCGTAATGTCTTGGGCCTCGGGGCAATAGTTTTCGACGCTTTGCAACAGATCCCACAACTCTTTGCGCGGTCCCAACAGACCCTTCTTGGGTCGCAGGCCATGACCCAGCACATGCTCAATGACAATAAAGAAATGCTGCAGCGGCAAATGATCCGAGTCGAGCATGCGGCCATAGCGCAGCGACTGCTCCAGCAGCTCCTTCACGACCAGCTTGCAGATGTTCACCAAATTGCTGCGCTCAATCTCGGCCGTGTCGCGTGCTGCAAGTGAATAGTCCAAGAGTGGGGCTTTAGAGTGAAGTCGTTATACTCTGGCGCTGATTGTCTGAGCTACTGCTAGCTACACTCCGATGCCTTCGCATTAAGTTTCAGACGAACAAAAAATAAACAATGTGAGAACTCAATATAGAAATTATTATTATGAACATTTGTGTGCTGTTCTCGTTGCTGTTGCTGCTGGCGCCCGGCGGCTGTCCCATCTACAGCATCGATCTGTCCACGGTGGAGGTGCCCAACGATTTTCAGAACGAGCTGACGCTGCAATCGATGCTCAGCTCTGAGCTGCATCAGTACAGAAATAAGCTAAACTCCAACAGGGAGAAGCTGGGACGGCTCGAGGACGATCCATTTGACAAGAATGAACAGTTGCGCAGCATTGAGGATCGCATCAGGGCCACCTATTATGCAGCTGCCTCGCCACAGCAAGCGGATGCCGCTGTCGACGTGCAGCTGGAGGAGCCACTGCAGCCATCGTCATCATCGGTGTCACTGCCACATCAACAATGCGATAGCAAAGTCGTCGAGCTCTGTGAGAGCGGACTAGACCACTTCATGGGCAGCAATCTGTTTGGCGTCTTTCCCAAGCGTTGCTTCTCTACGGAGGACATAGCGCTAATGTCGGCACGCAAGGACTTTGAGCTGCTGATGCCCAAATTCTATCCGAATAACCTGATTGGCGATGCCGTTGTCTACACCCTGATGAAGTACTTCAATAGCGTCAATCAGGTTGTCAAGCAAATGGCGGACCTCGAGTCGCGGCGCCTGCTACAGCGCGCCCTCTACGATGTCTTGGGTGGGTATCTGAGGTACTATCTGGTGCCGGTGGCACAGGTCTCCTTCTATGCTGGGCGCCTCAAGCTGTGCACTGTGCAGCGTCTGGTCGCACTCTATCGCGAGTGTTTGCTGGTGCTCAACACCAATGGCAATGGCTGGAAGATGCCCGAACAGGATATAATCTCACGACTAAAGCATGTGCACATTAAGCCCATCAAGCTGAACGATTCGCATAGCACGGAGAACGATGCCGCTAGCTGTGCCCTGCTGGACCATGGCTGTGCGAACGATGATGCGCAGAATGAGCTGATGATTGTGCCATTGCCGCATCTGGAGCTGGAGGACATCAGTGGCTACTTGAACAACATCTTCTTGCCCTTCAAGCATCGCCGCATCTACAATCTGCGCTCACCGGACACTGCTTTTGTCCTGGTGAAGTTTTACAGGACGGTAAACAATTGCTATCGATTCCAGGGCATGAGTCCGAAGGTTTACAATCAGAAGCTAAGGGTTTGGATACGTGAGAATTTGCAGCTGCACTACCGCGATGAGATGTTCTATCCGGGTCTAGGTGGTGTCCTGCAAGTCTATGAGGCATTGACTTGCCCTACAAAGGCCTCTGCAGACGATCACTCCTCAGACGACGACCACTTGTCGGAGATGAGCGACATGAAGGACTATGAAACACTGCCCGAAGAGGAGCTCATCAACAACAAAAAGCCTCAAAATAAAGACAATAAGAATAGCAAAGCCAAGAACCCGAACAGGCAAAAGAGCATGCCACCAGAGCGCAAACAGACTCGCATGCCGCGCCAACATCAGAACGAAACCAATATCGAGGGGCAATTCAGCAAAACGGAAAAGGATGCACAGGGCGAGGAGTGCATCGACTGCGACGATGAGAGCTATGTGGGCTATGTGGCTGCCTTTCTGGCGCTGCTCTTTCTGCTGCTGCTGCTGCTCATCTTTTGCTGCCTGCGCAAGAGCCGCAAGAAGACAGAGGTCAAAAAGGAGCCCAAGCACATGTCGCCTATTATCACAAAAGAAATAAGCGACCAACCAAAGGAACCTGTTCCGGAAGCAAAAAGCAAACAAGATGATTCCAAAAAGAGCGGCTGGACTTCAATGTTTAGGAAAAGCGCAAAGAAACTCACCAAAACATCCCTTGTTCCTACTTCGGCTTTCAAAGGCTCCAGCGCGCCCTTTAAGCCTGCCTGCAATATGACTCCTGGCATGAACTTGGTGAACAATCAGCGGCGCCCAAGGAACCTAAATGACATGGAAAATCAGATGCTGCGCGGAACCGGTGAGTCAATCTAATCTATTTGGATAGTTACGATTGAGAGTTGATTACCTGTCTATAGTCTGAAGATCTTTAAAGAAGTTGTTGGGCTTACAGACTGAAGGTTCTCAACATTCATTACTTCTATTTTTAAACCCTCAACTTAAACAATATTTTATCTCAACCTTAGGCAATTATTATCAAAGTGATTCGTGCACATCGACATCGTCGTTAGTTTGTCAATTCCCCAGAAAGTTCTTGGCCCTGAAGACGAATCGAGAAAAACGTAATGTCTACTATGGCCTTTCGGACAAGAAACGCTGCAAAGCCAGCAACAAGCAGCCGGGCTTTCAATTGCTGCGTGAGCGAGATCAACGGGTTCAGGAACAGAAAGAGGAGTTGCCAAATGATAGATCCAAAAAGCAGAGGCAGAGGCAAATGTCGAGTCAGCTGGAGTCGGAATCCAAAATGGAAACCACAGACGAACGCTTTCTGTGCAAGACTAAACATAAAAGACAAAAGGGCGGACTGACTTACAGGCAAGAGAGAGACAGAGACGTGCATATAGAGCCAGAGACCGCGCGAGAGAGAACACGGCAGAGAACGAGAGAGAAAGAAGTAAGTAGTAGAAACTCAAACTAATCTCTAAACTCAAACTAACTCGAAAACAGATAAGAGCCAGCGAGAGCAGAACGAATCAAAGCACGGACACTTCGCATGCAAAGGAACTGTTAAGTGAAAAGAAAAGTTCAGGTATGTGGCGAGAGTTATTAACCTCAACTCAAAGCTGAATGTATCCATTACAGAGGACATCCACACGCACAAAGCTGAGCCAAGTAACTCGGCAGCTATCAGACCCGAAGCGCAGCCTGAAAATTTACAAATTAAATCCCAAAAACAGTCTTCACCGGATCGTTCCAGTGGTGTGTGCGAGGTAAGTTCAGACTCAGACTTGGCTATGCTACATCTCACACAATTCCTAAACAGTCGTCCAAAAACGGCGCCAGCTGGGAGACGACCTACGACGACGACGACGACAGCAAGTGAAGACGGAGACATTTTCCTCTCGCCTGTTTTTCCTTTTTGCCAATGTTTTTCCATTTTTTTCCTTTTACAAATATATTTACTTATTAAAGTTCAATGTACGTTCGAGTCGACGGCGTCATACTACGAGCTGCACACCGAGATCCAAGATTAGGACTAGACAGTCGCCCACTCGACGTGACCCGTGCAAAGCAAAGTGTGTAATATAATAATGCAATAATGCATGCCAAATCAAGATTAGCTACCACTACGCTTATGCAAAGTACAGTGACTACTGGATAACATGAAATGTTAGATGTAAGACAAGAAGTCTAAGCTTTAATTGTATCATTTTTTCAGATTTTTGAATAGCCCACTTAAGGCTGTTATGCTGACTCCAGTTGCCTCTGCTCAATAGCATAAACGTAGCAGCGAGCACATAACATTTGCTTAACATGTGTTTAACATAACATAAAACTTAACATAACAGCTACACAGCTACAAAGTGAACATAACAGAAATGAACTCAGACAGAGAGAGAGAGAGAGAGTGAAAAAGAGAAAGAGAGTGAAAGAGCGAGAGTGAGAGCGATAGTGTGTGTGTGTGTGAGAGAGAGAGACGGCAAGAAGCAACCTACAGAGATGCGACCACTCAGCTAACGTGCCACCGATGAGGCCCACATTTTTGTGGTGCTGTTGCGGTGCGGTTGCAAGTGCATTTGAGCCGACAACGTCGCACAGACGACGACCGATTAGATTTTCAATTGCCATAATACCGTTATCCTCGAATCCTCCCGCGCTGCCAGTCGATAGGCCTGAGTAGCGTTTGCTATTGCGCTGCCCAAATTGATGATGCTGCGAATGCGTGCGATGCTGCACATGACCCACACCAGCTGCACCACCGCCACCAGCTGCTGCCGTATTTATTAGCGCTGCGCCGCCACCGACTGTCTTCTGTCCATTGGCCACATCGATGTCCTGCAGCTCCTTGAGGCACAGCCATTCGCCGTCCACGGACACGCGAAAATTGCATAGATATATGGTGTCCTGGACGCCGCCGGCCAGCTCCTCGTTGGTATTGGCATGCGATGCCTTTGGCAAGGCAATTGTGTTGCTGCTGTTGTTGCTGTTGCTGTTGCTGTTGTTGCTGCTGCTGCTGTTGTTGTTGTAGGGTTGCAGCTGCGTTTGCAGTGCAGTGGTTGGTGCAGGTGCGGCTGCAATTGCCACTGCTGCTGTCTGCGGCGCTTGTGGGGTTGGATTTGAAGCTTTCACTGCTTTTGCCATGCCTGGCTTGGCGCTGCTACCGGTGGTTGCCGTTGCAGCTGTCTTGGACTTTGCGGCGACTTGTGGCAATTTCTTAGCTGCAACGCCTGCGGCGGCTGCTGCTGCTGTTGTTGTGGGTGTTTTAATGACACCCTTCAAGGGTCGCGATGAGCTGGCACTGGCCAGCGCAGTCTTGCCACGACTGCCCATGCTGCTGCTGCTGCTGTTAATATTGTTGTTGTTGTTGTTAGTGGTGGTGGTGGTGGTGGTGCCAAGCTTTGACTTCTTTGTCTCCTCGACTAGTCCACGCATGGCGTTGCACTTGCTTCACAAGTGCCCATATAAAAATAGATAGCCAAAAATGAGCGCATTGTACAATACATGCAAAAAGCTTGCGGTACACAACATACGTGAAAAAGTTGCTGAGTTCGGCTTGGGGTATTTCAGCTGTTGCTTAACACAATTCTTTAACAAACACTTTTCTCATATACAGATAATTATATAAATATATTTAATAAAACGTTGTAAATAATAATAAAGTTGAAGTTGGTTATTTTTAGACGCTGCTTTCAGTTATCCTGTTGTTGCGTTGACTAAGACTGAAGCAAAAGCTTCTATTGATTTGTCAACTGGGTATTAGCAGTGCAGCTTTGCAGGAGCTTTCGTTAGGGTGGTTCAAGCGAAACTTTGGGTTGTTTTCAAAATCATATGACGCGCGTCATAAACAAGTAGGTACAGTGAGCACTAGCTTAAGCCGAAAACCGTTTTAGCATTAATATTAATTTATATAATATCCATTTAAATATTAAATAATTTAAAATAGTTAATTTTATTTAAATATGTAATATAATATAAAATAATTTAATGTAATAAATTTTGCTGTGGAAAAAGTGTTAAGAAATTCATTAGGAAAAGCTTTTGTATGAATGCTTTGAAAGCTTACGCCCATTATATACCCTGCTTAATAAAGCTTTAGCGTAACGGAAGATATTGTTTTGTGATAAGGGCAAGCAGTGGGCATTGCAGTTGTAAAATACAGCTGTTTGTTCACTTAGGGTAGGTTTTACTGTAGTATATTAAATGCACTCACCGGGCTTTTTGCGCTTGGGCTGCGCATTTGCTGTTGGCGTGTTGGAGACTGTAGCCACAGTTTGTGGCAGTTCAGGGTATGTGGTGGTGCCATCGATAATCTCTGAGGCGGCCGCTGCAGCAGCTGCATTCGAGAATTGCGTCGAAATCTGATTAATAATATGATTAGAGATGCTTTCGGTGCGACGGAATGTGTTACGCAGGCGATTTAATGAGGAGCTGGGCGCAGGCGTTGGCGTTGGCGTCGGTGGCGACGCTGATGTTGACGTTGAGTCGTCATTTTTCTCATGGCGCACCAATAAATCGTCTGTACTCATTGCACTACACTTTATTTCATATGCAACCACACACACACACACACACACTAAATAAATTTGAACTATTTAAAAATGACGAAAAGTGGTATGTTTGTTCTAATATTATTTATTGCACACTAAAAGAAAAACATAAACAAAGCGCGACAGCCAAAGTGGAACAACTGCAACAGCTGTTGCATGCGACACCAATAGTGTGACCGTTTAGTGCAAGAAAATGTCAACTATCGCAGTTTGTGTTATCGATATATCGGGCTTATCTGCAAACAGCTGTGCCCTGCAGCCATGTTTGTTTTTTTCGCACGGCCCAAAACAAAACAAAAAGCACGTATATTCCCCGTACCTGTTTCATTTCAGCTGTAACAGTCGGCTACGCATCAACAGGGCTTGATAACAATTCTCAGAAACTTCAACTGGGTCGAAATACCAATAAATCGTATAAAAGTGTAACACATAACAGACAAAGTAAAGTTAAGCTTGTAAGCATCTCGAATAAACGTCCCGTTACTCAGTCTCAGTGCAGATTAGTGGCCGGACAATAACAGCGTCATCCGAAGATCGATACTGCGCATTAAGCATATTTTCGCATTTACCTAGAATAAACAACAACGAAGTTTCGACGATCAAATGTTAAACAACAATTTCGTTTGCTAATGTAATGCAGAGCAATAACGCAACCGCTGCGGCAGTGTAAACTGCAATCAATCAAACAACTAAACACGGTAAGGCGGAAGTGTAACTAACCTACACCCACAAAACATAAAAATATATATGTATACATGAGTGTATGTTTGTGTGAGTGTCTGAAGTTTTGATAACGTCAGTGTCAACGGCCATATTTGTTTATTTTTGCAAACAGCACTAAATGAATTGAGAATCTGTGCATTGAGTACCACTCAAATATGGCCGAATTGCTTTGTTGACCATAATCAAGGCGATAACACGCACAACAACAACAGTAACAACAATTGTTGTCTGATAAACAGGTTATACGCCACAATTGCGCCGTTAAGGCCAATACTCGAACGGCAGCCTGCTAGTTAAATATAACATTTATAAATCTTGTGAATAAATTTGAAACACTACAAATTTCACAATTCTTTGTTATGCATGAGCATTTGTATGTATTTATATATGTGTGTGAGTGTGTGTGTGTGAATGCACATATGACATGGATGCAAAGGGAGAGCGCAAAGCGACGCCATGTTTCCACTTTTGCTCTCAATGACGCCAACTCTCACTCTCTTAAACGCTCTGTATCGCTCTCACCCACGCTGTGCGCACAGCTGATCGACTCACGCGGTCTTGCTCTTATCATATCGTCATTGCCACTGCTGTTTTTGTTTTTGCGGTCACTCACATATGTGTGTTTGCTTTCGGGTCTGTGTACATATTGAAGTGCTAATAACCTATGATCAAATCTTTCTCTTTCGCGTCAGCATTTATAACACACAGCCAATAAAATTTGAGTGCAGTATAACAGTTTTGGATGTTTTACTGTAAACAGTTACAAGTTATAATACACTTTCTAAAGGGTATAATAGTTTTGTCACAGAAGATAACATTTTTTAATTAAGCGAAAACCCGATAATCAGTTACTATGGCAATTATAGGTATTATATTTATTCTTTTTTAAAAAGATCTCTTATCAGCATTCTCTCTTTTGTATTCTTGACAATGTAATCATTACAAGAAAATCTGTTTCTTGATAATCTTATCAGTCTATATACTATATTACAAAAATGTTCTGAAAATTCAGCAGTTGGAAAGCTAAAGTTAGAAACAGTGCAATTCAAGCTAGGGTGTACGCTCATTGATAACCTGTTTATGCTTGCAAATTTATAGTATATGTCGCTCTATACATATCTATTTTTCTCTCTGCTACTCTATCTCTCTCTCTCTATCTCTCTCTCTGTACCTCTCTGGCTCTCTTCTATCTAGTATTTACAAGTTTAGTGCAGCGCGCAAAATAATCTGCGCCATTTAAAAACCAAGTAAAGAACAATACAACAAAATAAGCTGATAATAATTGAATCATCTTGGTGACAATGCCTGCTCCATAGCTTCATATTGGAACCCCCGCCCTCAAAATAGAAAACTGCAACTGTGGCGCAGTCAGTCAGTGAGTCTCAGCTGCTGGCTTGCTTAAAGGCCGCGGCATCGCGTAGCAGCCGCCAGAACGAGCCAAGTGGCTGGCGCGATAAGACGCGCAAAAAAGAAAGGAAGAATAAAAAATAAAAAAGACAAAATTCTAAAGCTGGGAGCATAAATTTCCGCATTAGTCGCAAGTCAAGTGAGTGCCAGAGCGTATGGTATTGTGTTTGAGGTGGAAGATAAACAAATACACAAACGAGTGAATATATATACATATAAATATATAAATATATATATACATAAATACAAATACATAGACAAATACACGGATGCCACAAATCAAGTTCAAAGCACCGGCAAACGTAGCCGGCGGCGCGATATTTCGTCAATTTGTGTCGAGAGGCAAAGCTACACACATCCATATGTGAAGCTTTTGTCCTCCATATCTATAGAGATGTATATAGCTGTATATGTATATGTGCATATGTGTGCGTGTATTTCAATTTCTATAATTGAAATGTGTTTTTGCTTGTGCGTAATATAAAGTCTTTACTCTGATATCGAGCACTGTACTCCCGCTCAGTCAGTTTTTTGATTTACACTCTTTGGGTATGTGCTACAGTTTTTGCCTTAGGCTATAGAAAAAGAAACAACAACATGAACAGAATATACAAAATACAGGTCTTAACCAAGTTTACCTTGTGTTGCGTGTTAGCTTGTTTAAACAAATGGCTGGAAAGCATCATATGAATTATGTACATATGAAGTTCAACAGACTCAGGTTCTCTCAAATAACATATGTAATAATTCTAGTTTTTTCTCTAGTTTATAGATATATGTACATATATATAATACATATGGATTATTTCACATATCCATTCGAAACTTCAGCTGATAGCTCACATAGCAACAACATATAGTCTGATCGGTGCGACATACACCCAGACATATGTGCATCACTCTCCATCAGAAATAATAGATTCATTGAGCGACACAGTATGTAATATCTATATATAGTCTGTGTGGTCTGATATGTCTATTTGAATGCGTTACACATTCGCAGCAATATTCATAATGAGCGCTCCGCCAACCTTGGAACAAAGAAACAGTTAAGCCTGGTTTTACATTTCTTTCTCTAGACATAATATAATATTAATTGTTTTTCTTTTTATAGTAGTTGGCAGCAAATCGTGTTTGTATTCTTTGATAAGGGAACCGCAGCCGATAGTTAGCTAACTATCAACAACAAATGCATTTATTTACCAACAAACAAAGTGCGTCGACGCTGATTAGCTTCCCAAATCACAAGCAAATTAGGCGTACGACTATCAGCCATGATCGACTAGCAGTTACTCTGTAGTGTGAGTTGGGCTTTAAATTAAATCAACTTTCGAGTTTTCTTTGTTAGACACTCAGAGTAGACTTATACTAATGTATATTCACTTATAGATTTATAATGAGAAAAAAATTCTTCTATTAATTCTTCTTTTAAAAAAAACTTGAAAATCATCAATGATCATAATATAACATCAATTTTAAATTTTGACTATAATATATGATATTTAAAATTTAAATACGAAAAGTTTCAATTGAAATTTGTTATCTCTTTAGTTTATAGCCAATCTTTTTTTATTAATTAATATCAGGGCATTAGCAAAGCTTGCTTCAACTTGTAACATATGCCTCAAGAAATCGAGCATACCCCAATTTAGAAACTTTCAAATAGTATAGACTATAACAACTAGTAGACAATCAAAAAACTGTTAACTACTTGACTTGGGCTGATAAGCAAAAAATAAAATAAAATAAAACACAAGCACAAACCAAGTCGCTGTTAGCGTCGCAGTCGCCGTCGCTGTCAACGCCGCTGCTAATGCTGTTGGCATTGATGACGCTGCTCGGCAGAGTTGCCAGTTGGCTGTTGTTAAACGTATTTGCTATGCCTAAATGCGGCATTGGTCAACGTATACGTGATATTTTCAAGTGTCCCAGAGTATTCGGCGAACGGCGGGTGATCAATCAGACACAATTTGTACACGTTTCTGCAGCGATTTATCCATAGTTGACAACGCGCTGACACTTGGAGCCAGCTGCCAGCTGCCACCGCTACTGCTGCTGCTGCTCCTACGGCTACGGCTCGGACACGGGCTTTGTGGTGGAAGCACACATAAGTCGTCTATATCGAGTCTATATCTTCGACACGCTCGTATTGCCATTTAGCGGTGTCTACTCATATCTATCTTATCGCTATTAAAATTGAACAGTTTAAGCTGCATTGTGCACATCAAATCAAAATCGAAATCAAATATAAAAAAAATAAATAAAACTCAAATGTGGGTCGTAAATCACAGAGGTGCACAAACCAGAGAGCTTTATCTGCCAAAGTGCCCAAGTGGTAACGAACTCTTGCCCACATTTCGCCCAGGTTCTTCAGTCTGCTTCTGCTTGTCAGCGACTAAGGATTTCGATACGGATTGTGTTTTCCCTCGAAAGGGTTTCAAAGTTTCGCTACTTTCCAAAGTGAGCTCGCTTATTATCGTGTGTTTTGTGTGACTTTGCGCTCATCAAGCTCGCCTTCCTTGAGCCGAACGTGTTTTGTGTTGCCCATGGGGCAGGCATCGCATTACACAGCTCGAGGTTTATCTGTGTGCAACAAAAACTGCAAAGACGTGATTTTTAATTAAATCAATTTAGTTTGTTTAATAACATAATCCTAATTGTACAATTTTATGCATTTTAGAGATATAACCAATTCTAATCTAAAAGCTTTTGCCGTACGTGTTTATTCCCTGATGTTTCAACTGTGAATTTGTTTGCCAGTGAAAAAGCACAATTTAAGGGATTCCTCAAGTTTAAATTGCCACAAAAAGAATATTATTAATTTAAATTGAAAAAGCACAATTTAAGGGATTCCTCAAGTTTAAATTACCACAAAAAGAATATTATTATTATAACATAATATGTGATTCATATAGATTGCATTTTGTTCATATAATTTATTACGCTTCACTTAACAGCTGTTGCTAACTTTATTTAACATTTGTTAGTTAACATAATTTGTTGCTGGTAAATACAGACATTTTACATTAGCTAAACAATGTAACGCTAAGCATTACATCTGTTAAATAATATGCAAAATGATATGCTCAGTGTAATGTGATATGTTATGTTAAGTTCTGTCTTATGTATCGAACAACACTTCACATTCAATGAGTATATTTAATGAAAAATATATGCGAAGCTAATCTGAAAAACTAGTAAGAATGGAATTAAAAGTCTGCAGTAAATTTGCTATAAACAGTTAAAGCTCTACCTCCAAAAAGTTTGAAAATATTTCTATTTTCCGATTGGCCATGCCTCCCATGGGTGTAGATATACAGCTTTGTTCATAAAAATAGTAGTGCGACTGAAATGTTAGAGAGCAAAATATTGTAATGAATATAATATTTTGAAAACAATTTGAAACGAGTATTATTATTATATTTATATATATACATTCAAATTGTTTTCAAAATATTCTGTACTTATATCCCAAAAATTTTGCTATCCAGTTGCACTACTATTTTTATGAACACAGCTGTATATACTGTTGGTATTGGGTGGTCTATACTCCAAATTCATTATAAATTATAAAAAATTAATTTAAATAACATAGTTTCTGTTATGCACGATATAGTATTTCTCAATTTGCCACGCCCTTAGTAGGAGTATCGGAAAAATCTTCACACAAATTGCAATTGTGGCGAAGTGATGGAACATATCACAAAACTAATATACTTTTATAATTTTGTGAAATATCTTAATTCAAGGAAATTAATTTTCCTTCTTTAATTTTTACGCTCAAATTGTATATTTTTCAGCTTTATTTATAAGAAATGAATTATTTTAGTAACTAGTTATAAATGTAATTAAATAATTAAAAAATGTAGTGCATAATATAGAAAGCTTTATTTAAAGAAAAAATTCTATAACCCTGCTGAGTTACCACTTATAATATTATAGCTTTACGATAAAGCCTAGATAACTATATGATAACTATAACAACGAAAGTTTTTCAATATAAATAAATCAATAGACAAATACGTAGACATTAAGGGGAATCTTAAAGCTCTAAAGAATTTGACTTAAAATTGATTTTCAAACGGTTATTTTTTTTCCCATGACAATCCTGTAGAAAGTTGGCAAAATCACTGTTGAGCCGCCCGACTTAGGGGTAGCTGTCACATTTTACACACAGCTACCTAGTTATCTGGTCATAGTTAAGCTGAGTGATACTTGAGTTTTACACCAGACCCGCTTATCGATGTGACGTCCACTGTGCGCTTTCCATGGGAGGGATTTATACATCAATCTAATATTAGTGACATGAAAGCGGTTGCTAGGCGAGCGGGCGAGAAAATTTGCCGTTGACTCAACTTGACATGTAATCCCATCCTATCACAGTAATACTCCAAAATTCTCGTGTGAAATCAAGCAAAAAAAAAAAATTCTACACTTAAACACAATGTTTATATAATATCATAAAAAACAAAATTTTTATTTAAACGCATTTTTTGTTGGGCTTTGCAGCTAAGACGGCATACAATTCAATTGGCTCAAACATTGCAGTTGGAGGACATGACAAGGCATTGACTGAGCCCAAACAGCCAAATACCAAAGACGGTGTCCACTCCCTAACTAGAACAAGAGATAGAAACCGAGATCAAATTAGCAAACAAAATCCATCACGATGAATGTCAGCAGCAGCTTCTTTGACGAGCATTTCGGTCTGATTTACTCCAGTCTGTTCAATCAGTATGTGCCCGAATATATCAAGAATCTGGAATATACACCCTGGGTCTTCTCACTGCTCGGCTCGGTAGTGATTGGACTCAGCGGTATATTTCCGTTGCTCATAATTCCCACAGACGAAAAAATGGCCAAAGACGGCTTCAAAGATCGTGAGTAAAAGCAATTATAATTTATTATATATTAATATAGATATATATACATATATATATCTATCTTTTATCTGACAGCCGCTGAGTCTAAGTTTTTGCGCGTGCTGCTTAGCTTTGCAGTGGGCGGGCTTTTGGGTGATGTATTTTTGCACTTACTGCCAGAGGCCTGGGAGGGCGATAATCAGAGTGAGTTTTCTCCTTGGGATTCCTTGGATGATTCGAACTGAATGTTATTAAAAATTCTCTCGCTATAGCTGCCGATGATCATCCATCACTGCGCTCCGGCTTGTGGGTGCTTTCCGGCATACTCATCTTTACCATAGTCGAGAAGATCTTCTCGGGCTATACAAGCGCCGATGAGCAGAATCCGCAACCGAAATGCGTGGAGATTGCCAACTGTCTGCTCCGTCGTCATGGCGGCAAGCTGCCGGAGGGCGAGACCATGGATAGCTGCGGCGGTGCCTGCGACATTGAGGATGTGGACAAAATGTGCTTTTTGCGTGAACGCGAACTGAAGTCCAAGGAGCCCAAGGAACAGCCCAAGAAAGTGGCCGGCTATCTGAATCTGTTGGCCAATTCCATAGATAATTTTACACACGGTCTGGCGGTCGCTGGCTCCTTCCTGGTCTCATTCAGGCACGGAGTGCTGGCTACCTTTGCCATACTGCGTTAGTATTCAAGACGTGGTAACTAAGTTTTAGCATTGCCTAACAGTTTTTATGCTTGCAGTGCACGAAATTCCACACGAGGTCGGCGACTTTGCCATATTGTTGCGCTCCGGCTTCAGTCGATGGGATGCGGCACGTGCACAGCTGCTGACAGCTGGCGCCGGCCTCTTGGGCGCTCTGGTGGCCATTGGCGGTTCGGGCGTCACCTCGGCCATGGGTAAGCAGCAAAAGACTAAGTTATTACTTAGGCTCAGCTAATGCTTATACTTTTATAGAGGCGCGCACATCCTGGATCATGCCGTTTACCGCTGGCGGTTTTCTGCACATTTCATTGGTTACAGTATTACCAGATCTCTTGAAGGAGGACGAGCGCAAGGAGTCTGTCAAACAGCTGCTGGCGTTAGTCTTTGGCATTGCTTTGATGGCCCTCATGACCATGCTCTTCGAGCACTGAGCAACGTTCTCCGAACAACAGCAGAAACAGCAACAACAACAACAGCAACAGCAGCAGCAGCAGTAGCAATAGCAACATTTACCCGTTGCTTCCAAAATTGTTTTGTTATTTTTTCCTTTAGGCCACTACAAATCCCAAATTGTCATTGGCAGTACAAATTGCATGGAATTTTTGTTGTAGATTTCGTTATTTACGACATTGTGAGTCGCCCTGCTTGTGTTATGTAATTATAGCCAACTAAAACGAATGATATTTGAACTATTGTTATTAATTACGTATATATATATTTTTTTACCACACTGTATGAAGTCGGCTTGCAGAGAATCAAGTGAAAAAAAATATACTTTATAAATATATCTCTCATTTAAGCATGAATCGAAAACGTTTTTTTATTTTCGCCTTCTGGTATAAATTAATGTTGTCCTTCCGTTAAGAACTAACAAGAGAAATACCTGACAAAGAAATATAATTTTCAGATCATTTTAAACAACTTGCAAGATATGAATCCAATAAAAACTATTCAAAAAATGTATATAAATTACAATTTTGAAACGATATGTCTTTGAGCTTCTAATGCTCTAAATGATAAACTAACTATATTCATTTAATGAGTATTAATTGAAAGCCGTAACACATCTGAGCTCGAAGTTAAAAATATTTAATATTTAATATCAAGTTGCTCAATGCTAAGCGTATGAGTTCAAAGTAAAATTATATTCCAAAACTTAATTATTCCTGAGATATTCTTATAAAAATTTAGTTGACTTAGCTTCAATTTTAATATAAAAAAAATTATCTAAAGAATATAGAATTATCATAGAATAGAAAACTGTTTTCTAGATCTCATTCAAACCTCAATATCAATGTCATCCGATCTGTGTTTAAAGTTCGTTATGAATGAATGTTATTTATAAATTATCTAGTCGAAAAAAAATCTTATTCAAATTTTTAATCAACATCCAGCTAATAAATATTTGCAACTTTATAAAAAAGTTTTAGTTTTTAAGAATTGGAACTGCGCATTTCACAAATAATCTAAAACGAAATTACATACAAATATCAATAAAATATATTTCTGAAACCCTAATCCATTAACTATATATGAAGTTGGAAAGTAAAAATCAACAGAATTGAAATTTAATCCTTCTGCACACACATATATCAAAGGAAACAACTAAATAATCCAATTCCTTTAAGGCCCAACAAATAGAATCCGTTAATACAAACCACGAATTCTAAACGATGTTTTATCCATTCCACTTTTGTTCTTTTAATACCAATTGAAAATTACAAACATCAACTATTTAACATAGTTCTATGTAGAACGCACACCACACACGCACGCAGTCGTTAGATAGTAAAATGTGTTAAATGTTTCTTCTTATAAAAAAACAAGCTGTTTTATTTGTTTTCTGTTTGCAAATCAGTTGTTGGTTTGCATTCTTATCTAGTGCGTTTATTTCTTAGACTTGATCTTCTTAAGGTAGAATTCCAATTCCTTGCCTTCCAGAATGTAGCCATCGGAGCGACCGCACTGGCCGGGGCGGGATGAAACGCAAGCTGTTGAATGTGAAGAAATAAAATACATTAATATACGGAACAACCAGATTACACACAAATCAAATATATAAGCAAAGCTCTCAGAGTAACTATGACAAGCGTAATTCACGCCCAACAGGCTTGCATCTCACTTAAGACAAGATCGATACAATAAAGTAGTTGGATCGCTAAGGGTTTAACATCATCGAAAAATTTCACTTAATATTTGTAACTATGAACAGTGGAAATACATACCCAAGATGCGACCAGAGGTGAACTGATCCTCCACAGCCTGCTCCACTTTGCCGTACTTTTGGCGCTCGAGGTACTTCTTCATGACCTTGTCGCTGCGCTTCTTGGTGAGCACATCGTTCTCATCTTCCTTCTGCACGTGCTTGGGATTACGTTTGCGACCCAGAGGCAGCACATAGTGTGCTTCGTACCATTGACGGAATGGCGTCGCATCGATGACCACAATGCTGTTCTTCACCAGCGTCTTGGTGCGCACCAACTCGTTGTTGGAGGCATTGTAGACAACATCGGCGATACGGGTCTTGCGTGCAACACCCTCCGAAGCCCAGGCAAAATTGCCGGTTTCCAATCGCAGAGCGCGCAATTTGGTATTGCCACCACGGGTGCGCACCTTGTGCACGCGGGCACCGCCAAGCTGTAAATACATACAGAGTTGCCAGACATTAGCAAGGTAATACAATATTTATAAGAAATTCTTTTCTTTTTTAATGTAATCAGTAGTCCGAACATAATGCTTCAATCATCAATGATAATGCCCAGGAACAAGTCGAGTGCGTTTACAGTTGACACGCGTTAACATCATTTTATTCCAAGTATAAGAACAACAATGGCGGCAGGCGGGAGCAGGTAGAGACTCACCTTGGTGTTGGCAGCGGGACGACCCAACTCGAACTTGCGCTTCTTGCGGAGCGACTTGCGCTTGCCACCAGTGGCGCGACGCTTGTGTGCACTATCACGGCTAATACCTTGAATAATAAAGTAAAGGCACGCACATCAAAATAGGAAATTCATATCGGAGCCAGTTGAAATATCAAGAAAACCTTAGCACGCGGTGCTGCTTGCTGCTCGCTACTCTGACTTTAAATACACAAATATATGCTAAAATTCAGAATTTTTCAAAAACACACATATGCATTGTTAACTGGCACGTACTTTGCACACTTTTTTGCTATTTTTATGCATTGCACAGTCGATTTTCTTGATATTTTAACACATTTTGCACTAGCCGACGACTCACCCATGTTCGAGTAAAAAGCGAGAAAGAAAGGAAAAGACACGCACAACCTCGTGTCAAAAATTTTTTTAGGTTATCGACTGACAGCGATGGGCAGCACTTTGGCAGAGTTGCATTTTCAGCAAATTACTGTCCACTTACCACAAAAAAATTAATTGTGCATATATCGACGTTATCGATAGAATATTTAATTTATTATTTGCCAATTCCATACAACACGAACTAGCAGTTCCACACAAAACCAACAGCAGCACAGCAACTTTCGTTCGATATCTGTAAATAATCGATATATCGATGAATTTCGTACATCCCTACTGTACATGAACTAGAAAAATTTAACCCAAGCCAACTCGGAACAGCATAATTTGTTGATTTTGCGCGTACTAGTGAAATCAAAACAAAAAACAACAAATGTAATCATGGTTGGCCGGAATGCCAAAGCGCTGTCACATTTCCACCGCCTAACCGAATATATTGTGCAATGCAAGCACTGCGATAAAACTCTCTCATCAAAACACACTTCCTCCAATTTGACGCGCCACCTAATCAGGAATCACAAGCTATTGGCGCGAGCGATATTTGCCGGCGACGAGGGCAAAATGCTAGCAGAGCTAAGAGAAGAGCTAAACGCACCAGATCCGGAGCCGGACGTACATATGGATGCCAATCTGGGTGAGCGGGAAACCAAAACTGCGGTACGCACCATCATTGACAACCAGCACCAGGCGCGCCAGGAGCGCCAGGAGCAACATCATCAACATGCCGAACGCAATAAAGTTATTGGCAAAAACAATAAGCTGTGGGCGCATTTTGTGCGCATATCCGAGTTTATGGCCAAATGCAAGCATTGCAGCAAAACGCTATCCTCGAAACATTCATCGTCCAATCTGATGCGTCACATCATTCGGCGCCATCACAATTTGTCGAAAAACCTGAGCTACTCACAACACAGCCTGATATCGCCAAAGAAGGAGCTAATGCAACCGGAGGACCGCAGGCAGGGCGATCCATTGGAAAAGGTCGACTTTGACGATGTGGATAGCATTATTGAGAAGGTCACGGATCACATGGACGACGAGGTAAGGCATAGCCAGAAACGAATTTTTCTATATGTAGAAATGCGCTGCGATTGCATTTTGATTGAAGTTTACATCGGTCTCGCTGCAGGAGCCCTTCTACGAATATGTTGTGGACAACTCGGATGTCATGGTGTCGCGACATTGTGATGATGATCCCTCGAATATGGCCCATTCCCTGGAGCATCCGGGCGACACGAACTCCATGGGCGAAACAACCACGCAGCTGGACGAAAAGCTGAAAGCGGAGACAATATATTACAATGAAATGGCTGAGTTGGCAAGGGCGAAGCGGCGATTAATTGATCTGCAAACGAAGAAGCTGCTGCTTGACATGAATGTTGTTGAGAGCAACTAGAGAGTGAGAAAGAGTCGAGACAGACAGACAGACAGAGAGGGAGGGCCCCTTGCACACAATTAATTTGTTATTTATGATTAAACAATTATGATAGATGGTCTATGTAACAATTTGAAATACAATTACATTACACTTAAAGATTAAAAGAAATGGTCAGGATCGGGATCGCAATCGGAATCGAATTTGGAACCGGGATCGTCGTTAGGATTCGACAGCATTAGCAACTAGCTAACTTGATGATGCTGTTCCCGTCCGGCTCGAAGCTTCGCAATTTCTAGCCGCTCCTTGAGCACCTGTTGCGCCACTAGAAACTTTTGCATGCGATAGAAGCCAGCCTTCTCGCTGAAATACATCGCTTGTTGCCGCAACAGATCCTCCTTCAGCTCACGCATAATCGGCGTATCGTCCGCCTGTATGGTTGTGGTCACCAGCTGGGCATCGGTGCTGTCGTTGCTGTAATCGGAGACAACATTTTCGCCCGACTGCACGGACAATGTATTTCCATAGCCATTACTTAATGCAACTGTAAAATGTTCACCAACCTCTTCAACATGCTGCAGATCTTCATCAATTTCGATCAGATCATCGTAGAGCGCGTCCTCGGCAGTGGCATTTGATAGCTTCCCTTGCTCGCTGATTTCGCCCGCCATCGTCGCATGGTTATCTTCAGCAACCACCTCAGTATAGAGAGCGGCAAACTCTTCATCCTCCTCCTCCGTGGGTGCGAAATCCTAGACAATATCAAAATAATGTTTAAATTGATCCACCATATATACTTAGTTGGCGTTCACATACTTCAGTCGGTTCTCCGCGCATTGCTGCGCTGTGGATCTTAATCATGTGCTTGCTTATGATCTCCTCCAGATTGTCTGTATGCACAAAGTGCTCATCGCACATTTGACACTTGGATACAGAGGGATCGCTGGTGCTTTCGCAGAAGGCGAAAAATGAGTTATCATCCAATTCAAGGGCTTCCGCTTTGAGCGATCCACTTGGCTCCTGTGCGTTCCACACAATATTGTGCATACGATGCAGATGCCGTTGCAGGTTGCTTGTGCCCTGATAGGATAGGTTCTTGAGGCAGACCCGACATCGTACTGTATCGTCTGAAATTCGTGTGATGTATCGCCAGACCATGCTGCCGCTGATGTTGCTCCTGCGCGGATTCTCATTCGTGCTGGATGTGGCTGCTTCCTGCACCTTGTCGGGCGCCTCTATTTTCACCTGCGTCGTCTCATCTATAATGCCGTGCCTGCGCTGCAGGTGCGTTATAACATTGGCCGTGCCATGGAATCGCATGCGACGATTGCATATTGTGCATAGGACTGTGTCGTTGGTCAGTTTCTCGCAATGATTCCACACATAGCTGGAGCTTTTGCGCTCCCTCTTCGTTGACTGCTCCATGGACCAACGCACGTTGAGTGGCATTTGTTTGGCCTGCAATTTTTTGAGTTATTCTTTAAAAAAAAATAAATCCTCAGCTATGATTTTCGCTACTCACGACCTCCTCCAGTTTTTCAGAGTGCATTCGCCTCAAATGTTTTGTTATGTTGGAAGTATTGCCACCACCAAAATATAGGACTTTTTTACATATGTGGCACAGAGCACGCTTCTCATCCAGCTTGGTGCAAAAGTTCCAAACGAAACTCCGATTCGGCCGACCTTTTTTCACTGCATCCTGCTGATTATGCTGGTTTGGGCAGAGCAATTCAATATAATATAATAAATAAGAAAAGCAATCTCAATAAGTTTCCACCTACCTCTGCGAGGCCATGCACTGCTTGTAAGTGCCTGCTTAGATTGGTTGTTCTGTTGGCGAAGGTTTCGTTGCACACCGTACATCTGAACACATTCGAGTGGTCAGGCACGGGGCTAAAGAATTTCCAGACGAAGCTCTGACGCTTCTGCGTTGGTAGCAGAGGAATTGTGTTTTGGGTTTCCATAGGTTCATCGACTTCATGGTCGGCTATTGAATCGCTGTCGTCGGACATAGTTGTCCTGGTTAGCGCTAATTAAAAGACCAAGTTTTTGACTGATACAAAAATATTTACAATTTCTTTTGCAGTTTTCCCTCGTTAATATTCTAGCACAGATCAATTGGCTTGTTTTTCAATAAATTTCGATAACTGATGCGATAGCTGGTTCACTGATGAACTGATGCGTTGAGTGAATATATGTCGAAGGGTAAGCCTAAAAATTCGTCATGCAATCGATAATAACAGTTGCACATCTCTAACAGCAACAACGCACTTTTCAGTCGCTTCGTTGAAAATTCTGTCACAGCATTAAACATAAAATGGCTAGTTTTTCCCCAAATCAATTGCGCCAATGCGCGCGATTTACGGGAACTGCTTGCACCCCGGAAAAGGAACAGAAATTACGCGAGCAAATCCACAGCGAATTGGCCAAAATTAAGTACTGCAGCAATCCCACATATTCGTGCAGCTTGATGCGCCTCGACGGCTATGAATTTTGCATTCGACACATTCTACGCGATCCACGCGCCAATTACCGCCAGTGCACCCACGTCTTTCCCAATGGACGCAAGTGCGCCAATGCCGTGCCCAAGCTGGACACCAAAAAGGAGCAAATACTCACCACTCTCTGCTTCGAGCACAACCGCCAGACGCAGCTGCAAAAGACGCACTTATCCGTGGGTCGCTTGCGCACCCGCGTCGAGACCAATGAGACGCTGCTAAATAGTCTATCGCATCATGTGAATGTCGAGGACGTCAAGCCGGAACTGCCCAAACAAGAACCGGATGATGATGAAATTGATGTTGTGTCGCCGCATGTGACGCCCTTTGGTGAGTGCTGCAAAAAAAGTAGGAATCTTCGAGTTCAGGAATTATATTGTATCTTATTTTAATATGTTTAATAATACGATAAAATTTTTGCATTTATAATCTACAATATGTTGCCCCAATTAACATTCTTCATTTATCTTTTCTCCTGCAGTCAATCAGGATCACACGAATGCCATACCACAAGTTGTGGTCAACGTGCGCAAGCGACGTCGCATACTGGATTATGCCTCTGATAGCTCCAGCAATGACGGGGAGCCGCCATGCTTGAGAAATACAGCAAAAGATTTGGAGTTCTTTGAGTCGGATTATGAGAGCGTTGACTCTGAGGAGGATGATCCGCTCAAGTAAGTCAATATATACATTGCCTCATATGCACATTCAAATTGACTCTCATTTGTAGGCACGCTGGCGTCTACACTCGTGCGGAGGCAGTGCGTCTGTCTGAGATGAAGCTGATCAAACTGCAGGGCTTGTACCGCGGGCAGATAACACATTTGCAGCATGTCTTAAAGCAGCGTCGCCGCGTCTACTTGCAGGATATACGCCGCGAGCGCGAAACCTATTGTAATCTATCAATATATTAATGCGAGTGGGAAGTCAAGAATTTTAACAATTTTTGTATTGTAGGCAGCATTCATGACCAGCTCAAGGACACGCCGCACGAGCGCAAACTGTACGAGCAATTGAAGGCGCTAAATGGCTATCATCGACGACAGGGCATGGAAGCGGTTCTCTATAAGAAGATGAAGGAGAAACGATCACGCGACACTTTGTTGGCCACCAAATCCTCTAGCCAGCCGAAGTGCATATTCACTGAGGGCGGCGTGAAGTGTGGCGAGCGCACACTGCCATGCTGCAAGCATTGCCGCAAGCACATACTCGAGGACAAGCGTCAGGTGTTGTATCGCGCCTGCGGCGTCGAGCGCAGCGGCGTCGTCTGCCAAGAGCCCGTTGCAAGCATACTCGAGGACTCGACATGTGTGCTGCATTTGAATGTGGCGCCGGCCAAGCGCCAGTATATACAAAAGGTGCGTTAATCTAGAGGCTGAGCCTGAAAATACCTAACTACCACTACCAATACCACTACCAATACCAATACCAATACCAACACCAACACCAACACCACTACCAATTAGCACTACTTAGAGCATTAGCACTAAAAGCATAAGTCCTGCGCCTACATTTGTGTAAATACTAATTGCATAAACATACATAGAACATACAAACAAACATACATAGACACCACTCAATTCATACAAATATCGTAACGGCAAATTGAATTGATGGCTATCGATTGTTATCGTTGTGATCGAGCTGCAATCTCCATTGGCTGGTAGTTGCAACATTTATACAACACACATACAACTATATAGTATAATATAGTCCTAGCTAGACATACATACACATACATACATACGTATACATATATGTAAGTATTTCGTAGCTTTTAATGAACCATAAGCTTGTGATCAAATTTTGAATAAAATACCGACATCTCATCCCCCCTCCCCATCCATAGTTTTATGAAGTGCCGATCATACCGTCTATCGAAAGTATATTTGCAATTGGCGGCAATGCGGATGCATTTAATGGTGACAGTGATCAGATCGATGAGTCCATCGACCCCAGTACTCATAACGATCTATTGGAGTTGGCAAATGGTATATTTGATTTTGATCCAGATACCGTCGAAGATTTGGCCAATTCGATCGATCAGAATTATGCCATGTTACTCGATATGGACTGTAGTGAGCTGGGGCTGGGGCTCGAAGATCCATTTATGACCGATAATAGAATTGTTTTTGAGAATCAAGATAAAATTGCAAATCCAGACGAAGCGGCCTCAATCGATGTACTTTCCAATCAAAACTCCAATCCAAATGACATGCAAACTGATCAGAATTTTGAATTTAATGAAACCGAGGGTGATATGTTGAACATTCTCGAGGGCATTGAGCACTTGCCTTGGTTCGATGCACTGCTCAACTAATTGAAATTGAAAACTTAATAACTGCATGTACATTTCTAACATCCTTCATTAACAAAATTGAAATGTTGTGCTAATAATTCTAATACGCGTCAATTCTCATTCACAGAAATGCGAATCTGAGACCGAGGACGAAGAGCCGTCTTCCACTACAATTAAGCGAGCCATCAAAATAGAGGACCAGGAATTAGAGGCAAATAATTCTCTCAATATAACCACAGCGCATGGGGACCACAATCTGAAAGATAAGATTAAGAATAAGTGAATGGAAAAGAAGTGTGCAGAACTGGTCGGGCATATAGTCAAATTTCGCAACATATATTTGTCTCTAGTTTATGTTTGATGTAATTAGTTTTAAATCGCCTAAGAGTTTTATGAAATATATCTAAATGTTTGTTAGTTGAAAATTGGTGTTTAAATTTTGATTCCCGAAGCAGAAATATCGATTTTGCGCGCATCTCTAGTTGACAGGGTGTTTATTGAACTGCACCCTGTGCGTGCATTAGCCAATTGAATTATTGTTTATAATGTTGGAGCTTTTTATTTTATAAAATCAAAGTTAGCTCAAGAGTTTTTGAATTATTTTATATTACAAAAATGAGGCGTCACTTGCAGCTGGGCATTAAGCAGGTTTGCGAAATTGTCAATACTTCACTTAGCTTTCTTAACAGAACTAAAATCTCAGCTAACCGAAAGTTACATCAATGGACAATTGTCTCCGCTGTCGGTGACGGAGCAAGCGCTGGCGGAGTCCACTAACCTGAAGACCCTGAACGCCTTTGTATGCATTGCAGCCGAGCAGGCGCTACAGCAGGCCAATGAGTCGCTGCACCGGTATGCGGAGCAGAAACCGCTTGGCAGCCTGGACGGTGTTACCGTAGCTATTAAGGATAATTTCTGCACGAGGAATGTAGCCACAACTTGCGCTTCACGGTAAGTTGCCTAAGATTCGGCCAACAGGTTATTATATTATCTAACCTGTTACAGCATGCTGAAGGATTTTGTGCCGCCCTACGATGCCACTGTCTGCGCCCGCTTAAGAGCAGCCGGCGCCGTTTTGCTGGGCAAGACGAACATGGATCAATTTGCTATGGGCGCAGGCACAGTGGACTCCATTTATGGGCCAACCAAGAATATATGGAGCGAGTCCTTCAGCCAGGACAATTGGCGAATAGCAGGCGGCAGCTCTGGCGGCTCCGCATCAGCTGTTGCAGCTGGTTTGTGTTATGCGTAAGTTATTTTCAAATTTTTTTCGTGTTGTTTACCTTTTTGGCTCGACCTAACCTCAAACTGCAAGTGATAAAATTTGCGTATTTTTTGCTTAACTCGCATTTAAAGAGCAAAGTTAGTCTCAATATGAGTTCGTGCCGAAATATGTTCGTTTATTTACGCACAGGAGACGCGTTCCCGCTGTGGCCAACAGCATTTTCCATTACATAACATTCGCTTACAAAACAAACTAAGGGTTAGTTCACTAATTGTTTAAATAATAATTTCCGTCTGGCCGAGGTCCTCGTCCGATGGCAGCACAAGTTTAGCGGGATCCACATAATTGGGGCTGATCAAATCGCCGCCCGCCTGCTCGCGGCGACGCAGCTCCAAGAAGCCCTCGCGTTGTGCCCAGTCGCGCATCTGCGTGTCGGGCAAATACGACCAGTAGAATGTGCCCCAAACCAGGCACAGTGTGACAGCAAAGAAGAATGTCGATTTTGTTGCTTTGCGATCCTCGGCCTCTGATTTGTAATCAAAGCCGTAGCTCATCCAGTTCTTTGGGCTGGGATTGGCGAAGTCTTCGGTTGTAACGCTGGCTGGTGCTGCAACCGTTTCATCTTTCTTGGGCGATGTTTTGATGCTGCGGCACAGGCGAAGCGTTGCGGCCTGGTTGAGCGCTGCGGAGCGCTGAAGCGCCACGGCACGGCTGGTTAGGCGAAAGAGCGCAGACATCGCTTCAGTACGCTAAAAATTATTCGCTATTTCACGTAAATATTTTACTTTGCGTTCGCTGGTGGCGCAGTGTGACCGTTTCACAGCTGTCAGCTGTGCAGGTGTCAAACAAAACGGTCAAGCGATATATCGATAGCTTCGTTCATTTACAGTCTTATCGATAACGTGTAACAGCAAATCATGTTTATTTCAAATTATTTGATATTTATTCTTATTGCAGGGCAATTGGATCTGATACGGGCGGCTCAACGCGCAATCCCGCCTCCTATTGTGGCGTGGTGGGTCTAAAGCCAACGTATGGCCTCTGCTCTCGCTTCGGTCTCATACCACTTGTTAATTCAATGGATGTGCCCGGCATATTCACGCGTTCGGTTACCGATTGCGTTCAGGTGCTTAACGCAATAGCTGGGCCGGATTCATTGGATTCGACGACAATACGACAGCCATACAAGCAACTACAATTGCCAGAGGTGGATCAGATTGATTTGCGTTCTCTGCGCATTGGCATACCCAAAGAATATCACTGCGAAGGACTTTCCGCCGAAGTGCTCGAAACCTGGACCAAGGTGGCGGATCTGCTGGAGTGCGCAGGTGCCAGTGTGCGCCAGGTGTCTTTGCCTCACACTGCGGCCAGCATATTCGTGTACTCCATACTAAATCAATGCGAGGTGGCCAGCAATATGGCGCGCTACGATGGCATCGAATATGGACATCGTGCAGCCGATGAGCGAAGCACTGAGCAGCTCTATGCTCAGTCTCGAGCCGAAGGCTTCAACCAGGTGGTCAAGACGCGCATATTAACGGGCAACTTTCTGCTTTTGCGCAAAAACTATGATCATTATTTTGAGAAGGCGCTGCGCGTGCGTCGATTGATTGCCGAAGATTTTACCAAAGTGTTTGAGCCAACTGCAACCAATGAGCAGGTGGATATATTGCTAACGCCCACAACGTTGAGCGAGGCGCCTTTGTACAAGGACTTTGCCGCACTGAGCAATCGCGATCAGTGCGCTGTGCAGGACTTTTGCACACAGCCTGCCAATATGGCAGGGATTCCAGCTGTCTCGATACCCATACGCTTATCCAAGGCTGGCTTGCCGCTTAGTCTGCAGCTGATGAGTAATAACTTGAATGAACAGCTGCTGCTCACAGTGGCTCGTTGGATCGAGGCACAGGTGGAATTTGATTGCCTTGAGAGTTTGCAGCGACATGCGGCAAGCGCGTGAACTTTAATATAAGTTGTAAATACAGTTTTCATTTAAAGCTAATGGAGTTTGAACTTTATTTTATTATAAGCTGGATGTTGGGGTTTTATAAAATCAAACCTTTTAGCTTTAGGTTTAAAATGCGATATGGCGCGTAAAAAGCTAACGTTAACGATACTCATTACGATAACGAAAACCATATTCTTATCGATAGATTTGCACTTGTATCAAACAGTCTGGCAACGCTGTGGACATGTCTAACGAAGGTAAATGTGCGGATTTAATACAAATTCGAGCCCCAACGTTGCGCGGTTTGAGAAAATGTTCAAGTTGCAGCGCCATAAACGGCAGTCGTGCGCTCTTCTGTCGGAATCTGGCGTGTCCGCAAAACAAAAACCTACTCGATGGCGTGCAGCTAGTGTGCCAACGTGCCGGCTGCGCCGTCTATTCGGTGCGTACCAAAGAACGGGATCCAGAGGCTCAGCCGCGAAATTTTGTGTCCATTGAGGATGTGACGTTGTCGTTGCAACCGAATGCAGCAGTTGTTTCCAGCAAAGCTCTGTGCTATGTGGATGCGTGCAAAGCCGACAAAGATTGCCGCCACATTAAAGCCTGTCGCGATGGTCAGGATCAGATGCCCATGGCGCAGGTGTACACCGTGTCACGTGAGGTGCTCTGGAATCTAAATATTACCATAGAGCAAAAGCAACAGCTCTGGCAGCAGTACAAGTCGGCCGAGGAGCACGACCACTGGCCGGCAGTGCAGCGACTAAATGCAACCACTTTTGTGGTCAAATGCCAGCGGTCAAATACGTTTCCAGCGGCGCATCTGCATGTGACGGCACTGGCCAATGGACTCTCCACCAAGAAGGGCACCTATGCGTGTGCCTGCCGCAAGCTAAAGATTATTGTCGAGCCGGACAACTCGCTGGTCATGCAGGATGAAATTTGTGATCATTTGCTGCTCGTGCTGGCCGGCATACTCAGTTCGCCGCAGGGCAAGACGATATATGGCAACTTTACCAAGAGCTTGCAAACATTTTGGATGCCCGACAAGCTGGAGACACCGCTAGGCGAGGCCACACACGACGATTTGCGCCTAAGCTTAAGCATAGGCCCCAGCGGCGATGTTGATCTCTCCGAGGACATATACATCTTTGACGATGAATTCTGTGTGGCAGACACGGATGTAAGTCTGTTGCAGTCACCAAAAGCTCTCAATTTACCATGTTTCAATCTTACAGCTGCTGCCCATGCCAGAGGAGCTTCCAGATATTATTTACGACATGGATTCGACGCCTGCGGCGCACAGCGCCAGCAGCAGTTGTGCCCCCAGCGATACCCAGCTCTTGTCCAACTTTGATATATACGCTGAGCAGCAGGAGGATCAGCATCTGGAGTTGACCGATTGCAATATTGAGCTCATGGATCAATATCAGCTGACCGATCAGATCGATTTGTGCAGCGAGGACATTGAGCTGCCGTTGGTCAGCGAACCATACAACATACTGGCGCCTCAGCCCATCTTTGCAAAGGCATCGCCAGCAGCCGCCAATCAGCTGCCCGCCATAGAGCTGCCCACGATTGCGGTCGTCAAGAAGTCGGCCATCAAAGCATCTGAAATTGTGGATGAGGTCAAGACGCGCAAACAGCCGCCACTGCCGGCAAAACGTGCGCTCATTGTGAATGAACCCACGTGTACAACTGTAGTTGAGGCTGTGGGCGTGGCTGTGCAGCCAGCTTTGGCATATGAGGCCTGGCTCGACTATGTGATAGAGCTGCTTAACTCAACCATCGAGCCAGAGCCTGCGCCTCAGCAGGCAATTAGCACGCGGCAAATACGGCAAATGTTTCATGTGCACAAGGTGAGAGCTCGGATCAGAATTAAGCACAATTTAGTCATAAATCTCATACATTTTAGGAAACATTCTCGCACTTAAGCAAGAACTTCAGTGCTGGCATCAAGCGTCGTGCCTTGCATCAAGTGACAGTCATTGACTCTGGCAAGCACAAAGGTCTAAGCAAGTATGTCTGGCACTTCAGTGGCTCGCATACTGTGAAGCGCATCTTCAGCAGTCGCAATGTGTGTATGAGCTATATCAGGATACTCCAAACTGCCAACTAATTTGTTTGTGTCTCTCTAAACAGCTCAATTTGCAGCTGGAACGATGCTTTGAGCGCCATGCGCGGGGACATTTTGTGCCCTATGTGCGACAGACGACAACACAGGCATCCGCACAGGGCAGGCAACGTCCAGTGCATGCTAAGCTGCGGCTCTATGTGGTTAAAATGCTCTTTGATGTCGAGCAACAGGTGCAATTCAGATATCTAGAAAAGAATAACAAGGCTGTAATTTAGAGTAAATATTTCGTGACTCAATTCAAAAGTTCAGTTTATAATATATAATATAGTCGTTAAATGCTAAAGAGATACGATTGATATAGTCTAGTCTGTCTATATATTTCAACAGAAACTTGTAACAGCTTTAAAGCATTTATCTGTCTATCAACTATGGAACGAATCGGTTCGATTGGACTGCTACATCGAATAGCTTTCATAGTAAACAGCGTTCAGAAATGAAGGCTTAATTCAATAATTTCAAATGCAGCCTTGTTATTTACTAAGCTTGACCTAGAGGTGTTATTTGTAATGCTAATTAAATTCTTAATTTGCAGATAAAAAGTGGTTTATACATATACTGGATACCTGATGTGCTGCCACGCAGCAGCTTTGGCCAAATGGATGTGGAATTTACGCTGCAAACGCGGGCACCCACTTAAATGTGCGCATAGACTCTTTAGAATTTGAAATCAGATGTTCTTTATTTATATTTCCATTCAGTTTAGTTTTATAAGTTTTTGTGTTTTGTTTTTTTTTTTCATTTTCATTTTGGTTTTTGTTTTTGTTTGCATCCATAGCAACTTTTCATTAGCTTATCCATAACTTAGGTGTACATAAACTTATATTCTTTCAATTTTCTGTTGTATGTCGAGATACCTTTTCTGATCGCTACTTGAAGCGTTCGCTTGGCTATTTAGCAGCACTCCTTTTATGTAACTTGCTTTACTTCACTTTGCTGTTCTACTTAATGTTTCAGTTTGCTTCCGTTTGCTGATGATCTACTCTGTAATTCCCTTTTAAAAACTATGGGGCTGTATTCACGTATCCCTTTCGCTTTATGCTTAGCTCTAAAATCGTGGGTTATGCTTAGGTTAGGTTTTCTTTTTGTTTTCGCTACATTTCAGCTTTCTTACTAAACTGTTTTTTTTTTAAATTTTATTTTTTATATTATATTTTTTTTGTGATCTTTTTTTGTGGTATTTTTGTTTGTTTTGTTTTTGTATTCACTTTTATACGCTTAAGTTTGACATTCATCACATTTATAAATTGCATAACACCGTCAATTAGATAATATATATATTAATATATGATTTGTGAAGGTAGTTAGTCTTGGAAAGGTTTCCTTGCTCGAGAAGTGTGTGCAGATTTTTACTTGTTATTTACTTTTAAATATTTTTCTTAGTTTTTCGTTTGTCTTTTTGTTTTTTTCATTTGCTTCTTTATCTTCTTCACATTGCCTCGCCTCGCTTTTGTTAAGGATTTTACTTCTTTTTTGTTTGGCTGTCAATTTACAAATCTTCATTCATTTCATTAATAATTTTCATTGTTTTGTTTTGTTTTGTTTTTGAAATAGTACATACACTGTGTATAACTAATAACTAAATTTATAGTTAAAATGCATTAGTTATATTTTAGTTTGAAAATAATATGGTTTTTCATATATTACAGATGAAGCATTCCAGTTGCTGCCTTTAAGTTATGAGAATTTACAAGCCATCTAAGTCATACATATAACTATGTATATATCATATATAGATCGTATCTTAAACACTTAATTTAAATACAGTGCCTAGAGTATGTATGCTCTATAACAAACAAAATTTGAAAATTGGTCGTTAGGTTGAATTTTTTCTTAGGTTTTTGTTTTTATTTATTAATTGTTTTTTTTTTTTTATAGAAATGCAGCTTGTTTTTGAGCGAAATAATATTAGAGTTAAGCTATACGGTTATACATTATAACTGAACTGAATTGAACTTTTGGTATACTTGAAATCGAAAGCAATTCAAAAGTTTAGATACAATAATACAATACAAACAGTATACCTGCTTAAGATAAAGTGTACAAAAAACCAGTCTTTAAAACATGTTATCAGTAAATACATATACATATATATTAGTGTATATATATATATGTATGTTAATATATCGCTTACACATCTATACATCTTACAGGACTTTTCTCTTGACTCGACTCGAAGCATAAATGTGGGAATTGTGCAGCTGTTTAGAAGAGTTCAACTGTTTACATACTATACACATATATACTCAATATCATATCATATATATATATATGTATGCATATCTATAATATTTGAAGCTTGTACAATCCATTGTGAACTCACACTTCTATAGCCATGGCAATTCAATAGTGCAAACAACTATATTATATTATTTATGACTCTGTACAATATGGAATCGGGCATTCGCAGTTGGAGCACCCTGTGCCTATATCTTTAGACATTTCTTAGAATCGCTTACGCCTTACATTCGCTCACAAAACTTCGTTCATTCCTTGTCCACAAAAAAAAGAGATGTGAGAAAAACATTTGTCAATATTTTCAATTTTTTGTTTTTTTTTAGTTTTTCCACATGTATTTATATATTTTAGTAATACTTTGCCTGCGATACGCTTTACATACAATTAGTTCTTAAATACTAAACGCTAAGCAGTTTTTATTTCGTATTTCGTATTTTACTTTTGTTTTTTTTTTACAATATTTATAGCATTGAGAGCATCGAAAAGCTCGTCTTAAGTTCTATTTGCGATTCTACACATCGATATATTTATTTACAATTGTGATGTGCCGAGTGTTTTCTACTTTTTGTTTCATTTCTTTTCTTTACGATTTACGATTTACAGTGATGTAGTTGTTTTTTAAGTGCTTCGATTAAATTTGAGAAAATATTTCTAGATATCTAGACGTGACATTATGTATATATGCAAATTGTTTCTTAAATATTTCATTTTCTTGTCTATTAAATTCGCATAATTTTCACTACGATTTTTTGTTTTTTTTGTTGTTTTCTTTTCTTTTTGAAGTTTTAACATTTTGCAATCGTTGTAATAATTGGAATTGAGCGGAAAACAGTTATTGTTAACAGATTGTAGGACGGACATTGAAACAATTTAGCAAACAATATATGACAATGTGTAACGGTAACTGACCTTATGTGAAAAACACCTGATTTGAACTAATTAATTAGAGCATGGCACAAAAAAGTACAACAAAGTTTCCTTCTATATAAAAAAAAACTAACTTTAATTGTAACTAAATTAGGGAAATTTCTTAATTTATTTTTATTTATTCTTTAAATTTGATTTTTGTGGGAACTATTCTGGCATTTTGTGCGTTTAGCTACATTTAAACATTATTATATTTGATAATATTCATAAATATATATAGATACATATATATTCATATTGAATCGTGTGCCTTGACTATTATTTATTTTTTTCTTTTGCTTGCGACTACTATAAATGTTAGTAAATTTAAATTATTTATTAAATATAAATAATTAATAATGGTAAATCTTGTTTTTTTTTTTCATTTATATATAAATATAAACAGCGTGAACGCCCTGCGGAGGGAGAGTTGCCCTAGAAACTCCAAAATATATTTAAAATAACTTAAGTAGAAATATAAAATAATAAATAAAATGTTAAATAATATTTAAAATAATTTAAAGGACTTGCTTAAATAAACTAGGCAAATGTATACAATAATTATAATTAGTATTTAATTATATTTTAAATTTATGTATTTATATTTAGTTAATATTTATATCATATTTTAGCATTTATAAAATGATCTTTTATTTTACTTTTGTTTTATGTTTATTTCTAAGCTACAATATCTAAATTTTGAGCATCTGTGACTGCTGGGTTAAGCGGTTGTTGCAGGTTGTTGATGTTGTTGTTGTTGTTGCACATGGTTGTTGGTGTTGGTGTTGGAGTGGTCGTTGTTGGTTGGAGCAGTTCATCAACGTGCAAGCAGTTGGCATTTTCCAATTGTTGTTGTTGTTGTTGTTGATGCGTGTTGTATTGTTGTTGGAGTTGCGTTTGTTGTTGCATCAGCGCGAGCATTTGTTGTTGTTGATGTTGTTGTTGGGCCAGTTCATCACAATTAACAGCAATTATTGGCGGCACATCGGCAGCATTGTTAGTAACAGTGGTAAAATTAGCATTAGTATGGGTTAAATCAGTTGTTGGTGTGGTTGTGGCGATTGTTGTTGGTGTTGTTGTTGTTGTAGGTGTTGGGACTGTTGTTGATGTTGTTGTTGTAGTTGCTGTTGGATTGGGCATGTCATTGCTGGGTGTGGGTGTGATGGATGATGGAGCAACTGTGGGTGGTAACAATGATGAGATGGGTAATAAGCTAGAATTAGTATTTGCTGTGATTGTTGTTGATGGTGGTGTTGTTGTTGGTGTTGTTATTGTTGTTGCTGTTGCAGTGGTTGTTTCATTTGTTATTTCAGTAGTTGTTGCTGTTGTTGCATGACTATGACTAATGAGATTTGACTGCTGTTGCTGCTGCTGCTGCTGCTGTTGTTGCTGTAGCTGTAGCTGTTGTTGTAACTGTTGTGTTTCATGTTGTATTTGCAGCTGCAGCAGCTGCTGTTGCTGCTGTGCGAGCAACAGCTGTTGCTGTTGTTGTTGGTGTATAACATTACCATTGCTGCAAATTTTGCTATAGAGATCCGGCGTGGCCGTTGTCACATCCTCGAATTCCGTGCGCAGCGCCGTGCGCTTCAACAAATTGAGATTGCCTGGCAAATAGGACAGTATATTGTAGATAAGACGTATATCCTCGCTGGAGGTCCAGACACCAGGTCGCTTATTATGATAGAGCTTGGCATACTGATACACATTCGCCGTATTGCAATACTCCATCTCAATGGACAGCGAGGAGATGGCGCAGAAGGTACAAGCCTGAGCGCCGCCATATCTGCAAGGAATTTGGTTTACAAAAGAATCCAACTTGGGCAAGAGTTACGCCTGGCGCTCACCTGTCGACCACAACGATGGGTCCATTGCGATAGTCATTGCAGCGCTCATGCACGTCGACTATAAAGTCATAGATGCTATTCGGATTGGACATCTCGGGCCAGCTGGGGCAATGGAGCATTTTGACACTTAGCTCGTAGTCGTCCTGTATGGATTGGATGACGAAGTCGCGGCTTACATAGTCGCTCTTGTTGACTTTGTTCAGGAATTTGACGCGATAATAATCGCTCTCGATGGGCGTGGCCTCATCCGGCCAGAACTGGGCAAAGTTCTGCAAAGCAAAGAGTTCAGTTTGTGTTTTTTTTTTCGCATTTAGACGAACTTACAATATCATCCAGCGAGGAGAGCAGCACAATGGTCTGTGCATTGTGATCCCAGACCATTTGCCAGAAATCCTTTATCGTGTGCGACATGGGATGTTGGGTGACAATGAAGTCACGTAGACGCCGGAAGCCATGTAGCCACGAGGCGTTTATATAGTCGCTGCCATCCTCCCCTGGCTTGGGCGTCAAATGTACACGACTGCCCTCAATGGGGAAGATGGCTCCGCGATTCTTAATCGAGTTCACTTGCTTCATGGCGGAGGCGATGTGTATGTCCTTTGTCTGGAATTGTATGATGTTCTTATACTGCTGCTCCAAGTACGGAGTGCAGTTCTTGAGCTCCTCGACTTGTTCCGCTGGCAGATTGGTTTCGCCCGAGGCGATTGCCTCGACGAGTGCATCGTGCAGGAATATATACTGCTCCTCGGTCTGGACAAGAAAGTTGCGCTGGGCGCGTATGTGACGCAAAAAGCCAAAGACATTCACAATCGACTTCTGCTGGATCTGCTTGAGCATGGCGTCCAGGACGATGTAGGTGCCGGTGCGACCGACGCCAGCGCTGTAAGTGAAACAAAAAGAGTCGCAGTGAGTCAAGGTCAATGCTTTAAAATCCAACACTCCTCACCTGCAGTGGACTACAATTGGACCCGCTTCGGCGGGATTGGCAGCTGAGGATTTCTTGATGAAATTCAGCACGGGCAATGGATGATCCGGGGTGCCATGATCCGGCCAGTTGGTATAATGATATTGATAGACCAGTTTCTCCAGATTGCATTGCTTCTTCTTCTTCAACTAAAATGGATTTTCGTATTGCATTATAATGGGAAGGAGAAACTCTTGGAGTTACCCACCTTGAGATGCTTGATTTGCAGCGTGCGCACCGTGTATGTTGACATGACCTCCTCCTCGACTAGCTTCACCTGTATAACGCCATAGGTCTCGATGCCATCCTTCGGCCAATACATGTCACACTTGCGCCGACCGCGCTCCACCAAGTTGGTGATCATGACGATAATGGCAACGCGCTGCTCCCAAATCATGCGCCAGAAGCAATCGAAGGTGTCGGGCAATGGACCCTGGGTGCCAATGAAGGCGTGCGCCTTCTGATAGCCGTCAATGAAGTTGGCATTGATGTAGTCCAAGTTCTTTTTCTGGCCGGGCGTGGGATGCAAATGGACGCGACTGTGATCGTCTGTATAGAGACAGAGAGAGAGAGAGAGAGAGGGAGAGAGTATTTAGAAGTTGATTTCGTATACCCTGTAATTGTGCACTTACAGGCTGTTATGTTTAGATAGCGATTCTTGCGCTTGTTCTCCGGATGCTGCGAGTGCTCACAGGCCATATCATCGCTGACGCACTCGTTCTGTATGGCCTCGTACTCCCGACTGAAACCAATATCCCCATCCGCATGCAGCGACGCCACGTGCTTGGCGAATTCGTTAACGGGCACCGCCGCACGTATCTCATCTCCGATCTTGACCGGCACCTCCCAGTCCACCTGAGGGGCATTCGGGTGATGTGGCGGATCGTCCAGGTAGTAGTAAGCCGCATGGAAGCACTTTCTGCTGAAATAAGTTAAGCCACAAAAGGTCAAGTGTTAATTAATCAAGGTTTTTTTCAAGTCAAGTTTCATATAGTATATACAGGTATAAAATGGGGTTTTTACAGATTACAATTAGATAAGATTGATTATATACTATGGGTATGTGTTATGACTAGGCAAATTGTGAGCAAGGTTAAGATTTTATCTATATACACAATATATAGTATATCTTTGTATACACACACGTACTTTAAGATAAGAAACTGATTTTGCGATGATCGCAATGCTAAAAAGACAGAATATACTATATATTGCAGACAGAATCGGTTGAAATATGAGTTTTTGCATGAAGAGTTTTTTAGTTTTTTATACCCTGAACCCATTGAAAATGGGAAATCAGGGTATAATGGTTTTGTTAAACTGTCAACTGTATGTAACAGGCAGAAGGGGGCGTGGCAGACCCCATAAAGTATATATATTCTTGATCAGGGAGACGAGCTGAGTCGATTTAGCCCTGTCCGTCTGTCTGTCTGTCCGTCTGTCCGTCTGTCCGTATGTATGAACGCATCGATCTCTGAACATATAAGCGCTAGAGACTTGAAATTTTTGTAGGTCCCTGTATAGCACGCGCATATCGAGTTTGTTTTAAAAAATCGATAACTTTTCCCGTTTTATTGTTATCGATTAAAAACCTTATCGAAATCAAGTTATTAAATTATATCTTGTTGTTTTGAGCTAGAGTTTTATATAAATTAATATTTTATATAATTTCGATTTTTATTATATTTTGGATACTGGCAAAAAAAAATGAATTCTTGATCAAATATATAATAGTCTGGAGTTTAAATATTATTAGAGATGTTGGATTTTATATTATAATATGGGAAGACTTAGGTAGGGCTTAGTCTAGACTCTGGACTAAGCCCTACCCTACCTAAGTCTTCCCATTTCATATTATACTAAGTCAAACATCTGTTATATATAACTTTTCATTTATATGAATAGCTTCACTTGCAGTGGTATCAAAACTAACTGAAAAGTTTCTACTTTTATTATTGGTCAAGTTTTACGAGCAGAGCTGGAAGAGAAGGCAGAGGCAGAGGCAGAGGCAGAAGCAGAGTCCTGTAGAGTTGCGCGAACTCAATATATTCAAGTATCTGGCAGCCGCACAAAAGCGTACTTAACAAGTATTTGGAATCAGTAGAAATAGTCGGAAATGGCAGAAATTGTGAAATTGTGAAACAGCAGGTGTCAGGTGAGCTCAAAGGCATAATGAGGGCGTTGCAGAGGGAGAGTGGCGGTTGGAGCAGCAGTAGCTTAAGTAGCATTCAATGTGCAACGCGCTTTTAACTAAAATCAAAATGCATAAATAATAAGCTGTCCAGAGAGAGAGAGAGAGAGAGAGAGAGAGAGAGAGAGAGCGAGCGAGTGCTGAGCTGCATTGAAGGACATCCGTTAAGGCAGTGGGCGTTTGGGTGCTTCTGGTCAACATTACCGGTATTTAGTTGCAGCGAGGCATAAACAAGTAATTTTTTCTACTCAACATTTTCCTTTTTTCTTAGATTTTTTTCCTTTTTCTTTTTTTTTTTTTTGAATGGCAGCTGCAACCGCAGCTTTTGCTACTTTTGGCATTTTGAATACCTGTGCAAAGATATTTGAGTGACAACGAGCTGCTGCTGCTGCTGCTTCCAGCTGAAGAGCAGCTGAAGTGGGCGTGGCAATGGTTAGGCAATTGCACCTGTGCAACGCACAAATTGGGGTTAAGTTTTTCTAATTGGCTTAGGCAATTAGAAGCACAGATGAGAGAGGGAGAGGCAGAGCAAGTTTTAATATAGGCAAATTATATATAAATAATATAATATAATAATATATTGTATAAAATAAGATAAATATTAATATATAATATATAATATATGTTATATAATATAAATAATATAATCTAATACATTTATATTCAATCTTTTTTATATTTAAAACTTTCCCATTTTCAGTTTTCTTTGTCTTTCATTTGGTTGTTTATCTTTTTGTGATAAATAAAATATTTAAAAAAACGAATATAATATAATAATTAAAAATTAATGAATATTATATATGTATATATATTTGAACAATCAATATCTTTACATTATCTATCAGTTTTGTATATATCACATAACGAAACTCAATTTGTTTCCATAAACAAACAAATGTAGCGTAAAACGATGCCAGCAAAACAGTTTGTTTTTGCTATTGCGCCTCGCCCCCAACTCGATTTGATATCATTTATTTATGTACACAAATAATAAATGATGCATAAGATCTGTCAATTATTTAGATTGAAAGTATTTGCATAAACTTTTAATTTAAACATTAAACATTAAACAAACAGCGCAGCAACTTTTTTGCTTCTGAGAAATTTCTGCAAGCAGCGCAAATGTGGGTATTTTTTTTATAGACATATGTATATGTTTGTACATATATATATATATATATATATATATATATATATATATATATATATATATATATATTTACATATATATTTTTTTATCAGTATATAGAGTATAAATAGCAATAGTAACAATAACAACAACAATATTAATAATAACAAGTAAGAAAACTCTAGTCGGTGGTGCCCGACTAGGAGATCCCCTAAACCCCGTCCGAGCTGTGCTTTAAATATACTCAATTATTTATTTATTAAGGCACAAAAAATTTAAGCTTGAAAAATTTAATTTAAAAAAATCTGGTATTCAAAATATAATAAAAAATTAAAACTTTATAAATCATAAATGAATCTAAATCCAAAATTTAGAGACTCTAGCTTCAAAGATGTACGAGATATAATTTAATAGCTTGATTTCGATAAGGTTTTTAATCGATAACAATAAAACGGGAATAGTTATCGATTTAAAAATAACTTGATATTTTCGTGCTATACATGGACCCACATAAATTTCAAGTCTCTAGCACTTATAGGTTCTGAGATCGACGCGTTCATAAAGACGGACAGTCGGACAGACGGACAGACAGACAGACGACTCAGTTTGTCACCCTGATCAAGAATATATTGGGATGTGGACTATTACTTGTACAACCTTCACCTCAAGCAAGGATCAAAAATTGGATGAGCGAGGAATCAATCTCTTGCCCGAAAGATGGCAAAAGGTATTGGATCAAAATGGAGAATACATAATTTCATAAAATGTTTTATGAAATAAAAAAAATCGTGTTTGAATTGCAATAAAAAAACGAAAGTACTTAGTGATCGACCCAATATATACTTTATGGGGTCTGCCACGCCTCCTTCTGCCTGTTACATACATTTTAAGAAAACCATTATAACCTGATTTCCCATTTTCAATGGGTTCAGGGTATAATAACAATATTTTACAAAACATTTCAAGTTGCAAAATAAAATAAAATTCTTGCTTTAATTTTGTTTTTTATTTTTCTAGTCTAGAGTTTTGCATATATATACATATATATAAATATATATATATATATATATATATATATATATATATATATATATATATATATATATACATATATATAAATATATATATATCTTAATGTATCTTGATATACATATATATGTCAACATGTTTATGTGAATTTTTGTTATTCAGCGCCGCCTTTGCTGCTGCTGCTGCTGCTGTTGTTGTTGTTATTGTTGTTGTTTCACTATTACGCACCAAATATTTACTATAGGAAAAATACATTTATTATAAACGTAATCACGATGTAAATCATAAAAAAACTAGACACTTACGAACTCTCCAAGTACATACATACACACACACACATATATATATATATATATATGAAACCTATATGATATGCATATATATTACACATTTTAATTGCTCGTTAAAAGTTTACCGTTTTTTTTGTTGTTTTTGTTTTGTTGCTGTTAAACTTTCTGTTACATTTTTAATGTATTTTTCTTTTTTCAACTTTTTCCTCTGCTATTGACTCTAAACAAATCAAATACACATTTGAAAAGTTTGATTTACGTGCGATAATTATAGGTCAAGCACCTGTTTGTTGTATAAATATCTATTATATTTAGATATTTTAGTGCTTTGTTCAGCTGATTTTTATATGAGTTCAAGTCTAAAAAGCGTTTTACACCTGAATTAACTGTTTTTTTAGTTGTTGTTTTACTGTGAACTGAACCTTGAAGTTGAATTACAACTGAACTTTACATGTATTATTACGTTTTTTGTTTGTTTAATGAATTAACTCAAAATATAATTACAATAGTTTTTCGAAGCTAGTCAAACATAATGACATTTATATATATATACAGAATATTTATATATATTAATAAACTTAGTTAGGGTATTGCTACGTCGACTATTGTAAATGTCTTCGGCTATTGTTTTCTTTTGTCAACTTCCGTTTTGTTTATTTATTTCTTATGCTTTTGGCAGCAGTTTCAGTTTCAGTTTGCTTCTCTTCTGGCTGTTGTTGCTGCGCCTCATTTGTTATGCATTCTTGATTGTTGATTGTTTTTGTCATAAAAAGTTGATCGGCCAATTCCGTTTGCATTGGGTGGTCGTAGCACCCCCACTCCCCACCCCCTCACCCGCCATCCTCTCACACTGCTACTTTCTATTCTAGGAGCATATGCCCTATGCCGAGTGTTAGAGCATTTGGTTTGAGAGCGCAAAACTTACGTAAACCAATTTCCACGTTGCGATTTGCGACGTACAAGTGGCGTCGCTGTCGACGCCGACGCCGATGGTGACAGCGGCGTTGCGCTGCTGCGTCGCTTTTCCCCGCCAGCTGCTGACATGCTGCTCATAAAGATGATCGGGGTCGGTGAGCAGGTGCACAGAGAGCTTTGTTCTCTGTCAAGTTAAAATTGCATTGCGCTTGTTGCGCTGTCTGTCTGGCCCCTCTGTTATTGTTGTTGTTGCTGCACACGTTTATTAACACAGAAAAAATTACGTCATATTGGCAACTGGGCGCGCAGTAGAGGGGCAGCCGCTCTGTCGCCAGGCACTTGCAAAATTATGTAGTACGCAATTGGCGCACATACACATGCACGCATATACAGCGGTACACACACACACACACACGTACACACACACGCACTGGTTAGAATGCAAGAGCTTGACAACAAAACAAAAGGAATTCAAATTGACAGCTTATCGTGCCTATATTTTTGTTTCTTTCTCTGCTTTGATAAGCACCGTTGTTTTTGTTGTTGTGACTATCTCCCTCTTTCCGTCTTACGCGCGTTTTTAATGACGACTTTTTGAGGTGCGCCCTACACTCACTTGTTGATCGCGCGGTTCGATTATCAAAACGCAACTGAAAACCCCAATTGGCAGCAACAGCTGTATGCGGGCTCAACAGCGCGCACGCTGTTAATGTCAAACTCGCTATGTTAAATGCTCTCTTGATCGCTGTAAGAGTGAGCTTTGGCCAGCTCTCTCAGCTATGTCTGATAAGACACGCATGTTACATGTTGCTTGTCGAGTCACTCGATTTGCTGTTGTCTCTCTTTGCTGCGCATGTGCCGAGCGATAGTATTTTTTTTGCTATGGTATTTTTATGTTATTGCTAAAAAAAATACTGAGCTATCTCTATTAAATACATTGCGCTCATAAATAAACCAATTAGATGAATGTATTGGCGGCCATTAAACTAATTTTAATTGATCAAATAGATAAGGTATTAATTGCTTAGTTGGGCACAGTAAAACAACAATTGTTAAGTCGAATTTTACTATCACTGTGTTTGAGTTGACTCAAAAAAGAAGATTGAAGCGAAGCAGACGATAGATTTTCCAATTAAAGTTCAGCTGATGGGAATATCTACCTGAGCAAAACTCATGAGGTGAAATTTAATACATACACAAATTTTGCCTCAACATAAGGGCACACACACAAGTTAGCCCATTTTTAGCCCCAACCTCACCTGCACACTCAACTCATGCACGTGCTTCTAATACTTTTGACTCTGCTGGCGCAACAACACCAACAACACCAACAACAACAACAACAACATCCATAACAACAACAAAAGGTTGGCCCAAAAAGTTGCGCATACGAAGCCAAAACAATTTCTTGGCAAAATTTGCTGTTTGTTTTTGTTTCGTTTTTGTATTTTTGGGGGTTGCCCAAAAGGCAAAAGTTGGCGGAAAAACTCGACGCCTGACCTCGTCGCACACATGGGGCATGGATACGGACACGGACACGGGGCAAATAAAGTTCTTGCCGCAAAACAATGTTGCCAAACTGCATAAAATATGAAACTACTAACAACAAAGAGAGTGCAAGAGTGGGAGAGAGAGGAAGAGGGCGGCAGCAAGGCAGAGAGAGACAACTATATGCATATGTCTGTATGTAATTGTGGGACAAAAGTTTTCTCATTTTTGTTGCTCTTCTGATTTTGTTCCCTTTTTTTTCGCTTTTATATGCGGCGTCAAAATGTAAATAAAAATTGTTGTTATCGTTGACATATTTTTGTATTGTAACCAACAAATTGTTCCAATAAAAATTTCTTGAGTATTTTTGTTTTATTTCTTTTGTTGTTGTTGCCTTTTCTGTGGCATCTGCAAAAAGCAAAGTTGCGCCAGCCAAAGTTAAGATTTGGACTGAAGAAGAAAGTATTTCCCACAAGCAATTGAGTTGAACCCACGCAAAAATATTATAGTTGAAAGCAGTAAAGGAGAGGGGACAAAATGGGAAAGAGTGAAAAGGGTTGGAATTGAAAGTGTTGGTTCTTATACATATACATATATAAAATATTACATATTAAATATAAGATATAAAAGATAAAATATAATTTATAAAATATAAAATTTAAAATGTAAAATATAAAATTTTATTTATAAAATATAAAAGATAAAATATAAAAAATAAAATATAATATATAAAAAATAATATATCAAAAATAAAAAATTAAATATAAAAGATATTTTATAAAACGTAAAATATAAAATATAAAAGATAAAATATAATTTATAAAATATAAAACATAAACTATAATATATAAAAAATAAAGAATAAAATACAAAATGTAAAATAAAAAATATAATTTATAAAATATAAAATATAAAATATAATATATGAAATATAAAAGATAAAATATAAAATTTAATTTATAAAATATAAAATATTTATAATAATATTAAAAATAAATTTTAAAATCATTTTTATTTTAGTACGTTTATTACTATTATTGTAATATATTATATAGTATATAATATGTTATATTGTCATTTGTAAAATGTTTACTTATATTAAGAATGTTCCAATGCCTCTCTTAAAGATCCAGCTTAAGCTCTTCAGATTCTCATATTTTTACAGAGTTGCTAGTTACAGTTGCTAAGCGACTGCTTAGGGCTTACAGTTTTAGAGTCACCAAGCCAATTGGCTGTGGGCTAGTTGATCAAGTTCTAATCATAAATAAGACTGCAAGCAGAGTATTACGCAGTTGCTTAAGCTCGACTGCATGATGCATACTTCAATAAAGTTTACAACTTTTCATTTATAAATACTATATGTATAGTATAATGTTAGCTATTTAGCCATTGATTAAGACTTTGAGTTTGTGGTTCTTAACACAGTTAACATTTTATATGATCTTAGATCTTCTAAACAATTACTTGGCATGCCTAAGTGGCCAGCTTAAATAGCCAAATACCACTAAATTAGCTATATTATTCGCACTAGCCGAAGGTAAACCCTTTCTGGCCCTAATGCCTATTTACTTGATTTTGTTTCTCTTGTTGTTTGTTCGCACTGAAAGGGAAATTGTGGAAATTTGTTTTGTTGTGTTTTGTTTGTTAAATAAAATATAATTTTTTCCGCTCTAAAACGCGAAGGCTGCCTGAAAAATGGTTTCTGCCTTGACGGCCAGCCCTTTAAGCCCCTTCTTCTTCTGCAATCCTTTCTATTTATTGCGTCCTTAACTTTTCCAGAGTATTTGTAAAAAATAAATAAAATGGCATTAATTTGTTAGAAAACACAAGTGGATGGGGCTGACTGGTTGGGGTTGTGGCTGGGGCTGGGGCTGGGGCTGGGGCTGGGGCTGGGGTTGGGTTTGGTGTTGGTGTTGGGAAAGGCGAGCGGCAACTTTTATTTGACATATTCGCGGGAGCATGAAAAATGGCATAGAGAAAAAATAAATAAATAAAAAAAATAAATAAAGAAAAGAAGAAGTAAAAAATTTTTCATTGAAGTTAAAAATGTTTCGCATTTTCTTTATGGCGTTTAGCAGAAGGGGATGCGGGCGTGTGTGTGTGCGTGTGTGAGTGTGAGTGCGGGGAGAGTGTGGCAATACCGTTCGTTATACAGTTATACATTTGCCCGGGGGCCTGTGCTTTGTGCGAAATTGGGTAACGCTGCCAACGGACGGACGGGTTAACCACTCTCATATTTAATAAAGACTTTAAGTAACTTGAAACTTTTTGCTTGTCTTTCGTTCTATTCCAGCTCATTCCATTCCATTCCGTTGCGTTCCATTCTCTGCATCTGCATCGTGGGCGTTCCAGGTTGGGTCTACGTTTTTGTGTTTCGAATTTTAATTAACATTTCTAATGAATATGCGGGCATTCTTATACCCCCCGGTCTATGGCCCATTCGAATTGGTTTCTGGGTATTTCCTCTTTGCTGTTTGCTATACCCACTCCCACGGATGGGGCTGGGTTTCAAAGGATGCGCCAGTGAAACGTGAATTTTGACTGGACAGCGTCTCTGATGTCATTTTTTATGCTTGTGTGGGCTAGCATAAAAAAGTTAACTTTTTAAGTAATTCAAAGAAAATTTGCTTCTCATTTAGCTGCTTAAGCGAAAATCTAAGTCAACTGTACTTTGATTACAGTCGTAAACTGTACTTAATTGTTTTGGGACTAGCTATTGAAGCCATCTGGCAGCACTGCACAGCTTAGTGTGCATGTTAAGTTGGCTGCAGCTGGGCGAGCATGTTAAGTTGGCTGCGATCAGTATAATAAAGGGAATTGCTAGTTCTTAATTGTTAATAAAATAGAATACAGAATATAAATATAATTTTAAATCGAAATTATGATTGATGGAAGTTTAAGATCCTAAATATGTTTCGATATTATTTTTATAGCAGACGCAAATTAAGTTCTTGAGCTAGAAAACATATTTATTTATAATTTACATCTCTTTGCTCTGTTTCACAGCTGAAGATGTTTTCTGAAATGTTTTCCATTTCATAAATCGAAACAGAGCGCACAACATGTGTAGCCTAAGAGCTCTGTTAATGCCTCCGCTATGTGCTAGTTAATCCCTGGAAACTCTTTCTGCCTCGTTGCAGTCACAGTTCGACGTCCCGCTGCGTTTGCTGCCACATTATAATAGATATATCTCTGCTCGATATACATATCTATATATACCTATGTATATATCTATATTTATATACATATATCTGTTGTTGATCTTTTTTGGGTAAATTAAATACGAAATAAAAACATTTTCAGCTTTGCACGCACCAGAAATAGCTCTGCCTGCTGTGTGAATGCAACATTTGCTTGCGCCCAGTCGACACATTGATTTGTGGTCTCGCCTATTTTTAAGCCATGCTGCGCTGCGGGTGTGTGAGAGATGGGGTAGGGCAAGGGGTGGTAGTGTGGGGTGGGCGTGTGCCGAGACAGCCGACAACACTTAAAATCTGAGCACTAGGCGTGTGCTCTATTATACACTGTTCCGCAAAGTGCAAAGCGGGCATATTAATGCTGTCTGTCTAAGCAATGGCAATAGATGCAGGTTTAGAAAGTTGCTCAAATTAAAGTATAGAATGTATAGAGCTAGCCAATATCAACCTATCTCTACACATTGCTTCAGTCTCTTATCTTTACCAGTGACGGAATCACAAAGTTGGTCAACTTTGGCAGTTCAGCTGTTGAAGAGCTTCTTCAAGCATCAAAGTGTATTGATGTTGAGCAAGCTCCCTAAAGGTTATCAACTATTGTAGTAAACAAATTGTTAAAGCTAAGAGCAATAAGTATCACATATAGCAGCTAAATTTGAGCTTGAGTTTTGCCAAATTCCTATTGAGATTCACAGTCTCAGAGTCACAGATCAAGCCCCTTCCAGCTGACTTATGCTGTATTATCTAGACAGAGTGTAGGTATTGGCTAGTCGTGCATACCCGACTTTTTGTATATTATATATCTATTTATAGGGCAGCACGCGTCGCGGCCTTTTGCAGCTGCACTTGTTATGCCTAGCATTTCTCGAGTTGGACTGAGGTTTAGCTGCATGTAAACATGAAGCGCCACTTACCTCCACAGGAAGAAGGCCATGACAATCAGAACGATGCCAAAGCAGCTGAATATGATGCCCACCAGGACGGCCAAGTTGTAATCGTTGTGCGATTGCCTCAACAGTGGTTGCAGCTTCTCACAGTTCGGCTGCAATTGTATCTGAAAGTGAAGAGCAAAAAGTCAAGTTAGGGTTGCTTCAATTGCACAGGGTGTGGCATGTTGTTCTTACAGGGCAGCCAAGATTTATGTATTAGGCCTGCAGCTGACACGGCTCAAAGGCGTGCCCTCTATAAATATGTGTGTGTGTCTTGTGTGTTATGCAAATATGTGTTTATCTGCGACGCCTGGGCGTGTGCTAAGCTTTTTTTTTCATAATGTGCCTTGGCTTATGCCCCATACTTATTTTTTGTTTGTTTTGTTATTTTAAGCCTTAAGCAACAAACTGGCCAAAGGAAATAGGTGAGAAGTGTCTGCCACAGGCATTAGCTTTTGGGTCAGCTTCTGTTTATAGTTGGGCTAATATGAGTTTTCTTAAGAAAGTGCTCAATCTTAAAGGTTTTATTTAGCATTGTAAGAAGGTGTGAGAAAAAAGTTGATTATAGTAAAGTTCAAAACAAGATTTTGTCCTGTTTTTATGACAAAGAAAAATTTCTAAAAAATAAATTAAAATTGTTATATTAAATAAAATTAAATTTTTATATCATTTGAATAAAGTGATATTATTTTGAAAGCAAAGGATGCCGAATCTGAAAACATTTTAATTATATTACTACTATTAAAATTTGTAATAATTTGTCTTAAGTTTAACATAAATTTTTATGAGTATGAAAATGTTGAAGATCTATAATGATTTAAGCTCGAACCTGAAACAATATTTTCTATATATAGTTAGGTTATAGGTAACAATGAAGTCTTACATTCTGAATCTACGAACAAACTTCTGTCAGCATGTTGTCACTTGACTCAAGCAACAATTTTGTTGTAGTGTTATAGTTACAGCCAGATTTGAAGATAAGATAAGATAGTTATACATGAGTAATACTAAAATATATTCTCTAGTTACTCTATGAACAACCCCTTTTCTGACCTAAATCTAAAATGATTTTCAAGTCACCTACATTTTCATGTTTCTTTTTCCTGTTTTTTTTTTTTTTTGCTTGTTGCATAAAATTAAAATAAATATTTCTGGACTGCCATTTGTTGATTTAAATAATATTTATTTAAATAACATTTGTGTGGCTTGTGCGCTTAAGCGGAAGTGCAACTGGAAATGGAAATGAAAATGGATGTGGAGCTGGAAGTGGAAGCAGTAGAAAGCAAAGCAACGCAGAAGCGGAGGCGGAAGCGCAGCTTGTAAATGTGGCCAAAAGGTGGAGCCACTTGAAAGGCAGCAATGCATTATATGGAAATGCACAAGGAAACTCAAGCAAAAATAACAGACGGCAAAAGAAAAAGAAAAGAAAAAAAAAACAAAACTGGCAAACCAAACACGGAGACTGCACAGCTAATGAGGGCGTGACAATCCGCCCAGCCGCCCACGCCCCACACTGGGCAACGAGGTCAGCTAAATTGGCATATTTTGTCACGACTGCACAACATGTTTTATGCATGGCTTAAAAGTGTGTGTGCATGTGTGTGTGTGTGTGTGTGTGTGTGTGTGTGTCGTTTTAAATGTCATTGAGGATGTTGTTATGACAAGCTAAATACTTTGTGACAGAGTTGAAACGTCAATAAACTGGTAAACAACTAGCAAAGTCATTATGGGCATGGCATCATTATGCTTGACAACAATTTGCCATAAAATATGCAAAGGCGCTTATTACGCATACGCAGCGTGGTACGTGGCGCTCTCAAAGGCAAATTGATATGCCAACAAAATGTGTACACACAGTTCTTTTTGGCTTATGACGTGGCCCACAATCGGGCGCATATGCAATAAACTTTTTGGCTACAAATATGCTGCTGGCTGGAGTGAACAGGCAGACAGGCAGGCGGACAGACAGGCGGACAGACAGCCAGCATGCATTTGTGTGTAATCAGATCTAATGTTATAGTCAAGTTTATGGCATGCCACGCCCCAAGCCAAAAACTGGCTTAAGCATGCACTGACTGGCAGGTGTGTGTGTGTGTGTGGGTGTGTGGGTGTGTGTGTGTGTGGGTGTGTGTGTGTGTGTGTGTGTGTGTGTGGGTGTTTTACTTACAATTCGTGATTCCGAAAATTTACCCAAGACAATTTTCTTGGGATTTATAACGCTGAATGTGGCTGCTGCCACTTTGACCTCGTAGTAGGAATTTGTTGTCAGATTTTGCAATATCAGCTGCATAAAATAGAAGACAGAAAACATGACATTATTATTATATTGTAGAAAAATTCAAGTATACAGAGATGTCAAGATAATATGAAATGCAAATCTTCAGCCGGACAATGCCGGGTAACACGCAATATACCTCTATCAATTCGTAACTCTCTAGCAGTACTTGTAGCCCATTTTATATTTCAATTATATAAGTATATACATTTATATTTATACATATTTATTTGATTTGTATTTTGCTTTTCTTTTTCGGTCAAAAATATTTCAATTACGAAAATAGTTTTGAACCGGAGCGAGCCGGAGCAGCAGAACGAGCTCATATTACAAATAGCAGAAGCAAGGGGCGTGAGAACTAGCATCGAAATAAAAGCAAAGTGTAAAGGCAACAAAAACCCGAGCTGCATATGAAGCATAAAAAGTTCGTACTTTGTGCGAGAATAATAAAATTTTATTGTTGTGCATTTTTTGTTTTTATTATTTATTTTCTTCTTTTTTTATATATATATTTTTTGCTGCGCCGTTTTTTATTTATTTAGTTTATTTCGTTTTCTATGCGGGGCGCTAAATAAAAACTGGGCGAACGCACGCCCAAACAAAAGGTGAAATTCCGGGAAAACCACCTCCAAAAGCAGCATAAATTTAATTTATTTGCAACGAAACACACGTACAGGTGCGCCAGCCACGTGTGTGTGTATTGTTTTGCCCAAGAATTTATGTTGCACAAAGCCAAAGTCAAAGCTATAACCAGTGCCCATATAGCCTTGGCCCCCGTGGACGTGTCTGCAGATAAACATTGGCAAACAATTTATAGTATGCGCAGCCATTCGGCCACAGAGCCAAAGGCATTTTCCGTGTCTATCTATAAGGTTTATATACTCTGATAGTTAATTTAGTACAATTTTAGAAATGCTTAGCTATATAATATCTGTATGTAATCTGGCCATAATTATATCAAATCATATATCATTATTATATCAAATCTGCTAACGCTTTGGCTTTACTTTTGGGATCTTATGCTTGAGTTTATTTTATTTAATTTTTTATTTTTATACAAAAAATTAAATATTTAATTGATTTCCACTTTTATAAAAACTTTGAAATTTGATGTTTAACTAGTTTTTGATGCTGTTTAAATTTTTCTCAAAATTCATATAAAAACTGGTCAAAATTTTGACTTGAAAAGTTTTTATTGCATCCATAGCAATTGTTTTTAGCAAAATTTAATCTGAAATAATTTGACTAAACTGAAGTTTTTTATGTTCGAAGTTATTTTTAGCATAATTTTAAGTCTGTATAGTTTTTTTTCATACATTTTTCTATTTTTGTAAATATTGACATTTATTTTTGAAATGTTTGTTTATTTTCATCCAAGGGTCCCCCCTTACTTGTCAACAAACAATGTTGCAAAATTATGAAAATATTATTTGCTTTATGGATTTCTGACAATAAAATTAATTGCAACTACAATCTCACAGAAACCTCTTGAAAAAGAAGAAGAAACAGAAAAGTCTTGAATTCGAACATTCTCTTAAAATTCATGACAAATTTTACCAAAATTTGGACTGAAAAAGTTTAGAAATTCACGGTTTTATCAATCTACTAGATATCTATACCATATCTATCATAAATGACAATCTGTCATAGCTTTAACAAGTCAAATAATTTGATTTATGCCTTACACCTGCTCTTCTTCCATTTCTTATCAAAAATAGAAAATTTTATATAAATTCAGTTACATTTGATGATTTAAATACAGTTATGCTTTCATTTGCACTCTTTAAAATGCTTGCCTTATCGTTGGGTGGACGGTTCTGGCAGTGGAATTTGCACGGGTTATTTATGCTGTTTGTAGCATAAAAATGCAATTATTGTTGGCTTTTATTTAGTTTTGTATTCTTTTATTTCATTTTGGCAAATTCTTTCTAGTTTTGCCTTGCTGTTATCTACTGCGCTGTCGTGGAACGTTTATCAAAGAGCCAAAAACCCAAAAAAAAAAAAAAAAAAAAAACAAAAATATCAAAATATCAACGTAAAGTTGGCAACAATCAACATTTTTTTTGTTGCAAAATTGTACACTGAAAAAAAAATAGAAACACAAACAAACAGAAATGGCAAACCGAACTCGCAGAACAACAATTTACAGACAATGAAAGGTGTGTGTCGCAGCCCCGTTTTCGCCCTTTCGGCCATTTTTATGCCGTTTTCAACATGGCCGACAAAATGGCGGCAGGCAGTAAAAACTAAAAGGCAAAGAGGGGAAAGGAGTAGAGGCTGGAAAATCTCCTGGCATATATATGACAAATGGCCGGGCAGCTAGTTGGCCCCGGTCTGTCTGTGACTCGGAATCGGACACGGTCTCGTTTAGGAGCTAAAACAAAGGCCACCCATCCCCACCACACCCATCCATGCATTCATTGGGTCTCCATTGAAATGCTTACCGCTGTTTCTAGCTCCTTGGCAGATGCATTGATGCGTATATCACGGTGCGTATCCTGGCCGGCGAGTCGGGTTTTGATGATGTAAAAGTCGATGGTGTTGTAGAACTCGTAGGGTCGCTTCCAACGTATCGTAATCGACTCCTGCGAATGACACGTCAGATTTACAATCACCGGGGCACTGGGTCCGCCCACATCCGTACGCTGGGCAATCTGATCGGAGGGTTCGCCCTCGTTCTTTGTGGTGAACGCTTTGACAATGACGCGATAGTCGGTAAAGGGTTCTGCATGAGAGGAAGAGGGAGAAAATTCCAGAAACAGCATTAAAAACAATATGTTGGCAATGACTTTGATGTTTTTTATATTATACCAGATATTTTTGTATATAGAAATTCAATTGTAATCTTTTATATGGCACAGGCACAGCACAGACCATAAATAGAAATTACTGACCATATTTTTTTTATCATTCAATTGTTATGAAAATAAATCGTTTTATTTGTAAATGTCATTGCAGTTCAAAGAAATGTTTATGAAAGCTGATGAATGTGTGAACACAGGACAAATTTAGTTGAGTTTATTATTAAACAAATTTAAAATGGAAATGCTTTAAATATTTTATTGAAGTATAAATTTAAATCAAAATAAATATCTTATCAAATTGTGAGTTAAAAATTCAAATATTAATACAGAACTTATTTGAGACATATATAAGGTTGTCAAAAAAGTCTTGCGGCATTTTTATTGAATTTTCAATTGTTCATAAAATTGGTTATAATAATGCGATTTAAGTCAAATATGCGCGGTTTTGTTCGATGACGAGTTCCCAACGAGATGCCAACTTTATAATGCCCCTCTTATAGAAGCTCGCTTCCCTATTGTCAAAAAACTCGGAGAGCCAATTTTCACAGGACTCTCTTGTAGACAACTTCCGACTACCAAGCTCGTTCGCCATGGACAGAAATAGGTGGTAATATATAAAAATATATATTTATTTTTTTTATAAATAAGTCGGATATATAACTCTATAGAAAATGTAAAAAAATATATATATATTTATATATTGTATATATATATTTTTTGCAAATAGAACTTAAGTATTTAAGGCCAAAATTTTGGAATAATATTGGGGATCTCATATATCAAATACTCTATCTACTTAATGTACTTCAGTATGAAAGAGAGATGCATGCAAAGTGAGTGCTTAAAGAGCTCACTTTGCATCATAATTTGAGAGCGTTATGCCACATGCCACAATGTGCGGCAGGTTGTTTGCTGTGACAGCAAATGACAGCAGTGGCAACTGCGATATAATTAAATTCAAGTTAAAATGAGAAAATGTCACAGCAGCAGCAACAACAGCAGCAAATATTGATTATGATAAATAGCTTCAAAATTGACAAAGTGTTGGTTGCACGCTTAACAATAATTGATTTAATGCACTGCAACAAATACGCAGAACGGTTGGAAAATATTGAATTTTGTTAATGCAATAATTAAATGCCAAAGGCAGGTGAGTGCGGCTGGCAAATCTGCTGACAAAGCGAGCTGCGCAACGCTTTCGCCACATTTGCCAAGTCTTTTGGCAAATTGTTGCAAGCAACAAAAGCTGCTGGTTGCATGGAGGAGCAACAGCAACTATGCAAGTGCAGCTCATTCCTGGCGCACCTGACGCGCGTAATTAATTAAACAATGTGGGCGCCGCCAGCTTGGGCTACAGCTGTGCATGCCACATGGCGTATGAGCAACATGGAATGCGGCGCGCGTTCTTATGTTGCAAGTTAATTGCATGGCATCCAGACCCGATCTCTTCCCCCATCTCGTCCTCCCACTCTCTTTCTCTGCTAAATTCAAGCAGCAACTATGCAACAGTTTTTGTGCTGTTTGGCTAATAATGTGGCATGCTCTCGCTGTTGTTGCTGTTGCTGCTTGCCACACAGCCTAAAAGTATGCAAGAGGCAAGGCTTAAGGGAGGCGGCACGCAGTCGGGTGCACATTTCACGTTAATGAAACAACCATCAAATAATTTATTTGGTTAGCTCAAGTTTTTGAGCTTGAATCCTGCTGCCTGCTGCCTGCCGAAGGTGTCTCGCACTCAGGTTCGAGGCTCATAATTACAGGCGTCACAAGTTGTTAACAGCAACAACAACAGCAACAGCAACAGCAACAAAACACCAAATACAACAAAGCAAAAAGTGGCCAGCGTCAAACACTTGAAACTATTTAATTACAAAGCAGCGGGGCAAACAATCGACTTGAGCTGCAATTACAGCTAATGAAAGGAATGGGGCGTCGCAGTTACAGGTGGATGGTAAAGAGGTAAAGAGGGGGCGTGGCTGGATCTAATGCTGGCCACATTGCTGACAGCTTGACTGCCATTGACAGTTTGCCGGAGGAGCTGGGTGCGGGGCGAGGCGTTGCGTTTGCCATAAAAAGCAATTAAAATGGCGTTTTAAGTGCTGGGCATGCCTTTTGGGCATGACTGTACCGCGCATCGAGCGTTCGGTTACAGCCAGCTTAAGGGCCTTTAATAAACCACTTGAGCGTGCCCCCTTTCGCACAAATTGTTGCGAAATTGAGAAAATATTGAGGAGGCGCAAAGCACATTCAAGCAAACAACTCTTCAGAGTTGCAAAGTTAAAGAGTGAATTAAAGGGGTTTTCGAGAAGCGTAAGTAAATAGGCAAAGGAAGCAGCAAATGGCTAAGAAGTAACTATACTTAAGAATGGCTATGAAGTATACTTAAGCAGTTAATTAATACTTAATCCTAAAAGCTGTTTCACTTTTATGCTTTAAAATATTCATATGTGATTATATCTAAACTTGAATATCCGACTGTCAGTCAGTCAATCAGTCAGTCACTTAGCCAATCAGTTGACTATGACGATAGGTTGTTGAAGCAATTAGCCTATAAGTCAATCAGTAAGTCCAGCAATCAGTTAGTCAGTCAATCACTCAGTTAGCCAATAGCTGAGATTAGCATAGTAAAACAATCAATCAATGAATCAATCAATCACTCAGTCATGTAGTTAGTTAGTAACTGATCGGCTAGTAGCCTGTAATCAAACAATCATTCAACATTAGTTTATCAGTAAATCAGTCAATCATTAAAGTAATCAATCATTTATGCAATCAGTTAATCATTCAAGCTATCAGTCAATCAGTCTATTATTCAATCAATCAGGTCAGTCATTCGAGCTATCAGTTAATCAATCAATCTATTATTCAATCAATCAGACATCCAATAAGTAAATTGGTTCAAGAAATCAGTCAGTAAAGTCATTGAATCTATCAACCAGTCAATCAAGAACTAAGTCAATCAATCAATTATTTAAACAATGTAAAAGTCATAAAGTCGTTCATTCGTGCAATCAGTCAGTCATTAATGCAGTCGATCAGTTATTCAATCAATCAGTCAATCAGTAAAGTCTGTAATTCATTCAATTAGTCCATCATTCAGGAGATCAGTCTATCAGTCACTTACTCAAACAATCAGTAAATCATTATGTCAATCAAATTGTTAGTTGCCTAGGCAATTAGTCAATTAATAAGTCATTCTATCAGTTGATGATAGTTTGTCAGTCAATTATTTAGTCTGTTCATCGTCCGTTAATGGCTCTTTCAGTCCATCAATCAGTCAACTAGTAAACTCAGTCACATCGTCAGCCAATCAGAAAGACAATCAATTAGTATCAGAGTGAGTCAGTCGCGATGAGTGCCTATACCATATAGATAGTAAAGAGAATTGAAGGCTATTGCAATACGATGTAATGCATATTTTTCTCTAGTGCAGATCTATTGTATTGTTAAATATTTTTATAGAAAATTCCTTTTCTTTCAAGAATTTTTATACTGAGTCCATTCTCTACAATAGTTTCCATTCACAACTCAGCAGAAAGTTCAATAGGATTAAAATTTCTTTGCTTTTGTTACTTACTCAGACTTTGAAGTTCGAAGTGTATCAGGGTTTCGGCCGAGTTGCGTGAGTTCTTGACAATTTCGACGCCCGTTTGGTTGTCGTGTATGTGAAAGACGTGGTAGCCGGCGATGGCGCCATTTTGATTCTTTGGCGGATGCCAGGACATTGTGATGCTATTCGCGGAGACATCTAAGACGGTGAGATTCTGAGGTTTGCTTGGCACTGCAAAATAGAAAATAAACAGAAGAGAGAAATTAGAAGAAATGCGGAAACAAGATATTAAAAAAAAAGAAGAAAGTTCTTCAAGTTAAATATTTGTGTTTTAGAAACTCAAATGCGAAAGCTGCTTTAAGAACTTGAGGGCATGGCGAGTGCTCAAGGTTGACAATCATAGCAAAGTTTTGCGGCAGCCGGAAGTGCTGCTCACACACACACACACGCACACCCAGACACACACATATATAAATGTACATATAAATAATTTATTAAACAACAAATAAAGCTCGCAAAACGAAGGCAAATAGAAAAAAAAGAAGAGCGCAAAAGGAAAGTCAAATAAATTGAAATGAATATTTTGCAAGCAGATGAAACAATTTATATTCAAATGCCACTCACACAAATATGCATGTGTGTGTGTGTGTGTGTGTGTGTAAGGAGCTAAAAAAAATTATATATTCAATTACGATCAGGAAGGGCAGGCGAGGCAGACGAGGCAGGAGCTGCGGCGGAGCAGGGGGAACCTGGGGGCATGTTGTCAGTTGCTAGAGCTGGCACAAGCCAAGCGAAACGTAATCGAAGCGCATAAAGAAACGGAAATGCGATTGCGAGCAATTTATTATGGCTGCAATTGAGAGCGACTGTCCCTCTGTCCCGCTGCCGCCCTGTACCAACTGCTCCATGTGCGCTTATAATCCGAGCAAAAGCAAAAGGATGCAAAGCTGCAGCAATAATTTCATTTGAAGCAGGGCCAAAGGACAACACTCGTCCATGTGTGACGCCTGGCAGGAGTTCAGGCGGGGGCGAGGACGGGGGCGGGGGCGAGGACGGGGGCGGGGGCGGGCCGGTTTGTAAGTGGCAAAAAGCACTAAATGGTAATTTATTTTACTAATACAACAAAAGAGTGAATGAAAGACATGAAAGGGCAAAGGCAAAAACGCTTTGCGTTTGCCACCAATCAAAAGAACAAATGAGTGACCCGAGGGTGGACCAAAACACACTTGACCTGCCAACGGCTGTGCCATGCAAATGCGATAAAGCTTAACAAAACACAAGACATGCACACAAAGAGAGAACTACACACACACACACACACACACACATGTGTCCTCTCTCTGTGTGTGTGTGTGTGTAAAATAAACAGTCGCTGTCAATGTAGAGAAATTTATACAATTCAATAAATGGCATTTCTCTCTTTTTTGCTCCACTTTGCCTGCGCTGCTTCCTTTGCAATTGAAAACGGAAATGGAAATGGGAAATGGACAAAGTGAAGCAGAGCAGCTGCTGATGGTGCTGCTGCTGCCACTGCTGCTGCAGTTGATAGTTGGGGGCAAAGGAAAAAGCCAATTTATAGACTCGAGTACGGGCAAACGTTGGCAAATTGTAGGCCCCGTGCGCGTGGCATTAAAATCAATTAAGCAACAAAGTGCTGCATACACTCAGGCGCCAAAGGATAAATGTCGTCGAGGTGCACTTGCCCAGAGAGGTGGGTGTGTCTCCCTCTGAGTGTGTGTGTGTGTTTGTGTGTTTGTGTGTGTTGGGCACAAAAGTTAATAGCATTGACAGATGCCAGAGACAGCGCAGGCTCAACATTTTCTTTGTGCACTATCTTAATCTTCTCTCTCTCTCTCCCTCTGTCTCCCTATCCCTCTCCCTGTCTCGCTCTTTGTGAACCTTAAGTGCTCCTGATTGGTTTTGGCCATGTCGTTTACATTCATGTGAAGCCGCTTTGTTTGCCTTTAGTTAGCCGTAAATTGATTTCACTTTTGCCTCGACCTCTGGCCACTTGCTCTTTCGCTTCAATCTCTCTTTCTCTCTCTCTCGGCTGTTGGCATCTCACCTGTCCAGGTGTATGGCCCATTTCGACCGCATTTCTCCCCAGCAATGCCAACTATTTGCATTATTTGCGCTATTATTAGTTTCTAGTTTGATTGATGGCATATGACAACAGCTGTATTCGAGTTAATTAGATATCCTCATCAAATATCTAAAATATCTATCCCGAATTGTGGTCGAAATTGTAGCGGAAATCCAATTAGACTACTTGGATTATGGCTGACATGAATGCCTGCATAGGCCATACCCATGTCCACGCATATAGATGAGGATAGCTAATGACATTTTTTAGGCCCACTGAGTGCACTTAATAAATGATAAATGATTCAAAGGTTAATGATTGGAATTGAATAAAATTAGTGTATCGAGAGTGCTCGAATAGAAGTCAATTGTGACGAGCTGCTATTTGAATTTATTTTTAGATTATTTGCTAAATATGTGGGGCAAAAGTAATCACATTTCCGGGTGGCCCAATCTCTCGTTTTTTGACCGGGCATATCACAAGACTTAATCGTTCCAGACTTCTTTTTATGGTGGTTTTTTAAGTCGCGGGTTTGCGTCAACAAGTCTCAGACTCTTGAAGCCCCTAAGAAGAAGATTCGCCTGGAATGCGGGAACCTGTCAACCGAAGTTCTGATAAGAGTGAAGGAAAATGTCATATAACGGGCGCGTATGGCCATCAGCTCTGGCGGCGGCCACTTGACCGATATGATTTTCTCGACTGAATGGAACAAATTCTAATGGATTACAGGAACAAATTGCACGAACAGAACAAAAGTTTGTCATTAAAACATGAAATTACAGCAAAAGGTCATCGGGTAATTACTTTTGCCCCACCCTGTATACAATATATATCTTATTCAACATAAATTTTAATAAAATTATAAGTGAATAATCAAGAATTATTATATAAAAAAATACCAAAAACATAGACAAGTAAAAGGCCCAAATTGCAAGTCTCTGATCACCAGACACGCTATAATGCGTTAAGTGGCCAGATTTTAATCTTAAATATAGTAATTTCAGCTATTTAACATGCCAGATCTGTTCAAATAACAGAGTTGGGAAATTATTTAAATTGGCTTTGAATCGGTTTCATAAAAATTAAAAATATTATCGTAGCACGCTTGAGACCACACATCTCTATACACTCACGCATACAAATTGATGCCGTAGCTAAAACTATAAAAATGCGTTTTTAATAACTTTGATGCTAATGCTGCGCTCATCTTGAAATAATCAGGGTATGAATAGAAAGCCATCAATGGGAATGGGATGCATTAGAATAGTAGAGTATTTTAAAGTCATGTAGACTTTAGGAAAACCCTTAAGCGAAATCAGTTGACACTAGCTCTTAAAGATACGCGAGTGCTTCGATAAATCTATCTATTCCCAAAAAACAGATAAATAACTTAACCTACTACGAGCTCTATTTGAAATTCCAAGGTGCTAGCTCTTATACATTCCGTAATCGATGCCTTCAAACATACGAACACACAAGAGAATATGTCTGTTCATAGATAGTTAAGCTGCGCTAACTCGACTCATGTTGTTCCCTCTGCCTGTTACATATATTCCAGCAAAACCAATATACCCCCTTCCCATGTCCAGTTCTAATTGAATTTAAATATTTCATATTTGCCCATAGCTAGAACGCTCATATCATATGCTAAGAGTTCATATTTGGTAAAGTCAACTCGTTAGTTCACAATTTGAACTAGTTAGTCAACAGTTTTAAAGCACTCGCGAACCGGTTCACTTACTTAATATGCTGTTAGACATGAACGCACAGTCGTTGGCCCTTCCTGTCGCCCTTTTTTCTCTGTTTTCTTGCTATTTTTTTTTTGTTGAGGAAAGGCGCAGAGCTACAAATTAAAAGAAAACAATGGAAGGGCGCACTATAAGTTGCCCGGCGCCAAGCGGAAGAAGCCAAGTGTGAAAAAGCAAAAGAAAAGCCGTGCAAAAGAAAAAAGAAAACAGAAACGATGGCAAAAATGGTGGGCGAAAAAAACAAAAAAAAAACGTTAAGCTGCGCGTGATTATTTTCACAAAGCAAAGGCAAAAGCAGGAAGCGAAATCTTTTTTTAAAGGAGTAGCGCCCGAAAACCAATATAGACGACGTGCTTAAGTTGTTAAGAAAGGCAAACAAAGGATCTGTGTGTGTGTGTGTGGAGAGCGGCAGAGTAGTGCTGAGATGCCGAAGGGACTCCAAGGTGCACACAACTGCGAGAGAGAGAGAGAGGGAGTGTGTGTGTGAGAGAGAGAGAGAGATGGAAAGGTAGTGTAAAGCAAATAGCATTAAGTTGTCTGAGCCTCAAAAAAACTACGCTAAAAAATAAACTCAAGAAGAAATAAGGGAATTATTGCAGACAAGCTTCAACCTGAATACCCTACAGCTAGTTGATAAATCAAATTTCAGTAAGAACAAGAACACCTAATGGTAAACTTGCTCAGTGAAATGTTATGCCCGCTTGGGTAGGGCATACAAATAAAACAAGTCCATTGCTATTGTTACGCTTGAGTCTTATTTAGTTGTTGTCCTTCAGGCTGTGTTGTTTGTTGTTGTCGCTTGAAGTTTACGAGCTTTCGAATTTGGCCAGACGTAAAAAACTAAACAAAAGGCGACGTGCAAAGCGCAAATAGAGACAGCAAGCGTTAGAGAGTGACAGAGCGAGAGAGACAGGCAGAATGAGGCAGAGGTAGGACGCTGTGACAGACACAGAGGCAAACAAACAATTAAGAGTGTGCAGCTATGTTAAAAGCCATATATACACACCATACACCCACACACCCACGCACACACATACCCACACACCCACACACACACACACACACCTATACTCACTCACCCAGCTTCACATGCAATTTGACATGTGAACGCGTCGCGGTTGGCTGCCTTTCAATGCCGCTTCAAAGGCTCCTCGCATAAAGGCGCAAAAATTATGCGAAATAAAGCCGAAATGAAAAAAAAAACTCTGTCACACGTTAAACAAAGAGGACGCTACGAGCAGACAATAAGCGCGTGGCAGCAGCAACAACTGCAGCTCAAATGGCAACTGCTTTGAGCTACGTGTTAAAGTTAACATGCATGTTAGCCAAGGTTTTTGCAATTTGAGTTGTTCATTATTTGGTCAGGTTCATGTAAAAGTTAACATGAATGTTAGATAAAGTTTTTTTCAGTTTTCTTAAGGCTCATGCTTACTGCATTTGCTGTAAGAAAAATTTACTTTGTGTGACGTTGGTTGAGGCTCATGTCAAAGTTAACATGCATGTTAGTTATGCATTTATTTAGTTTTGAATGATCAGAATGTTGTTTGAATGTTGATCAAAGCTCTTTGGCTTTGTGATGCATTTGCTTTGAGATATATTCACTTTCAGATACATTTGCTGAGACTCATGTCTATGTTAACATGCAGGCTAGCCATGGATTTAGTCTTGAATGATCAAATGACCAGGAACACCTTAAATTGTTTTGGTTTACTTGCTTAGGTTCATGTTGAAGTTAATATGCTGTGGCTTTTTGTCATGGAGATACATTTGCTTTGAGTGACGTTTGCTGAGACTCGTGTCAAGGAAAGACTCATGCTTGTCAAGGATTTAGTTTTGAATGATCAGAGCCAGAAACGTGTCATTGTAAATTGTGAGCTTCTTGACTTAGGTTAAAGTTAAAGTTAATATGTTAGTTAAGGCTATGACATGCATCTGTTTTGAGATACATTTACTTTCAGAAATAAAAGTCTTAGCTACATTTGCTAAGTGCATCCGAATGTTAGCCAAGACTTGGTTATGTTGGCAGTCAAACTACATGTTAAGTATAACTATATTGCTGCCAGCTGACAATTGAGTATACAATGTGCTGCCAGCTGCTTTTCATGCCTAACTCTGCTGTCAAACTGATAGCAACGCTTGTCAGTTTATGGAATATTAAATATTATGTTAAGTTAAATAGGTTTTGATTCTCAGGTGTCAATCTTAATTCACAAAATTTGTATAAATACTTGACTTGACAATCTAATTAAAGTGCTTTATTCGGTTGTCGAGCGAACGGCGAGTTCATGTCTTGGGAAATTAGTCTTGCGATGCCCTAAGCCATCAAATGTCTTTCATTTATTAATCGCTGAGACATTTGCATTTAGCAGAAATTATTGCCATTGTGTTGCCTAATGGCGTCAGCATAGAATTTGCTATGCCTTCCAGCTATTATTCAAGTTGATGTGTCATCTATAAGGCATACTCAACGCACACACACAGAGAGACAGAAAGAGAGAGAGAGAGAGAGAGAGAGACATACACACACACACATAGTACAAATAAACCCTTTTATAATGTTCGTTTCGTGTCTGGGGCCATTTGCTTGGGCACATGTCATTTGGCTGAATCGGTAACTGCAGACGATTCTTGACTTGGCCCGACAATGGACACAAATTTGCGAACTTTGCGCTTGCCTGACATGTGTCCGATTTGGTCATTAGCTAAGCATATAACAAAGGATTCTCAGTATTTATAAATGGCTTCACAGCCACTGTGTTAGGGCTGAGGAATATTTTAGTTTGGCTGTCTTTAAATATTCGACGAGGATTAGAAATTTAAATAACACTTGAATTTTTTTTATTTTATTTATTATTTATTTATTTATTATTTTATTTTTATTATATATTAGCAGCTAGCAACTCTGACTTACATGCGAAATTTAAAGACAAAGTTAACAGCGAGTCTAGGCCAGTGCAGCCGGCCCAGTTTTTCGGGCATTTTGCCAACACTTTTTTGTTTGTTAAAGGTTTTTAGCTAATTAAGTGCAGAGCACGTGGGCTCATAAACAATTGAGCGATAAATCCAGCGGCGCCGGCTTGTGGCCATGTATGAAAGGTTATCGACAGGAAGCTGCACATGGCCGCACCATGGTGCCACATGCGAGGCAGTGGCAGTCCATCCGGTGGTAGCACTCTGATGATGCTTGAGACACGGAAACTGTTTTAGGTGGCAGCAGACGGAGTTATCTGCCGACAGGAGTTGGCCACAAAAGAAGGCATCAATGTCACGTTCAGCATGTCGAGTTGCTGCTGCACTAACAGGGTGTTTATGACTTTAAGCAGCAAACACAAAAAACACACACACACAACACAACACATACAACACATAAGCTAGGCAGACAAAAGGCAGCCGCCTACGACTGACTTTCAAGTACAAAAAAAGGCCTTCAGCAACTGGAAAAGGGGGTAGAGTTGAAGTACGCCCAGCGAGGTTGGGGGCTGTCACTGATGCTCTTGTATAGGCATTCAGGGTTGTTGTACTGTTGCTGTTGTTGTTGCGTTTGTCTGGCGCTCAAATGTTCATGCTGAAGTGCAGTTAGGCGGAAGCTGTTGCCCCGGCAACCGGTTTTTCTTTTAGCCAGTATCCATATTTTTTTTTTGTTGTATTTATTTTTGTTGTTGTGGACGATCCGCACTTAAAAAGGGTTTATCTGTTGATATTCAAGTTGGCTTCGCATTGTTTGCAGCCATATCAACAGCAAGCTAGACTAAAGTTTCATAAATGAACACACAACAATGCCCTCGATAAGTAGGCAGCAATTTGTGCTGCCTGTTTATTAAGAACTCTAATAGAGTCGGGTTCGAGCAACCAGAAGTTGATGCTTTAATAGGTTTGAGCATGGGCCAAAGATATATGTATGTATGTATTGTATATAATATATAAATAAAAATTCTGCTAAGATACTAAAATTTTATTCATTTTACATAAATATATAAAATATAAAAAGTTAATCGCATCTACAGTTAGGAAAGGAGTATAAATAATACCCAAGTTTAATGCTTCAAGCACTCGACTTTATTACCGCTTTAAAAGTCTTTAGACATGAAGTTTTTGAGTTCTTTAAATAATGTCAAACATCGTTAAAGCGAGTTTTATATATATCAAATTATAAAACAAAATCTCTAAGTCTCTCTAAAAGCTCTCAGCCAAGTGTTGTCTGCCAAGTTGGAAGCAAGAGAAATAAGTAAAAAGATTCACAAAAGATTCATATAAAGTTGTCTCAGCTAAATGAATCTGATGCCAATACTATGCATAGGGTATCTTATAGTCGTCTCTGAAAAGTACAAACTTGTTTTGTTTTTTATTTCGCAGCAGGTATCAAAGCATAAGGCTACAGGAGACCGTGCAGCCATAAAAAGCGCAGCAGAGCACACATGTGTATGAGAGAGTGAGCAGGAGGCGCAATAACAAAGAGAGTAAGAGAGAGAGAGAGTGAGAGAATGGTAAATGAAGAGATAGTGAGGTGAAGTCAAGCACGGACAGGAACCTGGCTTATCAGCTGCATGTTTGCCAACGCCTTGAGCACGTGCAGCCGCCTGCCGCCTGTTGGGTATGCAACGCTTTTTGCACGCACTGCCATAGGCGCTGCGTGCAACTGTGTGTGTGTGTGTGTGTGTGTGTGTGTGTGTGTGTGTGTGTGTGTGTGCGTGTGTGTGTGCGTGTGTGGCCATGTCGCAAATTAAAATCAAGACAGCAGCTAGCAAAATGATTGATTACTCTTATTTTTTATGTGGAAGTGGAAGCAGTAGCAGCAGCAGCAGCAGCAGCAGCAGCAAAAGTTCAATGATTTATGCTTTTTCTTAGTTTTATGCTGGTCTACTAAATGATTGTTTTCTGCTGCTGCTGCTTCTTACACTATTTTGCACTTTTAATGTATTTTTTGACAAGTCATGTTCATAACTCAGTGTCCTGTAAAATTTTCTACAAGTGACGCCCACACACACACACAGAAACTTTTGCTGCAAAGTTGAAGTGCAAAGTTAGCTTTGGCCAAGCTTTTTAGCCATTTGCTGTGTGTGTGTGTATGTGTGTGTGTGTGTTTATTTGTGTTTATTTCTTGTCAGGCAAATCATTTGTCAAAAAACGCTGCAAAACTTTTGGCTGGCTGTTTGCTGTTGACAAGCCAAAAGTTACGTCAATTTGTATTAGCCAAGTTTGCGCCTGGACCAGAAAACTTCAAGTGGCCAAAACTGAGATTCGAGCCAACGCTGACGCTGATATACCAACAAATATATATACGTATTTTAAAATCTATTTACCAGCTCCACTTGCAGTTAACTTTTAAGCTTCAGCAAAAAAACGAAATAAATATTTATTTTTGGAGCAACAGCTTCAGATAAATACATGAAAGTTTCTGACAGGTGCAACCGCCTGCTCCATGCTCTCTATATACTAAAGTGGCCAAGACAGGTTTAGAGCCGAAGAAAATTGAATTTTAAAGTTTAATTTCTCTAATTTTTAATTAAAACTGAAAATCAATGGAAAATAACTGCTCAAAATGTAATCAAAAGAAAAGTTGAAGGGAAATCATTTTTATACTTATTAAAAATATAATATATATAAAGATAAATCAGATTAATCATGTAAAATGTTAATAATTTGTACGATATATAGTATAGATATTAAATCATTTTTAGTTAATGTTGAGTGTAAGCGGAAATCTTGCTTCACGAAATGAAATACAAGGCAGGGAAGTGGTTTGATCATCAATCGTTTGTACAATATATATACTCCAGTTAATATACTTATATACATTACATTAGCAAGTTGTTGACTATGCTGCACAGCAGGCTTGAAAGACGCATACGCCTTAAAAATTTGTGAACAGAGTTGGTATTTGAAAAATTTGTAGTTAGAACTTTTACCTATGACAGTTACACATGGCACCTAGCCGAGAATTAATTATCTTAATGCTGGTCCAAAGAGTTGAGGGAAACTTTTGTCAACTGCTGTTTGTCATTGTGCCGTCAACAGGCTGCAGCTGACAGATACTTTTATGCATTTAATTGCAAATGGTAGCTGCTCAGCGAGGCGCTGCATGTTGCCAGTTGCCAGTTGCCGCTTGCCAGTTGCAAGCAAACCAATTTCAATTTCATGCCACTCGGCGGCTCTCAAGTGCCGCAACGCGATGCGGGCGACAGTTGGCTCTCTCTGTCTCTCTTCTGTCCTTCTCTCTCTCTCGGAGGGAACATTGGTAGACAGGCACTTGATGAGCTGCACTTTTCAGCTGTAGCCAAAATTGTGAAGGCAACGTTTCAACGTTTCAGCTGCGTCTTCAAATGAATTAACACAACAACAACAAAAATTAACTCAACAACAACTCTGAAAACTTGGCAAACTGTGCTGTGGGCCGAGAACAATTCCCCCAGCCTGTGCTGGCCGAAACAGGTTGTAAGAAACAATTAATTAAACTAATGACTTGATAGAAATTTTCGCAGTGCACGCTAAATGATTTGTAAAAAGCTAATTTTGCTTTGTTAATATTACTCTCTATATATGCGAGTCAGCTCTATTACTGCCGAATGTTCATAAAAGTATAGAAACTTAAGCGTTGCTTAGGCTTTAATTGAGGTCAATTCATAGACTAGAAAAGCAGCTTTAAGTAGCAGCAGGACTAGATATTAAATGACCTTAAAACGCTCTTGTTTACGGGGTTATTTCTAAGTTCAACAAAAGATTGTTGTACAAATGCATTTTAAATTTATGTAGAGAAAGTGATTTGCATAATTCTACTTGGTACAGCGAACCTCTTAGTCGATCAATGCCTTATACTGCTTATACTACTTATTCTGCTCTATATTAAGAAATTAAATCTTTTGTAAATTTGTATTTTTTGTTTTCTTCTATTATTTTTTTTTTATACCTATCTAGACTGACATTGTGTGCATTGTGAGTTCTTTTCTGCCTTTAACATTAATCATAATTATATAATTATATCAAAATAGGTTTCATATGTATATGTCAGAAAATTCTATATTGACTTAGTTCATTTAGATAAATTTCATTTTAAATATATTTTTAATATTTTTATAATATATATTCTACTAAATATTATATTTCATATTATTTCTAGCCAATCCATATTATCTATAATTTTTTCTTTTAGTTACTTTTCTTTTGCCGTTGTCCCTTCACTGCATTCAATTGTCGAGAAATTTGCTGGAAGTGCCATTTGCCATTTGGTATGTGTTGCTTAACCTTGTAGTTGGATAATATTTTTTATTTTTGCCATAGATACTATATGTGCTCAGCTGAATACCAAATGAATTTGTTTGACTGCATCAATAATTAGCGCTCGGAGAACGTTGAGCAGTCGAGACTCGACAATTGTTCAATTTGCAAACTGCGTAGTCTGCGACGCGGTGACTGTCACTCAGTCCGTTTAGCTAATTTGCATTTTCTCTCTCTCTAAGAGTAGATTTACTAGAAATATAGATACATTTATCTATATATATATAATATATATATAAAATATATATATCTATTGCGTGCATTTAGAAATGACAACAAGGCTTTATAGTAATTGACTCGTGGCAAAAGTTAACCACAAAAATTAATTAAAATATATAAAAATATAAATTGTATTTGCTTGCTTTGGCAATTACTTATTGAGAACTGTGGAAAATTAACAAAGTCATTAGTGTTGTGCAGAGAGGCGGAGTTGGGCTCTCGTTCCTGACTAAATTATAGTTCTGTTTGTGACTCAGTTAAGGGCCGTGAGTTCAGTTCGTATTTAATGTTAGTAATCATGGGCTGGGGGTACTAGCTCGTTAGATAAGTACATAAATACAGGTTGAACCAGGCTTTATAAAAGTCGTTAATATGTTATGTAAATTGCTATAATACTTGCCTAAGCTCAAATATAGCTATAATAATCAATTTATTTGATTTCGATTTATTGCTGCCCTAAGTTCTAATCAAGTAATATATCAAAATATCTATTAAAATATTAAGTAGCCAAAAAAATATGAGTATAAGTAATATTAAATGACTAAGAGTCCGCTATTTATTCATTTAATATTACTTATATATATATATATATATTTATCATATATCATATATTTTCAGTTACTTTCGTAACTCGTTTCCTTAGCTGGCTTTTATGTCATCTAATTAGATTTATATATTTTTTTCGTTTGTGCTCTTCGCTCAAGTTCAGGGTCCTTAGTTACTTTGGACAGGGATTTATCCTTGGACTATTCAAGAGCTTTGCCCCCATTTCGCCTCAATTGGGGTCATTTGTTTTGATTTCCCCTGGCCACAAATCAAACAACACCAACACAAAAAAACAACTAAAACTAAATGCATTTTAATTGAAGTTTTGCGTGTGGCCACCAAATAAGCGCCCACAACAGCCACGCCCAATTGGCAGCCAGTGGGCTGCAATTTGCCAGCTGTCAGTCGTTGGCGCTCATGCAAAAAATATTTTTGCTACAGACTCGCGGCACGCAAACAACGACAACAATAACAGAAAGAAGTGAAGAGAAATAATGCAAATTGCACATACGCCACGTGGACCCAGCGGGCTCGAAAGGGCTTGAAGTGCTTGGGGGTGGGGCTCGTTAGAATTGAATGCAGGGCAGCTGAGTTGTCAGCGGCTTTGAATTTTAAGCCGGGCCATAAAGATAGCGCACAGCTAGAGCTTAACAATAAATACCAAATAATTGTGGCCCATAAAAGTTAAGTTGTTAATTGCTTTGTTTGCTTTCGAGCCGCGCAGCGCCGGGCATCGCGTGTGCCGTCGTATTCAATGAAAACCTTTGACGAGCTGTTCGCTGCTGCTGCTGCTCTTGTTGTTGTTGTTGTTGTTGTTGTGGGTGTCAATTCTCGGGCATATTTTATTAAACGCGATTCCGTAAAACTTGGCCCGCAAAAACAATGTTAAATAATTCATTCCACACAAAATGCTGAAAGTTTTTGCGTGAGAATTTAGCCATATTACACGTTAACACCACTGAGAGGGGGAGGACGAGCTGATGGTATTTATATATATATATATATATAGAGAGAGAGAGAGAGAGAGAGGGAGAGACGGTAAGGCGTGGTTGAATCCGACAAGGCTGCGTGTTAAGCCGGAAATGAAAACTCTGTTAATTGCCATGAAGTATGCAAAGTATGGCCAAAGTTGTTGTTGTTGTTGCTGTTGTTGTTGTTGTTATTGTATCTATCGATAATAACTGAGCAACTGCCAGCCTGTCCGTTATCTTAGGCCCTGCCCCCACTCCTCCGCTGTGGCTCTCATTTCGGTACCATCAAGTTTTTTCCGCTAAACTTTTTTGCGATGTCAATGAACTTCAATGTGCCCGGCAGGCAGCTAAGCGCGGCCATAATGGAAAAGTCTTGTACAGTAAACACCCATCGAATGCAATTTATAATTATTTAATGAGTTATTGGGCAGCTGTTCAGGCTTACAAAAAAACATAAGAAAAAAACTCCATTTGAGCTAAGTGCTTTGGGCAAATCCTTTAAAGTATCCCAATTGAATTAAGTGCGAGCTATTAATAAAGTAATACAAATAAATCGATGTCGGGGATTTGCTGAACTTAACTGGGAATTTGTAGAATTAGATGAAAATAAAAAAAATTTTGGAAAATAGATAAAAGCTGTAGATGTAATTATTGTTATAGATATATTGGATATGTACAGTTTAAGATATAGATATGAATAGATTTAGATAGATATTTGTACATATAAATCATAAGGATATATGTATATGTAAAGATGCAGATAGAGATACAGAATATAAGTAAAGAATATAAGTTGTGGGATGCCAGATATAGGATATAGGATTTGGGATAAGTTATATAGGATATATGATATGATATATATTTAGATATGGACAAGTTTGCTAACATATGAATAGATTAGAAATAGAGCAAAGTAGAAAGAGATATGAATATATAGGACATAAATATAGATAGAAATATATATATACTCATACATAAAGATGGAGATATAGATATACGATATAAGTAGATATATTTAGATATAGATACTTTTACTGATATTTGAATAAATGAAAGATATATCAAAGTTCTGAGTTAGTATTTTCCACAATATATATATATATATAGTAAATATCTTTCATATTTAATCTTTCAGATTCTTAAAATATTCTCAGACATATCCCTTATATATGGATTTGAACCTTGAGCATATTTAAAGTTATTTTAAAATTAATTCCTTTTGGCTTGTGATCTCATTTGTTACATTGGCTGAGTCAACAGTTTTTCATTCTTTTTTTTATAATCAGTTTCAATTGGAATAATTTAATCCGCATTTCGATCGCTGGGGTCATTTTGATGGCAATCTCTGATGCGTCATAAGTGCATCAAATTGCACTTCTCTCTCTGCTCTATAGAAATATTCGCAAACTAATTACCATAACTATCATCGACGGCTGCATAGGGGGGCGTGGCATCGCCAGCTAGGCCCGTGGAGTCCATGGTATCGCCCGCAACGGCAACAGCATTGGCAAAGGCCAAGGTGGTCGCTGGAATTGCCGGTGGCTGGTCCTGCTGCTCAATGGAAGTGGGTGCCGTGGCGCCTTGCGTGGAGGCGGTGGGGCTGTGCGTGGCTAATTTAAATTCAGTCTCAAGTGTTTCCCAACCGGAGCCGTCGACCTCCGCATTGACTAGATCCAACATGCTGCGCTGCGTGGTGCTCTCCAGCGACAGCTCTGGTGTGGTGCGAGTGGTGCGTGTGGTGCTGCTGGCAGTTGCCGATGGCTGGGCAGTGCTCGGCAGCGCTGTGCCGCAGTGTTGCATGGCCAGGCAGCTGAACAGCAACAGCTGCAGCACTGGCAGCTTCAGTGGGCGTGGCATTGTTCCAATCGGAAGGAGAAGACTCACTCGTTTTTTGTTGATTTTTGTTTGTGCGAATTTGTTGTTTTTGTGCGCTGTGTTTTGCACCACTGTGCAAAGCAAGGCTTGTTTTTTATTAATTTGTTATTTTTGCAACTGTTGTTTGTTTGTTTGTTTGTTTGGTTGCTTGTTGTGGTTACAACATTTTCTTTGTTTTTATTTATTTTGTTTTATAATTTTTTGTAGTTTTTTGCTAGCTAAAGTTTTTCTATATGCTTAAATGATTTCCATTTTTACACTTTCACAAAACATTTAAAAAATATGAATTAAATTCTATGTTGTTTTTGCTGTTGTTGTTGTTGTTTTTGTTGCTTGATTAGTTTTACACACTTTTTTAAATGATAAAAGAAAAAAGCCGTAAAATATAAACAAAGTTCCACACGCTGCTATCGCTTTTTATGATAATTTATTGCATTTAATTTTTTGTGCTCTTCATTCATACTCAATTCTGGTTTTTTGTGTTCTCTTTCGATCACCCTTTGTTTTCGGACGCTTTCTTTGGCACGCCGAGTTCAACGCGGTTCAATCTTTAAAACATGAGGGCGTGGCAGCTGCAGTTGTCGACGCATCAACATACATGTGCCCCCCTCTCTCTCTCTCTCTCTCTCTCTCTAACTGCCTTGTATGACCATATAAATAAAAATTATAAATGTGCCTATATAAAAACTGTAAGAAGCAAAAACAAAAACAGAAAAAAAAATACTTGTAAAGCGCTTGCAATAAATTGACGAGCCCAGCGTCTGTGCCGCTGACATGTGTGCAACAGCTGGCGGCACTCGCAGACGGCTTCATGCCTCATGCCGCAAAAAAAAGCTGAAAGATTTACAGTGCAAGTTGGCCATAGGCGACACAAGTGTACGCTACGTCAAGTTGCTGAAATTGTCTATAAAAATTAATATCACCTGAGCACAAAGTCTCAGAGCTGAAGCTGAAGTTTTCCATTAAGCCAAATTTATACGTATATAAACGTGGCTTAGTTAGTATGGCATAAACAAGCGTGAAAAATGATTAAAACTCTTTTGTAATCTACAAAAAGTAAAAGACTCTACAATATAACAATTTTTTTGTAAAATGAGTAAAATTTAAATAAATACAAAATTATTTAACAAATTCTGTAATAGCTAACTGCGAACATGATATTGAAAATGATATTAATATACAACAAAACATAACTCCATACGCATAAGTAGCCCATTCCTTATTAGCTGAGCTTGTCGAGTGCTTTCTGACAGCTCCACAGACAAACTCTGTTGACTCTGTTCCAGCTGTTGTAAGTTATTAACTTAAAATCTTCATCTGCATATTTATCCCTCACTTGTCACTTAATCCCGCTCAGTTATGCAATTCAGCAAATTTTTAAACAAACTCTTCTCCCTAACTAGACTCTAATAATTGGCTCAATAATCAATAAGCTGCTGAAGCAAAGCGCTCAACATGAGCCACACATATGCTCGAGCATCCGAGCAGTTGGGGTCAAAAGGCAAATGCTGTTGGCTGTCCATCCAGCTGCCAATCCAAGTGGGCTAATTATCCACAGCGTCGACTAACCTAGTCCAACAACTGTCAATCAGGCGCACTGAGTGCAGTAACTAATATGCCTTAAGCTCAGCAACTAACTGTGCAGTGCCAGTCATAGAAAGAAAGAGAGAGAGAGAGAGGGAGAGAGGGAGAGAGGATGGAGGACTGAGCGAGCGGGAGCTGTACAAAGTGCAAATTACAGTGCGCTCGTGCTGATTCATTGAGAACTGGCTCGGCACGCCATGTGCTTGGGCTAAAGTGTTGCTCGTGACTGTTGAGCAGCCGGTGCTAATTAGCAGCTCATCAAACTGCAGCCGCATGCAACAAAAATGAATAATAATAAAAATAAAAAAATAAAATACAAATGGCAAAATAAAGTAAAACTTTAGCTGCTTACGCGTTACCATAAAAAATATCAATAAAAACAAAATATTCGCACAACAAAATATGACACATAAAAGCCGAACAGACAGACAGTCGGAATGGGAGCGCACTAAAAGATAGATATAAGATAGATATAAATATATATATATATAGTTACTAGACTGACTGTATCTGTGGCCATAAAAAAGATATTGGAAAACGAGTTGACGTGCTTTGGGTCTCAGAAAATTGGCCAATCAAGCGTCAATTGTTGGACCTTTTATGGACCCAAGACTGGTAGCGGAAAGTTAAGTAGACATAGCTTATAAAATGGCAAGCTGACTGGAGATGCCTAACTAGCAAATACCCTGTATAGAGCTCAAGATGATATGGAGTCTAACAAAAAACAATAATAGCTGGAAATTTAACTTAAGTATCTTTCAGATAGGCAGCCAGATAGAGAGATGATCAAGTGAATTTACTTACAGAAGCTGAAACTAAATCTAACGGATTTCTTTTATAACTTTGAAGTATGCCCATGTTTATAGAGTACACATATTTAGCCCATATATCATAACAATAAACAATAATAATAAGTAAATACTAAACGCAACGCGCGAGGGCCAGCGACTTTTTAGGGTCAATTTGAAGAATTTGATTAGCAGATAGCAGCGAGTGGTCGCTGTGGCATGTGCCGCATGTGTGTGATTGCAAATGTAATTGAAAAATTGCCTACTGTGTGCTGTCAAGTGCAGGAAAGCGGATGGGAAGATATATATGTATGAGTATGTGTGTGTGCGTGTGTGACCCAATATTGGAAAACGTGCATATATATACACACACACACACACCACACACACACACCCCACACACATATACAGTTTGATAGTGACGAGTTTTTTACGGCCGTTTGCCGAGATAAGCTCCATTATGCTTGACATACACATAAACAATAATAACTGACCTTTTTTTTTGCGAGTGTGTAACTGTGAGTGTGCGTGTGCGTGTGAATGTGAGTGTGAGTGTGCGTGTGTGATTGATAAAAAGTGAACATATTATCGTTTTACCAGGTAACAAATTTTATAGCTGCCTACCTCTGCCGGAAGTAGGAGCTACACACACATATAGAGTAGGTCACATAAGCCTAAGCCGATTTCCTATTGTATGCTTGACAAATATATAAACAGCAAATCAAAAACAAGAAATAGCTTTATAGAGCAGCTCAGCAACTGAAAGCAACAAATATGTGGGCGGGCGACTTTGTTGCCAGCCCGTGAAAGTGTGTCTCAAGTGCCGATAAATATCATCTAATTGGGCACTCAAGTAACTGTAATGATATGACTACAAATTGAGCTGATATGGATTGTTAGGCAAAGATTATAAGCCTTCTTGAATATGCTAAACTGAAGGCATTTCTCACATAATATAATCATCATATGATTCACACTAAAAGCACAATTTTTAACTCATCATTTCTATGACAGCTATATGAGAGCGTAATGCGATTTGGTTCGTATTCAGATATGTTCCATCTACACTCAAAACTAGCTTGTATACGAAATTTCACAGCGATAACTACACAACTGACCGAGTTCACATAGACAGTCGCTCGGTCTGGTCTATACATAATGCATTCTCGATAGTTTCGTTTTGCTAAGCAGCCATTTACGAAAAGGGCACACAGCTTCGATGGCTTTAATAGGCGTGAGACTGTTTGATAACCCACATATTAACGCACTCAAGCATTCGCTTTCCAAAAAACTCAAATCAAATACGTCTAACACACTTCCTATGCATACAACGACATGAGAATGTTTATTTATTTGTATTATGTTTATTTTTCTGTTTCCCCCAATCGAGCGGCCTTTATGAATGGCCCACATTGTCTACTACATATATGTAGTATGTATGTGTATCAGAAAATGTTTGTTTGTTGTTTTTAGCGACTTGCTGAATGTTGTTAATTTGTTGGCTAAATTAACGTGCAACTCTCAAATTATGACTGCTAGTTCCATGGCTAAGGTCAGTGCACTAGGGACATACACACTCATATATATGTATATAGGTATATATTTCTATATAGAGTTTCATATATGGGTGGCTGCGCATGCACGGCAAACAGGATGCAGGATATGCGAAAAATCAATAGAGCCGGGCTGTGCACGTGGTGCCCAGAGCGCCCTTTGCCAAAATACCAAGAGCGATTCGCAGCGCGGCGAGAAACGGGCACACAGCGAATGCAGTCTGCTTCTTGAAGAATTGTGTCAGCTAACTGTGCTTTATCATGATATAAATACATTTATTGTTCTATTTGTGTTTATTCTTTGTCAGACATTCGCGTTCTTTTGCTAAATATGCTAAATTATGGCATAGTTGTAAGCAAGACAGAGGGAGCAACACAGCGAAAGAGAGAGGAAGAGAGAGAGATATAAAACTCAAGCTGGGCTTCTTGGCAAGCATGCGGCGCGGCAGAATGTCAACAAAACGCAATGGGCACTCGCGCTCGCTTGCTCTCACCCTCTCTCGCTCTCTGGCGCTCCGCTGCTGTTCTGCGTTACATGCTGCTCTTTCATTATGCTCTCTCGACTCGTTTTGAGCGAATTTGCCTGGCCTTTGGGCTGCGTACTGTTTTTTTTTCTTCTTTTTTTATTGATTTCTTGAAAGGTACACAAAATGCGAATAACAACAACAACAACAACAACACCACAGCGAACAAAGCCAACAACAAGAACGACAATAACAAGAAGATTAATGGGCGCACTATTAAACACTATATTTATATCTATATATATAAATATACGTATATGTATATAAAAATATATATTCTGGGTTTTTTCTTATGATTTAATTTTATATCTTATTCACACACTTTTATTGTCTTCATTTTTTGCGAGTTGTAAAACTTTTGGATTTTTGGCACATATTTTGGGCACAAATATATGTATATTGGTTGTATCTTTATTGTTTGTTATCAGATACTCTGCACTTGCCACATATAAAAATGAACCGATTAATCTGCTTATAATTCGAGATTCAGTTTATTCTATATATTTCATTCTTTTGCACCCAATTCGTTCGCCGTTGCCGAAAAAAAAGGCGGCTGCTGCGCAGAGAATTTTTCCAGGCGTTCGCACTATACGAAATTTTCACAGTTTTGTTGTCTTTTGTGTTTTGAGTTTTTGCACTTATTTAGTTACTTTTGCAATTTGCGAGCAGCCAAGATATGACTTTGTGCTTTGTGCGCGTTTCATTGACGATTTTATTGAAGTTTTATTAAAAATGTTTGCCTAGTTTTTGCTTGGGCCACAATCAGAAAAACTGAAGCGCAACGAGACGGCGGCCACAGCGACGGCGACTATGATGACAGAGACAGACAACACATACACGGGCGACTGCTACAACTGTCAAATACATTCGCCGCCGTTGGCTGTGCCCAATTCGCCGTGGTGCGGCATATGCGGCAGCTGCTACTACTGCTGGTGCTGCTGCTACTGCTGCTGCTGCGAGAGAGCGAGAGCGAGAGCGTTTGTTTTTGTTTGCGTGTGTGTGTGCGAGTGACTCGCCAGCTCTGAACAAAAATGCGAGTGCAAACGGGAAATTTGGTCGTAAGGGAATTTTATTTTAGGCGCGCATTTGAATAGAGGGAAATTTGCTGTTAGTGCTGATATCGCTAGCAATAAATGAACATTTGTTAGCTTTATTGAATGTATTAGCAATTGAAAATGTTATTTAATTATTAATTAAGTCAATAATAAGTTTTATTATTAATATTATTATTATATTATTCATTAGCAACATTTGCGATAAGCTGTCTACGAAATTATCTCGTATAACAACATAAATTGATAAAGTGAGTGAGATACGAGTTATGTTTAATAAAGTTAAGTGCGTGTTCTGATATGATATTGTAAGGTAGATCATTATTAAACACTTTGTATATTATTTTTTGTTGATTTATAGATAATATAAATGTACGATTTTTAGAGAAATGTTGAGTTTTGATATATTTTTACATTGAAAATGGGAAATTGGGCTATAATAGTTTTGTTAACTCTAAAAACATTAGAGCAAACTAAATATTTAAATATATGGTATATTATATTTAAATACACTTAAATGCAGACAGTTTTAAGCTACTGAAAAGTCTGCCTTTCATTACATTTGACAAACTCGGCTGGTTTCTATGCGCAATAACAAAAGGACTGCCTAACTGCTTGCTTATTGCCCATTAGGTTTGCCTTTATAAACTACATTGTCATTTGCATGTGTGTGTGTGTGTGTGTGTGTGTGTGTGTGACACTACCTGCCATACAATGCTTGGGCTATTTAGTAAGCTCCCCCATCACAAAAGATACATCATTAGGCATTATGTTAAAATTACCTGCCTATGCATAAAACCACTTGAAAACTCATTACAAAAGCTCCACAGTGACGCTTACATAATACACACACTTACACACGCACACACATAGTTGGCTGTGTGTGGGCAAAGGGGTGGCTCAGACTGTTAAAACATTTTGCACCATTGGCCACAAAAGTAGGCGCTGCTAAAGTTGGCCACAAGGGCGTTAAAGCACTTAGATTTATGTCGCCCGATACACGCGCCCAATACACACACACACACACACACACACACACACAGACACACACACACAGACACAGACACAGTCACGACTTTGACTCGTTTTATGCATTTAATAAAAACTTTCACTTCAGCTTTTCGCAGTTTCCGCCACGCTGCATGGGAAACTTTTCTGCGCCTGCATTGAAGCCAAGTACTTAAAAAGCAATTTCCATGCAGCATACAAAACACAAAAAAAAGGAGGAGGCAGAAGGGCTGCCACTGCCACGCCCAAATATTAATGAAATGATTCGAGTGGAGTTATGCTTATGCTTGAATCTACTTAATTTTTTATTTCATTTCTGTTTTTTTTTAATAATATTTTTGTGGCTTATTAAAAAGTTAAAAGCGGCTGTTTTTTTCCTGAGGTGTTGCAGCCTATTTGTTGTGTGTGTGTGTGTGTGTGTGTGTTGGCCAGGGCATGAAGAAAAAAAAATCATAAAACCCATCAAAATAATGTTAATTCATTAAGTGGCCATAACTTGCTCGGGCGCCCAAGTGTAGGCTATAAAAATTTTACGCCCAAAAGGCAACCGCAAGGCTGGCTGGTTGGGTTGGGGGTGGCTGCAGCGACTGGATTTACTGTGGCTGCCACAACATCATCGAGAGGTTCTTAAGGAGCCGTTAAGCATGGCAGTTGGCAGCATTGTTGGCGCCTTAGGTTAACTTTCGCTCTGCCGAGAAAATGAATGATTTTTATTTAGATTTTATGGGCAGCTTGAAGTTGCTGCTGAAGGCTGTTGGTAATTAGAGCCTCGCCCGGCCAGGTGTGTATCATGCCACAGCAATAGCGGCAACAGCGGCAACAGCAGCAGCAGCAGCAGCAGCAACAATAAACTCGAAAATTATGTGAATGAGTTTCTTAACTTATTTTCGACTCAAAGCCAAAGCTGGCCCCGCAAAACCCGCAAAATATTTATATATATATAAAATGAAAATAAAAATAAAAAGTAAAGTTGCCCCAGTCGGTTTTAGGCTCTCAAGATTTATATCTGGCACATGGCAGGCGATCCGGCGGTGCAGGTGAGGCAACGGAGCTGCTGGGCCATCTAAACCACCAACGAGTAAAACAAACAAAAACCGAAACGAAACGAAACAAACAGGCAAAGTTAAATGAACAACTTTTGTGCATTATTTATCTGCAAAGTGGAAATATGAACACTAAGAACAAATACGATCAGACGGGCCCCCAGCGTAACGACTGTAAGATGCCCTGTAAAGGACTAAAAGGGGAATATACGTATATTGGATATTGAAACCTAGGGTAGATAGTTTGTCCAGAGCGTGAAGGAGGTGTCATTGGAGAGAGAGAAAATGGAGGAGAAAGGGGATGAAATAAAGAAGGAGAGAGAAAGAAAGAGAGAGAGAGAGATAGAACAAGCCAGATATACATATATCAAGAGAGAAAGATATAGATCTTGAGAGAGATGTAGAGAGAAAGAGAGAGAGAGAGAGAGAGAGAGAGAGAGAGAGAGAGAGAGAGAAAGAGAGAGAGATATCAAGAGAGAGAGAGATATCAAGAGAGAGAGAGATATCAAGAGAGAGAGAGATATCAAGAGAGAGAGAGATATCAAGAGAGAGAGAGATATCAAGAGAGAGAGAGAAAGCCATAGATCTCAAGAGAGAGAGAAATAAAGAGAGCAACAGAACGAGAGAGCGAGAAAGAGATATCAAGAGAGAGAGAGAGAGAGAGAGAGAGAGAGAGAAAGAGAGAGAGAAAAAGAGAGAGAGAAAAGAGAGTGAGAGTGACACAGAGAGAAAGACGGAGAGAAAGAGAGAGAATGAGACAGAGAGTGAGAGTAGGACAGAGAGTAAGAAAAAAAGAAGGACAGTCATACAAAAAGAGAGAGAGAGACAGAGAGAGAGAGAGACAGAGACAGCGAGAGAGAGAGACAGAGAGAGAGAAAGAGAGAGAGAGAGAGAGAGAGAGAGAGAGAGAGAGAGAGATTAAGCCTTACATATTAAAACCCTGCCGATCCCACATTCTTTATTAGCACTCACTCTATTATTACGATAAAATTGAATGGAATATTCAAGGCACAAATGTTGGCTACATATATATAATAATAGAATATACCCGCCAGTGCGTTGGCTGCGTACAGGATATGCGGAATCATAACCACAATACTGCGGCATAATGAAGGCTCAGACATAGCCAACAGCCTGCCAGCAGCAGATGAAACCGCGCTGCCACTTGGCCTGCCTCACTGACTCCCTGACTGATTATGAGCTTTCTGTATCTGCGTGTGTGTGTGTGTGTGTGTGTGTGTGTGTGTGTGTGGTAGTCTCTCATTTAATATTTTATGACTTATCTCTTTTCTATTAAGATATTTTAATGCACAAGCGAAAAATGTGTAAAGCAAAACCCACAAGACGAAGCTCAGCCTCAGCGCCCATAAAATCTAATAAACATAAGTCAGTGTCTGTCATGTAAGCATGTGTATGTGTGTGTGTGTGTGTGTGTCTGTGTGTGTGAGTGACTGTCTGTGAGTGTGTGTGTGTGTATTGTATATTGTTGTGGTTAGAGTATCTTATAAAGCTGCTGGCTCCATAGGTTCTATGTGCCTCAACATGCTCAACGTTTCAGGCTTTTATTGATACGCTGCTTAAAATTTACAGCCTCTGAAGGAGGTTTACGTGGTGGGCGGTAGGGTCGCTGGCAGGGGGTGTGGCGTAGCCCCGCCGGCTGCGATTTTTAATATGCATTAAAATTAATAAGAACACGTGTCGTGTTCAGAGTTGGTCGTCGCACTTGTCGCAGCATCTCGTCTTCATAATTCCATTTTATCGCGCACAAATTTTTATAGCTACGCCGCGGGCGTCGATTTCACGAAATAAAGCTTCGGCGTGGTCCTTGCCACGTCCTCGTGCTCGGTCTGCCCAGCTACGCAAATAATGTGTGCAGGCATTGTCGTTGATTTTGATGCCATTTTGTTGGGTTGTTAATTTTATGCTCATGAGATAAGGAAATTGCGACAAAAACCCTGGAAAATTGCCCGAAGGTGGGCGCCAAATATCGCCAACAATTTATGAATACCCAATTTCGCATTCGCATTCGCATTCGCATTGTACGTTTTACTTTTTCACGTGTTTTTCTTTTCTTTTTGGCATTTTTCTAATCAGCCTAAAAGTAACATATGCTTCACTTGCTTATCAAATTGTTCGTGGCTCATAAACAGTTTGTCGAGTTGATTGTGTCAGAAAATTCATTTGAGTTTCGTGTCTAGCTGCATGAGCTTTGCGATTAGAGTTGAAGGCGCGTTGCAATAGTCATGCGTGACACGATTTAGTGCACTAATTGCCATTGTATTCTAGACAGAATCTAATGGGAACATGTAAGAAAGCTCTAGTAGTGAGTGCTTGACTAGGTGATATCCTGAGCCCTACACAGAGCTGCTTTTGTGATATGCTGAACCCTACACAGAGCTGTTTTTCGAGTCATTCTACGCTTTGATTTATTTATCGATAATATGCAATATGAGTTATCGATAAACATAGATAGACTAAAAATAATACATAGACTAGTGCTGTATACAAGAATATGTATTCAAAGGTTTAAGTCTCTAGCTTTTGTGGTATATATGGACGGACAGACTGACATGACTAGATTGACTCAGCTCGGCGTCCTAATCAAGTTTATATATATACTTTATGGAGTCTGTCATAGGCACATAGGAAAAAGATGCTCCAATTACACAGCTTGTCAGACCATGGCAATGGACTTAAGTTACTCTTAAGAAAAAATATGTTTATTTTTGTCGAAAAATAATTTATAACATAGAATTTTAAATAAACAAGTAAGAAAACTCTAGTCGGGGGTACCCGACTAGGAGATCCCCTGAACCCCGTCCGATATGCGTTTTTAAATATATTCCGTATCTTGTACACATCACAAACTTATACAAAATTTAATTAAATTGCTAATCTTGCACTTTCACAATCAAATAGCATGTTTTTTTTTTAAAGAATTTAATATAATTTTTAAAGAGTATTAATAATTTAATTAAAAAAAAAAAAAATATTGAGAAAATACGACATAAAATATTTGACATCGGCTGGGTTTGAACCCAGACCTGCAACCTGTAAGGCACGACGTGCCCCGCTTCTATCAATACCGCCACTGCACTGCTTAGGCAAGCAGTAGCAAATTTGAACTAAAGGCAGTTTAGAATTATAACAAAATTCACGCAGTCAGCTGTTATTGTTGTGATTCTTAGAACAGACAAGAATGCTCACATTCGAATGTCTCAATGTATGTGTGCACATGTGTAGAAAAAATGAAAACAGGGGTGGGTTTCTGGTCACATGTTGCAATTGACAAAACGTTTTGTTTAATTACTTGTGTGATAATTAATGGATTTCAATGAAATTTTCAGCATATGATCTACATATTATATTGAATATTTTGCAGCTGTATAAAATCGCAAACTCATTCACTATTGGCTATATTTGCAACTAACCTTCAATTTGAAAATTTTTGAAAAATTTTGAGCCAATATCCAAAATATAACAAAAACCGAAATTAAATAAAATATAAATGAAACTAAATGTAAAATTTGGAGACTCTAGCTCGAATGATGTACGAGATATAATTTATTTACTTCAGTTCGATAAGGTTTTTAATCGATAACAAAAGAACGGGAAAAGTTATCGATTTTTTAAAACAAACTCGATATGCGCGTGATATACAGGGACTTCCAAAAAAATTTCAAGTCTCTAGCTCTTATAGGTTCTGAAATCGACGCGTTCACACATACGGACGGACGGACAGACGGACAGACGGACAGACGGACAGACGGACAGACGGACAGACGGACATGGCTATATCGACTCAGCTCGTCGTCCTGATCAAGAATATATATACTTAATGGGGTCTGCCACGCCTCCTTCTGCCTGTTACATACATTTGACATTTTAACAAAACCATTATACCCTGAATTCCCATTTTCAATGGGTTCAGGGTATAAAAACATAATGAGTTTATCATAAAGTGCTGCAGCTCATTCACCTTGAATTCCCATTTTTAACGGGCTCAGAATAGAAAAGGAAACATCATTTATCAGACTCAGAGTCATAATAAATTAAAACCAAATGCATAAAAATTCCACATAAATCTACACAAACTAAAGGCATAGAAATATGTTCTTTTCATATTTCATAATTTCATATAATTCTTTTGAAATCATAGACCAATTGATAATGGTTAAAGGAGATTTATTCTTGTTGCGCAAATACATATAACAGGCAGAAGCAGAAGGAGTGTTTTATGAGGACACTGAGCTGAGTTGATCTAGATCTATGTTCGTCTTTGCCTTCCTCTGGATGAAAGCGTTGCGTCTCATTTTGCAAATTTACTCAACTTTGAATGTCCATATTTACCCTTAAAATTGATCGATTTTCAAAAATTCGGATTCTGACCCTCTGATTTATTATCTGTCAGATGGCATCAAAAAAAGGTTTTCATCACTTTTTGTATTTTTGTCACGCTCTGTCAGCAGAGGCCCTACTGTGCGTCGGTTTTGACAAGTACACAAGTTAGAGACTTCAAATTGCATATTTATAATTTTTTGAAAATTTTCTAAAAATTGTATTCATATACATCTATCATCGAAGTTTTTCTATCATTTATTTGCAATAGAAGAAAGAGTGTTTAAACAGCTATGATATATTGTATGATACTTGGATTGGATACTTGAATTGGTTATCGAATCAGAGTTGGTCTATAAGATTCTTTCAAATAAGTCTAATTGTTGCTAAACTTTTTATGTTTTATCAGCAATTAAGACGAGAAGCAATGAGATGCATTATATTTATATTACAAGTCGTTATTCTAATGTTAACAACTGAAACTCGTTCTTCTGCTTCTAAATACTTTTTACTACTATTTGCATGTTCAATATCTATAAATTTTCCTCAATCAAAAAATCAATTTATATTATTTAATTTTTTTATGACGTCACCAGTGTGAGTATTTAAGTTGCATTATATCATATACAGAGTCCCTTAATAGTGTCACATTGTCTCGGAACTCTGCTCAGAGTTAACACCAAAATAATCTGCGATCTACTTTAATTTCAAATATGAAAATGACATAATTAACTTAATAGTCAAATTTCAGAATACAGAATACAGAATAACTATTTGCATAAGTAATTGTGTTCGATTTGACATCTATGAATTTGGTCAGCAATTTGCCGGCGAGTCCTGCCCAATTTGAGTCGCAGAGACCCAGGTCAAGTAATTGCCATGGGCTCAATAATTCGATTGTGCTGCTCGGGTCAGTTGAGACTTGTCAACATATAATTTGAGGTGCATGGTAAACAGATGTATGCATGTGTGTGTGTTTGTGTTTCGAGTCCAGTTGACTACTCTGACTACCTGACTCTGTTTGGGACTGAGCAATATTGCATTTTGGCCAGGTGCCTGTGGCCAGCGCCCTCAGTTGGGGGTTATGATTGTGCATTTCAGGCTTTCAGCTGCCGCCTTTGACGGGTTAATAACCGAATGCTGCCTTTGAATAGCTCTACCTTAATTGAAACTTACAAATCTTGTGTAATTTGTCAGCTGCCATGGGCCATTTCACAGCTCAATGAATCGATAAAGATAATAGATATGTTCCAAGTTCAGTCAATCAGGCATTCTGCATCTCTGATTCATATTTGTTGCGCTTTGTCAAAGATTTGTTTAACTTGAGCTTAAGTTGATTGAGTTCTTTGGAATGTTAAAGTGAGTTTGTTTCTTGTTCTTGTTAGTTATAGTATAGAGTGCCAATCATATATAGTCACTTTGCTATAGAGTTATCACTAGAAATTATTGTAGTTTAATGAAATTTATTAAAGCATATTTAGTATTATTTTTGATAATATAATACAAGAATATATTAGAATATATAATATGTATACAGAATATTTAGTTTGAATTTATTATATTAAATTATTTTACAAAATTATACAATTTTTGAGATTAGAGAATTTATATTAATCGACTCTTTTGATATTGCTGATATGTTGAGCATATGTATAATGAAAATCTAGTTTTTATTGACTTCAAAAGTTGCTTTGATTATGTTTCTTATGCCTGATACCCTGCGAAGAGCTGATACCTCAATTATATCACGCTTTTCTACATATACATATATTTGTTATTATGAATATGGAACGGAATGAATAGCTATCTAACAGTTGAACTGAAAAGTTTGTAGGCTTACACAGAAAAAATATATTTTTTTAATAATATTTTATTTTATTATTCAGTATAGTGGGCGATACAATAATTATAGCCATTAAAAAATGTTCAATACCATTTTTATATGAACTGTGCCTGGTACCTACGCGGTTCCACACTTCATAAAGATCTGAAACTGCATACAGTTGAAGAGCAGTTTGGAAGGTACACAAGCAGATACAGTGAACGATTGCTCAGACACCGCAGCCTGCTCGCAAGAGAACTACTCCCTGCCAGACCTTCGGCTCAAACGACAAGGTTTTGCCAAGACAATTGGACGTCAGTAAGACTACTTCCATTTAAAAGCCTCATACTGTGTTATGGGGTTGGCTCTAAATAAATTATCCATCCCTGTGTTGTTAAGGTACTAAATTTTGATGTACAGGCTCTACTTACTTAACAAAATAAAAAAAAATAAAAAAAAAACATTTTTATAGTCCAATTTGTCTTTAGAACTCAGTTTAACTTTTCATCTATATTTCTTTCAAACGAGCATTTTATTTGAGGTCTCAGGTCATATGGATTTGTGGCGACATCCAGTGGTCAAAATCTTGCTACAAAGCAAAGTTACCCCACCGCCGTCTACGATAACAATCGCCAGGCAGTGGCTACACTTTTGTAGGGTTGCTTTAAGTTAACGCTTCAATATTGAGGAAAGCAGGATATTTGCTCTCTTTCGTTTTCGGCTTTCGACAAGTACAGCCGTGAGCTCAATACTGATCTCTCTCTTTATTTAAAGTAAATTAATCACATAATAAGAATAATAAATACGATTAACGAAAAGCTAAAGATTCAATGCTAGTCGCACCAACTGTGTGTTAGCCTACGAAGTTCTCAGCACAACTGTTAGATACGTATACATTCCATACTATACATTCCCAACTATACATTCCATAGCATATTCAGAGTAACAAATATATGTACAAAAGCATCAGGATCAGGGCAACTTATAGTAGTCTTCTAGTCTACCTTTATATACAAAATTTCATTGCCTAAAAAGGTTCTACCTTTGAAATGCAATATTCTATTATGAAACATCATTTGTAATCCATATTCGATGTAGTTGTCAGCTTAATAAATGTATCTGCGAGGATATTAAATTCTTAACACACGCACAGCTAGACACAGCTGAGCTATGCCGTTGCCCTTTGTAAATGTGGCTATAATAAAATTTTCGCTTTTCTGTTAAACCGCCGGCGAAATTTGCGGTCCGTTGATCAAAAACAAAATTAGTTGCATTACATCAACAGCAGGAACAGCAACAGCAGCAGCAACAATGGCCAGCTACAACAGCATCTGCAATAATAGCAGCGTCAGCGGAAATTGTTTCATTCGCTGCCCGAACGCCACGCCCCCTCGCTGCTCTGGCCGCCCTGTGCGCAGCGACAGGCAACGCTTTGGTGGCTCTGAACAAATATTACTCATACGCACGGTGACCACACACACACAGGAAAAAATAGTAGCCACGCGTCACAGGTGGGCGTCATATACAATCGTCACGCCCACACACACACACACACACACACGACATACGTGCGCTTCATATATATGTATATAGAGCCATGATATTTACACCCTGAACGCTGCTGTTTAACCAACGAACAATAAAACGAAATTGAATTTTGCGCTTTTAACGGCAAAAACACACACACACAAGGGCCATAACCAGGTGGGCAAAGGTAGATGCTGTGCGTGTGTGCAAGTTGGCCTTAATGGCTAGCTGCATGTGCGTGTGTGTCTGTGTGTCTGTGTGGCTGATACACACGCACACACAGACACATGCTATGCAGTTTTTAGCCACGCTCGCTGTCAGCCTTATTGCCACTCGCAGCAGCAGCAACAACAACAACAAGAATGTCGGCTACAACAACATTAAGCCAATTATATGCTGCACTTTTGACATTAAATTCGATTCAATTTATTTGCGCGCCCTTTTGGCCAGCGGCTGCAACAGCAGCAGCAGCAACAACAGCAACGGCAACGGCAACGGCTGCGATTTTGAAGTCAACGTGGTTGTTGTTTGTTGTTGTTGCTGTTTGCTGGTTGGCAGGCAGGTTATTGTTTTTGACGAGGAATTTAATTTCATGCTCACAGAAACAAACACACCCACACACACACACCATTTGCCATCGTTTCGCTGGCAACACAAAGCAGAGGAAATTATGCGTTAAGTGCAAACCCAAAAGCACAAACAACAAAATGAAAAATTAGGTAAAATTAAGTTAAAATAAAACTAGCTTGACTTCTGACTGGCCAAAAGCGTAAAATACTGAAGTTTATTTATTAAATCAAGCAGGTGAAAGAGCGAGAAATTCAATTGAAGCATTTATCATTTGGCTTTGTGGTAACTGAGCTTTGCCACTTAGTTGGCCAAGTTAAGAGAAACATTTTGATTGGAGGCCGTTTTAATTGTGTCAAGTGTTGGTGCTTAACTATTAGAAAGGATAACCTCGATTACTTACAATTGCTTTCAGCTTTTGCCTGTTGTTATTGAGAATGATGAATACGTTCACTCTGTGGACACTTCATGTCCAGCTGCGGGTCATAGCAAAGAAGAAGAAGAAGAAGTAGCTGCAGCAGAGCTGGCAGTAGATAACTACAACAAAAGTGCAAAATTTATGTTTTCTATTATGCAAACGGAGCGACCACTGTCTGCATATTTTCATATGTCACTTCCATGGCAGTGGCCATGCCCAAACCCAGTTTCATTTCCATTGTTATAGCTGCTGCTGCTGCTGTTGTTGTTGTTGTCGTTGACTTAATGGCAAACGACATTGTGAACATAATGCTGACATAATAATATTTTTGTTGCTGCCCTGATCTGCATGACAACGAACTGGCGCCGCACCACTCACCCACCCACAGCACCACTCAACAGTTGACTGACTGACTGAGTGTCTGAGTGTTTGAGAGAGACTGAAGCTGAATGCCGCCTTGCCATTTGTCTGGGTCATTACTCACAGTGGCAATCTACACTCTCTCTCGCACACACACACACCCAACCACACACACAACCACCCACCCACACACACACACACACACACACACATTCACTGCAGCTTCAATAAATTCCATAGAAAATGCATTTTTATTGAAAAATATTTTTAGCTCGTTTTTGGTGTTGAATAATATCAAATCAGCAGCAGCAGGAGCAGTTGATGTAAGCGAAAAGTCAGATAAATTTACAATTTTACACACACAACACACACACACACACGCACACACACCTGCTGTGTTTTTTAATTAGAATTTTAAATTTGCGCAAGATTTTTGTTTTGATTTTTCCATCAATATCCTGCAGCGTTCCTCAGCTAACACCACACGCTTCACACTTTAGATACAACAATTGAAATTTAACCACAAAAGCTTAAATCAAATTTAAAGTATTTATTTAGATATTACGAAGAATTTTCTATTTAAAGTGGGAATTTAACAGTTGCATGTTAAGAGTTAATTATAAAATTTTAATATGTTATTAACCTTAAAATTAATATTAATATTTAAAGAGATAATGAAATTTACTTGAAAAGAGTAGAGCAGAAATAAGGTTGCAGGTAAGGAAAAAGATATAGTCAATACTATACAATATTGTTCCAGCAGAAACATGGTATTGACTGGTCTCATCGGGTCTCTTTATCTACACTATTAACGCATTTATCTTCAATTTTAATTTACAACCATCTTTAATATGCAAAACGATGGAGTATGGGAACAAACAGTTGGGCAGGAGAAAGTATTTACACGTCGTGAGAGACCAAGGCTACAGAGCTATCAATGATGCCATCGTAGCTATCGATTGACATTAGTTTTTACGATAGTTCGATGGAGTTTATTTGATGCTGATATATCATATTACTTAGCGAATAGCTGAACAACTTTTTCTAAGTCAACTAATGTGTCAACTAACTCTAATATTAAATAACTCTTTCATACTATATGTCTTGCTGTTCAGATTTCTTACAAATTCATTCAAATTTATTCAACTGTCCGATCATTGTGCAAACAAATGGTATTTGCGCATCCCAGCAAGGTCCGTTGAATCCAAAAAAGTTGAAATTTCATAAAACTCAAAAATTTCAATAAATTTTAAGAACTAAAATCATTCTGTTTTCAATACATAATTTAGTTTTTTAGTTGTAATGAAAAGTTGATTTATTTATTTTTATTATTATTATTCGAAAAAGTAAACAAAAAACGTTTTTCCTTAACAACTGTTAAGACGATCGATGAAACCATCGATGGGAGAAACCTTCAAGTGGAGCCACTATCTATTTCTAGAGGAAAATAAATGGTTATTTGTAGTGTTCTTCTTTGATAAGATATTTAAATTAAAGGTGTTGTCCTTCAGAGCTTAAGTTAAACAATTTGTAAGTTAAACCATTTTGTATATTTCAAGTCTTGCTAATAGGCGTCGCTTCCTTCACCAAGGATAGCTAAGCTCAAACATATACTACCAATAAAAATTCTAAGAAATTCCATAATAAAATCTAGCAACATTTTCCTTAAATTTTATACAGCACATTTAAAAACTCTCTTTCTCAAGTACAATAATTTCTTCTATTTATATCAAGGTTTTAAGAGGCGTCTCTAAATAAAGCTCGATTGGTATTTAATATGGTTAGAGTCCGCTTATATTGAATGTCCATAAACAAAAAAATGCGTAACAAAAATCTATAGAATTTTGATTTTTTTTTTTCTGCCAGCTATGGCAAGATTAGAAAATATGCGAGGGAGAAGTTGGAGCTGAGAAGAGGAGAGGCAGTTGGGTGGGTTGGTGGTGCAGGGTGAGTGTGGCTAAAAGCAAAGGCTAAATTCAAATTGTGCGCCCACAGAAGCGCACAGACAACGACAAAAGTCGAGCTGATTGTGTGTGTGTGAGGGTATGGGTGTGTATGGGTGTGTGTGTGTGTGTGTGAGCAGCTGTGTGGACGTGCGTGTCTGTGTATGATGATATGCTTGTGATTGGAGCACGAAACCGAGACGTATGATGATGTTGATGACGACAACGACGACACGCAGACACACACACACACACACACACATACACATGTAAGTTGAAGGGGTGACTGAAGAGTTGTGGGGGTGTCATAAACAACAGACAAGTTGCACATGCACTGAAGCATAACTACCAGTTACAGCACTATGCGAAAAATGTACACACACACCCACACCCACAAACACTTTAATAGCTTATATATACGTGTGTGTTTGTGTGTTATGGGCAAAGCGAAAAAGTCAGCCATAGAGTGTGGCGCTGCACGAAGCTAGTCGGAGCCAGCTAGTCTCTGCATATTTTAACTCCCACAGGAAAAATTTCACAAGACAGTTTAGGAGCACGTCATCGAGGGCTGAGTTGGGGGTGGACGCTGAATTGGCAGAGTTACCAACAACTGTGACCAAACAATGTTGAGGCTTTGATGAACCTTGAAAGACAACAACAACAGCAGCAGCAACAACAAATGGTAAATATGACAAAATAGTGCAGCCAAGAGCGAGTGCAAGGCAAAGTGTTTCTATGCATTGGGCTAGGTTAGTGGAGGCGAGGCAACGGGGCGTATGAGTGTTAAAAATTGTGCACTATGGATGAATTGAAGTTCCAATGGGCAATGTGTGTGGGCGTGTGTGTGTCGACTCGTCACTTCAAGCAAATGGAGATGAATGCGACGTCTGTGCTGCTGGGAAAGACAGAGTTGAGAGACACAGAGACAGAGCGACTTCATATTGGCATATTTTATGCATGCTTTTACCACAAAAGACAGACATACATAGATAGAGTTAGAGATTGCCCAGGTATTTCGCTTGTTGCCCCTGGAGCAATCATCACAAACTTTTCCATTGTGCGGTCTGCATTGAGCACAGCCATTGGCCATTCGAAGTTTTGATCACTTCGCTGGCGCTTTATGACAATTTTGTAGTTAATTGTTTATAGCAGCAGCAACAGCAGCAGCAACGACAACAATAGCCACACGACAAATATCTAATTAAATCTTTTTCAGCTTTGATGGTTTAAGAACTGAAGTTTTTGCAACCTCAATGCAATCAGATTTAAATTATTCACAATTCAATTTGAATCTCAACTATTTTGGTTCAATTGACAAATATTTCAAATTACAGCATATCCTTTCATTACAAGGAATATTGATTTATAACTTTATCCAAAAACAACTCACAAAAAACAAAGTGAAAAGCAGGTGTAGTGAGCTCGACGAGCAGATGCTATGTGGCTTTGCCTGTGTCTTTGCCTTTATTATTAAAAATATATTTTATTTATACAAAAAAAAGCCGTTCAACTGCATGGGTTTGACACTTTTCAAAAGCCTGAAAAGTTTAAACTCAAATTTTAATGAAATAAATTTTGTTAAATAAAAATAAAGAATTGACTTTAACGAAACAAAGTTTCTGGTCTGTAAATTTTCATTTTATATGATTTTTATTAATTTGTTCAAGAAAACATAAGAATAAAATGAGTTCTTTTGGCTTATCTAAATAGATTTAGATTCTAAGTTCATATACCTCACTTGACACATTCTACAGCGTATTACTATAGAATTTTGTGTGGTCCGACAGCGTGTGTCAGAAAATATGCATCAATATGCAAATGACATGCCCAAAAATAAAAATAAAAAAAAACAAAACAAAAGTCTGTAGATTTTGTCTTTAGTTGCATTTTGTTGTTAAATTGTTGAACGGCTTTTGGCATTTAGATTTATGTTCGGTCCCAGCTGCACACGCTGTGCATAGCAAAGTGGGCGTAACCAAAAAAAGAGTTGACTATCGCTATAATTGATTAATTAAATGTCTGACTAGATAGAGATAGAAAGTAAGAGAGGGAGAGAGAGAGATGGTCGCATTGCCAACAAAGTTGAGCAAAAGTTGTCATAAAAATAAAAAAGTTTTTGTTACACAATTTTTGTTGTTGTTCTTTGTTTTTATGCTTTGCATATTTCTTGTTCGAGTTTGACATACGAGTTGAATTCTCATGTTGCTCACTTGTCAAGCTGTCAATTGGCACAAGACAGTCACACAGACACACACACCCATACACACACACACACAGGCAGTCAACTGCCATTACATATATAGGGGCACTTGAAAAGTTTCGAATGAAATGTGTGCAGCTTGAAGGCAACCTTAAAATGCCACATCTCTCTCTCTCCCTCTCTCTCTATCGCTGTCTCTTTCACATTCTTTTGCTCTCTCTCTCTCCCTCTCTGTTACACTCACTTGAGTGCTTAGCACGTTAACTGTAATCAGATTAATAACGGTAAACACTTGTAAGGGTATGCGTACGCACACTTTGGCTTCGATTATTTGATTGAAAAACTGCAGCAGCAGCAGCAGCAGTAGCTTTACCTGTAAACAAGATGAAAACACACACACACACACACTCATGCGCATTCCCAGCCAGGTAGATTAAATTTCATTCAGAAGTTGAATTATTGACAACGGAAATTGATGTCATTGACTCGCTGCAACTGGCACTGCCACTGCCACTGCCTCACATCTGCTGTGACCCGAGTTGAGCTCAGCTGATTGTGATTAGTCGTGCAGCTGCAGCAGCAAGCTGGCTTGATTGATTTATATGTGTATGCGTGTGACTGTGTGTGTGTGTGTGTGTGAGTGTGTGATTGTGTGTGTGGCACGCGGTTGATTTTTAGCAATGACAGCCGAATCAGATGCAGCAACAGCAACTGAGTCGCTGCGCATTCGCTTCGAACTCTTGTCGGCAGTTAAATGAGCTGAAAGATGACTGCACAAAGATTGTCAGCTCGAACAAAAGGGCAGCGCACAGCACATGTCTGAGATAGTTTAGCTAAGTGTTTGACATTTGATGCATAAAAGTGCCATTGTGAGAAAGATTTCAAATGAAACTCTAAAGTTGCTCAACTTGCAAGCAGAAATTCATTTTTATGTCAGTCTCTTTTAATAAAATATATATATATATATATATATATATATATATATATATATACATATATATAGGTCTAGGAGATCCCCTGCGTGCTATACAGGGATCTACAAAATATAGGTTCTGGGATCGACACGTTCACACATACGGACGGACGGACGGACGGACATGGCTATATGGACTCAGCTCGTATCAATGATCAAGAATATATATATACTATATATATATATATATATATATATATATATATATATATATATATATATATATATACTTTATGGGGTCTGTCACGCCTTCTTTTGCCTTTATATATCCTGATTTCCCATTTTCAATGGGTTCAGGGTATAAAAACTGTGCAAATCAGAATTTGCAATCAAAGCCTTCGGCTAGCAAATTAATTGGAACCGTAAACCGCACAACAATCGAAATCGAAGTTTTTTTTCTATATTAGCCTCATCTGATGAGAGCCTAAAAAAGTATTTTAAATTGCCGTAAGCAACTGGCAAATAAATATGTTTTTATTAACTGCCAAAGCGTTGCCCTTAAACGAAAAAAAATCGGATGTTTGTTTCATTAGCATTCATTAAAAAATATCTGTGCAGTGTTTTGCCATGTGAATTGATGCATTTCAAATTAAATACATATGCGTTTGAATGCATTCAAAATAACTGTTGATTTAGTTAAAATATATGAAATGCATTTGTGAAATCGAGCTGGCCGTGTTGTTGACTTAAATTCTTTCGCCTGTGGTTTGGGTCAATTGATAATTTTAATTAAGCGCTAATATTATAATTTATTATTATTGCGCTGATGTGCAGAGCTCAGCGTGCGGCGGGCTGCTCTTAATGTGACAGGCAGGCGACGCGGCGTATGAGTGATGTGGCAACACAGCGCTGTCAGCCTAGGCCCAGTCGATAAATCGTCGCCCAACCCTAACCTTTGGGCCAATTTTAATATGCAGCTATTTAATTTATGAATTATTGATGCATATTTAGCTCAAATGGCGTCACTTTACACACGTGAGTGTGTGTGCGTGTGTGTGTGTGTGCGCGTGTGTGTGTGTGTGTGTGTGTGTGTGTGTGTGTCTGTAGGCAATTAGGCCAAGGGGCATTTTAATATATATTTTTATTCATATAAATTGCTTTGTACACTGTATTATGTGTTGCTCTGCCGGCCTGCTCTTCACTTATTTGCGGTTGATTTATGCGGTCGCTCAACTTGGGATTAGTTTTATTTGCATAACACCCTATTAACTCTCTCTCTCTCTCTCTCTGTGTGTGTGTGTGTTTGCATTGCTGTTGCAGTTCATTTTAATTAATATTTCTCATTTTTTATTCACTTGCCACTTGCCATGTAATTCATCGTTAATTGACTCAACTCGACTCGACTTACCTGCAATAAAATGGAATTAAAGAAATTCTGTATTAGTTCATATGTCAAAATCAATATTCATAAATTAATTTCAGTGGTTAGGCAAACAACATATATTTCAAACAATCGCATGCTTGCTATATCTTAATTGCTATTTTTGCCTTTTTTTTAAATAAATAAATAACTCCATTGATGATTAATGTTAACTATTTGGCAGCCATTGCCAGTGAAATATGATATAGTTTATGAATAGCTCAGTCAGGCATAAAATATGTATCAAGTTAGTTTTATATGAAACTATTTAAATTTAAATTAATATTAGAATTCATTTTGAAATGTCTAAATATAAATTAGATAAAATCGCCAGTTTAATATTAATATACTTCAGCTAAATATAATGCAATCATACTATTACGCTTGACTTATGACTTTTGTTGAGTTTATTTTTTGGCAAAATTCCTTTAGACGCTTGTAAACGATACTCAAAACTATCATTTAGCAATATTATGTAAAGCTGGCTGATAGGCAACAACAGCTGGTTACACTTCAAGTGCCCAACTCTGTAGATTGAATGAAGATTTAGGTTTTTGAATACATTTCAATTACAAAATATGCTACAAAATATCAACTCAGGATGTTAAGATCACATACATATATGCATAATAAATAAATCTATATCAATTATTAATATATGTTGAATATATAGTGCGTGACCTCTAAATGAAATGTGAGCAAATTTGAGAAATGAAATTTTCGTTTTTCAATCAGCGTCAGCTTGGACGCGTCTCTGGCGAATACTGCATGAAAGTGTCCCTTTTTTGATCCCAAATGTGTGAAATTTAATATTTGTGTTGCCAGTTATATACACACACAGGCAGAGTACAAAAGCAATGTGCGTTGAGTAAATAAGCAAGGCAAAAGGCAAAAAATAAGAAGGGATCCAATGGAAAGTTGAGCGCCGACTCTTGGCGGCTTAGCGGCAAAATCAATGACACAATAAATATTTGTGCAGCGCTTAAGCGTCGAGTGTTTAAGGCTGTGCGCAACAAGAGGACTATATAGTAGATAGACACATAGATATATATATAAGGTACATATATATATATATTATATATATACAGCCTTGTGTCTCCTATTGCAGCTTCTGTAAAGGGAGTCGTTCGCTCTCTTTCTGTTTAAGTTTAAGTGTCAGCAACTGCTACTAAGCACACACAGACACACACACACACAGGCACTGATGTTAATGTATGTGTGTGTGGTGGCAGGCTGTAAGCCATCTTGGCTCGCTTATTTGAAGTTTATTTCTTCTTTAGTCTGCATTTTTTTCGGCAAAGTTTTTGGCTTTCCTTTTTTTTTTGGCTGTCTTGCAAAATTTAAGTGTGTCATGACATAGGTACCAGCCATGTGTGTGTGTGTGTGTGTGTGTGTGTGTGTCAGTAGCGCGCATGTTTATTGCACTTTAGGGAATATCAGTCCTGACCCAACCCAAGTCTCAACTCAACCCCACTCGATTCGACTCGCTTTGCTTGTGCAAGGCAAAACGTCGCTTAATGTGGCAGAAAAATGTGTAAATTACGTCGAAGCGAGCGCTAGCTGTACGTGTGTTGATGTGTGTGTGTGTGTGTGTGTTGATGTGTGTGTGTGTGAGTCACAAGTAAATTGAAAAATGTTGCGCATTGTAAAAATGGAGAAAAGTGTTGCAAATTAAATAAAAATGGCGAATGCCAAGAGATACGAGCACACAAGTTGTGCACAACATTACGAATTTATATTTTGAGGATTACGTCTTGTTTCTCGGCTGAGTCCCCAAAATGATTATGAAGCTGAAGTCGGCTAGAATTCATTCTTGCTTGGAGTCTGGTGAGCTGTACATTATACAGCTGTCGTAGGAATCAGATGCTAAAATGATGTTTAAATATGGAAAAATCTTTTGTTTGCTTTCTGAGAAAGCTTCACTGAACTGAAATTCTTTACGATTCTGCTCTATATTGTAATTATAGCTAAATTTTGAATGAATTGGTAAGACAGTAAGCTTTATATAACCTAACTGTTATAGATGTGATCATTTGAGTGGGCCAAAATACCGGCAAGTCACATTTAAGCAGGTTGCGAGTCGTTTCTTCACCGTCTGAACGCCAAAGTCAAGGAAAAAATTGGTCATATTAAGCTAAAACGAATTAATTCTGAATTTTTGAACTTTGAAATAAGTAAAAATCAGTTGCCAAACTGAATTTATGACCTTTTTAATAGATTACACTTCGAGTGCACAGTTTAGGTTATTCTGATTCTTGTTTACCGAATCGTTTTCATATATATCATATCTATGTCAGTCTGCAACTGTTTCACATTTCACACTAAATTCTCTCTGAAATTTCCCTTAAATGGTCCAAATAAATCGAAACCTTACATAAATTTGTTATAGCTGTGCGTATTTTAATGCTGCTCGCACTTTGAGCTCCTGCCGGGGGAGACCTCGACAATAAAAGAGTTTTTGTCATTAAAGTACTTCATATTCTGTTTTTTTTTTTTTTGGCACATCAGAAACGATTTTAAAATTGTTCTGAACCTATGAAAATGTTTTCGGGTTGAGTAAATTTATGTATGGGTAGATACTTTGTGCCAATCTGTGTGCCCTTTTGCGGGAAAACAATGGATTGTCGTGTGCCAGAGATTTGATGGCAGCATAAAAATCATTGCATTGTTGCAAATGTTGCAATCGAATGAGGGTCGAGCGTTCATAAAGGGCGGGCAGGGATGGCAAGGGCAAAGCAGCATAACAAATCAGTGCCAAAAAATTCAAGTAATAACTCAAATGTTGTCTCATTGTATTCGCATTTTTATGCTCATTTTTATTGCTCATCATGCGCAGTGCGGTTTGGGTTTCGTGTGCACTCTATGATTATATATATCAATATATATATTTATGTATATATGTATTTATATTTAAACTGCAGCAAGTGCATAAAACAGGGTATGCTGATTGAGTCAAAGTTGACTCTGTTATGCTGTTTGTCTTTCTCATTATGTAAATATGCAAATATACATTTATATATACGCCTTTCTATATGTCCACCAATCATATCTTTCACATTTCATAATATCAAATTTCCTTCATCAAAATATCCAGTTTAAAGCTTGAGTTTTTCAAGCATACTTTAAGAACTTTCAAAGTTAAAAACTTCAAAGTGAAAAGTACCAAGGAAACTTAAAAAAAAGACAATAAAAAAGTTTTTTAAGAACTGAGAGCTTAAAAGAAAAACAAACATAGGTATATATACATAGTTTACATCCATTTATATATAAAGCTAATTAAGTACTTGTGTATAGAAATGCATTTGAATGTTGGCAAAGTCATCTTGCTAAGGGCATCTGCCAGTCAGGGCATTTGCCAGTCAGTTACTCCCCATGAGCGCACACATACTTGCTTTATCTGTTTTCATGTGTTTCCTGTATTTCCGTATTTTATTTTGGATTGTCTTTTTTGTCGAGGTTTATTTGTTTTTGCAAACTCACTGCAAATCCGCCCACAAATCGCCGCATAGTAGTTTTTTCCGTTTTTTTCGGTTGTCTTTTTTTTTGTAGCGGAAGACACAAATATCATGCGCGAAAAATCAGAATGTTGTTTATGTGATTTATGCGCCAGGGCGGGGATTGGCTGATGTGGGGGAACTAAATGGGAAATGCGAGCTGGAAGCGGTGTGGAGGTGTCAGTGTCAGCTGTCAGTGGGGCCCTTTGGTAGTTTTCAAATGCGAGCGAGTTATAGAAAACATGTGAAAGGCGCTTGAGCCAAATGAAATGCGCATAAAACTCACGTGATAGACTAGCCACAGCGGGGCGTGGCAGCAGGTGGTCGACTGCATGTGTATCGAATGCACTCGTAACCCACTGACAAGCGAACCACATGTTCACACACACACACACAGACACACACAGATACACACACGTCATCGAGCCATTGAGAAAAATTGGAAATTGTGGAAAATGTTGATTGCACAGAAATTGTTAACTCATGAACAAGTGGATGCACTTCAAGTTGAAATTTTAATTACAAGTTTATTAATAATATTTGATATTTTCCTCTCATTTTTTGTGTGCGTTTTTTAGCCTCGACATTCTCTCCCTCTCTCTCTCTGTCTTTCGCTGTCAGTCAATGGCAGGGCAAAAGTTTTTCAATTTTGCAGCAACAAATAGCTAACAATCGCTTTTTATATACACACTATGGCATGGCCGATTCAATCAATATGGCACACAATTGCTCCATTCACACGCCCATTTGGCAGCTGCGAGGGCTGAGTCTTTCATTCAGCCTTGACTTGCCCCTCAATCGAGTTCTGATTCAGTGGCATCCAGTTGAGATCCAGTCCAGTTTAGTCCACTCGAGTTCAGTTCAGTTCAGTTTGGCAAACTTTTGCTAACAAAAAATTAATTTAAAAACTTATTTCAATATCAAAGTGGGAGCGAGCAGTCGAGGCGAAAGCGAGCCGCCCACGACATAAGCGCTACAAAGCGTGTAACATTTTAATAAGATTAAAATGAAAATGTCGTAACAGTTTTTCCTTTTCACTTTTCACTTTGCTCTTTGGCCAGCAACGCACACACACACACACACACACACACACACACACACACACACACACACACATAGACACACACAGACACTAACTTAAAAGCAAAGCAAAACCCTGTGAAAATCGTTGTCAATAGGCGTGCGCTATCTTTCTGTTCGTCAAATTACTTTTATTATATTTTTGTGGGCTTTTCTAGTTGAGAGTCTCTAGTAAATGAAAATCAAACGTAAAATTGATTTTAGCCAGAAAATTGCGTTTATTATTGCTGTCTATGCGTCAAGTCAAGCATTAGTTACTTCGGTTATGTGTGTTGGCTTCATCAGAGGCAAATAGAGCAATTTGCATTAATTATTATCTTTGACAATCTTTAAGATCTACAAATAGGCTTCTCAACAGAAAAGTCTTAACTAACAAAATTAGCTGGAAAATTGTCTGAAACAGTTATTACACTATTGCAATTTTCAGCTGAAAACGTAAGTCTAAGAGCTGCTTTTTCAGCCAAAGCAAGTACTATTACAAAGGTACTCAGGTAAGCATTAAATTTTATAAACATCTTCTCCAGCCCAAACCAAACCAATTCACTTTGAGTCAACAAAAAAGCTCATAGATTAATCACACATTAATGACATTAATTAAAAGAGCAGACAAAAAGTGAGTACAAGAGGAAAAGGAAACAAAAAGTAAATGAAATAAAATAAAATGACATATAAAAAACAAAAGAAAAAGCTGCTGAAGAAAATGGACTTAGCGACAATTATTTACAATGCTTTGTGTTTGAGTTAGAAAAAAGACAACAAGGGCTGAAGTTTGTATGAGTACATGGGTGTGTGTGTGTGTGTGTGTGGGTGTGTGTGTGCGTGTGTGTGTGTGTGTGTGTGTGTGTGTGTATCTTTCTCTTGAGCCAATGACACTAATTCTTGAGCAACAACACGCGTACGCTGAAAAATTGTGACAGCCAAGCCAAGAGCTCAACTCAACGCTCGCCACCCACTTGAAAGCGGGATTTTTAGTGCATGCCACATGGCTGCAATACAGGGGCGTGGCGTATATAAGAAGTAAGCAAGCAGCGCAAAAGAATTGCACGAAATCATTCAACGAGGTGGTGGCCACATAAAAGCTGAGCGTTTGGGTGGAACCACAGCCCAGTTGCAAGCAGCGACTGCTAATGTGGCAGCAGTTGTTGCTGCTGCCACTGCTGCCACTGCTGCTGCTGCTGCGAGAGCGAACACATTTTTGGCATAATACAACAAAATTGATTTGAAACATGCATCATTATCAACATCGTCGTCGTCACTGCCAATGGCGCTCAATACTCTGCTGCTCCCCACAAATGTCTGCAGGCACTTACTTAGCTGCTGCTGTTGCACTTGCTGCAAGTCTTGCAACACTTGTGTCATTCAATTCAATGACGTTCATTCATTCGACGTTTTGCAACTCATATGAAGCAGCAATTGAAGCGTCATTAGCTGCAAGCTTTTAGTGTGTGGCTCCCTCGTTTGCTCTCAGCCAACGCTGCGTATGAGTAATGTATGCTTGCCATTTACATTGATTTGTGATGCACAGCAAAGCGACAAAGATGCATGGGAAGTGAAAGCTAGAGAGAGAGAGAGAGAGAGAGGCAAAGGCAGTTCCTACTCCCTTTTCATCGAATTTTGTTTTAATGCTTTCTATCAACTGCTTTAAGACCCCAAAAAATGTTAAGCTTCAAACGCATAAGCTGCTAGCAAAGACCTCTTTCATAGCTTATTAAGATGGTTTGACATATTGGGAATTCTTTGATGGAAGTGCTCAAAACATACCAAATTTGATGACTAATAAGAGAAATTTTCTTTTTATAGACAATTTATATCAGAGTTCTTTGCATAGATATCATCATATATGATTTGAAAAAGTTCTGCTGTAAAAGCATCGTAAGTTAGCTTTTATTTCACATTAAATCGAGCTCAGAATTTTCCTAAAATATCATTGTAAATATGCATAATTGAATACACATACGCCCTGTTGTGCGCTCTGCAACTATCACAAAGAAAAGGCGAGAGAGAAACACTTGGCTCGAACCAAACTCGTTTTCAATAAAGAAAACAGTTGCATGTGCAGCAACTGAAGTATGCAAACTTGAAGAAGCCAAAGGACCAAATGCGTTTGGCATGTGTTTGGTCTGTAACGGTTGATACTTTTGCTGTTGTTGTTGTTGTTGTTGTTGTTGTTGTTGTTGTTGCTGCAACATTATCACGTACACTAATGCGACAAAAGCGCAACGACGAGCAAAATGTTTTGTGAATTTACTTAGCTATTGCCTGGCTCTTTATGCCTTTGCTTCGACAGGCATCGCCTTACAATGTACATGTGTGTGAGTATGTAAATTTTTACATGGGTTGTGCTCCCGGCTGTGGCCTTGGTTTATTTGCATTCCGTGTGCCACATCCGCTTGCCGTTTCCTGGCGTTTCTTTAAGCGCAAAATACTTTTCCGCTGCTCGGCTCACGTGAAGAGCCGAGCGAGCTGCAGCCAAATGCTGAAAATAATATTTGGTGCGCGTGCCACGCGGCGTATACGTGTTTTTTTCTTCTTTTCCGCTCGCCCAGCTTAAACATTGACAAAACAGAGGCGCGGCCATCTAAACCGCAACGGTGCACAGGCAGGACAGTTCTTCAGGTGCGGGGCGTGGCTGACATCACTGCGGTTGCGGCAACTGTGGCGCTTGCGGCTGCCGGCTGCCAAATACATGCAGCAGCAGCAACAGCAGCAGCGACAGCGACAGCCGTTGCTGTTGAAATCGCATTCGCAGTCAACGTCGAGTGATGTGTTTATACATTTCGCGAAATGACAGAAATTGAATAAAATTTATGCGCTCCATGCGCCGCCCGCTCACGATGTCAGGCCGGGCTCGCTGCACGGCTGCCATACACGTGAATCCCCTTAACCGCACAGGAAACCAAAGCGAAAAGTAAAAATTTACGTATATGATGGCAGTCGAAGCATTTCCCCTGACAGGATTCGAGGTCGGGCTTGAAGCTGTGCGTGCAAACGATGGGCGGTCAGCGCGCAGCGGTGGAAACAGCTCACAATTCACGTATGAAATATGTGCGAAGGTCACTCGATGTTGCACCACTGAAATGTGGCATTTAAATGCTGAACCAACTGCAAAGCAAAATTCTGGAAAATTCACAAATTAAACATTGATTTTCTGAGCGGGAGAGCGGAAGAGACAGGAGAGACAGGAATTCACTTGACACTATCACTTTATGTTTGCTCACTCTTCGGGCTTATTTCATAGTGAAATGAAATGTTTTCCGAGTATTTAAAATATGCAATAAATCTGAAAAGCTTACACAAAAATTTGCTTTGCTTTAGCTTAAAGCCTTTCTAGCAAAGGTTTACTGTTTCTTTCACAATTTGCCGCAGTTTCTTGTTGTGGGTGTTGGCGGCACATCAAGTGCTGCTGCTGCAACCACCACATTTGGCTGCACAATGCAAAATTTTATGGCTCCGTTGTTGGTTTATTGTTGCTTCAAAATATGCATTTTGCGCTGCCTTTAAATTTATATTGCACACATTTTTGTTGTTATTTTTAAAATTATTTTTTTTATGCTTATTTTAATTTGTTTTTTATGGCAAATTTTGTTGTTGTTGCTACTGCAAGGCAACGCAATTTCGCTCAACAAGGATAACGAACAAAAGGCGGCGTCGTCCTCGTCGTCATGGCTGCTGGCTGTGAGCTGTGACATGGTACGGCGACCATGTCATATAGCTTCACTTGGCTGTTATTGTTGCTGTTGTTGTTGTGGCTGCTGCTTTTGACCTCTTACCGCAGCTGGCTGGCGCTAAGCGTGGCTTTTGAATACTGTCCCAGTTGCCGGCGACCGCATGCCACAAACGCTTAAATCAAATTAACGCATCTTGACTGCAACAACAACAACAATAACAACAACATTCTGACAAAAGCCAAACTTGTGGCATTCAGACACTTGACGAGGCGTGGCAAGTTTATATAGTCGGCGCACAGTTGATGCTTTTTTTGCTTTTAAAGAAAAATGACAAAGAGACTGACAGCTGACGGCTCAGCCACGCCCCACACCTGACTTGCAGTCTAGCTGCAACTATGTGATATATAAAAATAAATAAATATAATGCTTAAGTCCTAAAGAAGCTCTCTTAAATTATGCATTTGCTGAATATTATTTATTTTGATTCAGCTTTAAAGTCTGGTGCTTGGCGTAGTGTATCGTGTGGCAACATGTGTCACTGGAACGCAACGGCATGGCATGGGAGGGAACGGAATGGCACATGCCATGTTGTGTTGAGGATATTGCTAAACAGGATTTCCAGGCTACAAGGCATTTAACAAAATGTTGCTAAAGAAATGCCAGCTACAACTACAATAAAAAAGGCAAACAAACAACAACAAACGACAGAAGTGCTCGACAGACGTCTCAGTTGCACAGTGGTTGAAAATGGGGAATCACATGAGTATGTGATGGGAGAAGTATCTATGTTCGATTTGATATGGAGCATAGGTAATCTATGTCGGGTAGATCATCTATGCTGTTTTATTATTATGAAACTCTGGCAGTTGAGGTGTGTTGGCTGGAAGGAAGCTGCATTGGGTAGGCAATTGAAAAGCTCTGCAGCTAATCAGAGAAGAGAAACCAATATTCTTTCATTATTATTATAAGTTTTGTTTGATAAGGCCTTTAACTTTATTGTAGTGGGTTTCATTCTATCAGAACTTTATAAGCTCTTTTTGATTAATTGAAGGAGAGATAAAGAAAAGTGTGAGAAAAGTTTACAGTAAAATGTAATAAGAAAACGTGAGAGTTATCTTTCATTATTAAATAATAATTTATACACTTAAATCTATTATTATATAATATATATTATATAATAATAATATATATGTATGAATTAATAATAAAATAAAATATATAATATTATTATATTATATATGAATTATATGAATTTTTGAAAATTAATTTCTAAGAAACTGAAAAATTTATTGAAACATTTCAAATGAAACTTTCCTTTAGCCTCAAGTAGAATATTTTTTTTCTTCAAATTCTCTATGAGAATTTATTTACACTTACACATTTGCCATTCAATCAATTGTCTTTTTAGGCAGCTTTATTGCTTTGGAGCCACTGTAACATAAGGCAAGCTGCTTTTGCAAAGCCAGCGACTAGTGGGCGTGTCATCGGGACAGTTGTAGTTGTAATAACAGAGCCAGCAGCAGCAGCAGCAGCAGCACATTTCAAATGCAAATGTGTTTGTGGTGTAAATGCAGTTTTACAAAATATTATATAAGCGATAGTAGAGCATAGGAAGGGGGGCTAGAGGGGGTTCGGCATGTCTACAAAATGTGCATAAAATTTGTAGGATTTACATTTTAAAAACGCACAAAAAGCAGCAGACGGGCAAGACGGAAGGGAGGATGGGCGAAGGGCTAAGCTGCTCGAGCTGTTGTTGTTATTTGTTTTTGGCCAAATGTGGTTTTAACGCTTTACGAGTGCAACGACGGCAATGGCAACGGCAACGGCAACGGCAACGGCAACGGCGTCTGCGCGAAGTCATTGCCAAGCAATGCAATTTGGCTAAGTGCGTTTGGCAGGACTAAGGAGCTGAGCGGTTTGACATGCAAGCGCTGTAAATGAAAATTAATGTATGTGTGTAAAAATATGTGCAAACAAGTGTGTGTGAGTGTGTGTGTGTTTGTTCGTGTGTGTGTGTGTGTGTGTGTGTGCTGGTTGTGGGCAATCAGTGCAAAGTGTTAGCCGGCTTAGGCCTAGACAAAAATATGTTGCCTACTTTACAGCGCAGCCTGCATAACTTCAGCTGGCAACCTTGGCTAGTCTGGCAACGCTGGCAACTGTGGCAACTGTGGCAACTGGCAACTGGCAACTGGCAACTGACAGTTGGCACTTGGCACATGTCTGCATAAATCTAAGCCAAGCCGGGCCTCGTTTTATAACGAGCTTTAGGCATTTAGATAAATTTCAAAGCTGATTTGCTAAAGCAACGAGCGGCAGGGGCAATAGGAAGGGCGGCTGGTATGTGGCACGCCCATTTGGCGTTAAATGTGCAGAGTTTTGTCTGAAGCGAGCAAAACTAACCACATGAAAGTCGCTTTTACTAACAAATACACACAAATGCACATGTGCAACATGACAAGCTGAAGTTGAGTGGCACAGAGAGTGGCAGTGAGAGAGAGGGAGACTGAGTGAAGAGCAGAGTAGCCCGCAGGAGACACACACACACACACACACGTAGTTGCCCGCAGGAGACACACACACATGCAGCCACGCCTGAGCCACAGCCAGCTGGGCAAGACCTTAACCAAGTTAGACAGCGGCAAGAGACAAGGGACACACAAACAACCAAAAGGGCCAGCTGGGCAGATTAGGGCGGCAGTGGAGCGAGTAGAAGTGCAAAGAATGCCACTGACAATGTACAAAGTGCAAAACTAATTTAACAGAGAGTAGCCTTGCAGCAGCAGCAGCAGCAGCAACAGCAGCGGCAGCAATACCAGACGAATGCGCAACAGCCCAGAGAGTCAGAGGCAGATGGCAACATGTTGTATGTCTCTGTGCATGGAACATGCCTTGCAGCTGCAGCCGAAACAAGTTTCTAGTGAAATCTATCATACGCCACGTTGTCACACACGCTGTTCTACACTTTGACTATCGCCATCGCAGCTGGAAGTCTTCAATTTTTGGCTTGACTGAAAGTCAAATATGAAAAAAATTGCAATTTTGATTATGTTATCAATGAAATGCCAGCATGCCAAACATTTTTTGGATTGTGCGAATGGAGCTCTAATTGGGTTAGATTAAATATTGAATTGAATTTGTGGCTTTTTATTAAGTTTTTCCTTTGATGAATCTCTGTTAGTTAAAGGCACTTTATATTCAATTAAAGACAGTTGACTATAAATGCCCGAAAGGAGCAATTGACGTAGCTTATAGACTCGTTTCGTATTGAGACTTGAATTTTGTACTCGTGTCACGCTCTCATCTCTAACTATAAAGCAACTGGAACTGCATGCTGTAAAACTGTGACGAATATAATATAATAACTGACAGCTTGTGGTTTGGTCAGTGGCCAATGCTGACCATTCGTTTCCAGTCTAAGCCCATCTCGATGTGTGTGTGTGTCTGTGTGTTAGCCATGCGACAGACAGCTCGACATGGATATGAACCTTGTTTAAATAGTCGGCAGTTGATTGGCCAGAAATTCAATTGCTTGCGCTTTGTTTGTTGCCTAATTGCTGAGATTTGTTTTGTTCGATTTAAGCCGATTACAGCTCGACCACAATTTGTTAAAAGCTTTTGCTTTCAGGTGCTGGGACAGGTGTTTGTTCAATTATGTTAATCGCCAGTAAATATAGAATATACACGAACTCTATCAACTCCCAATGTTGGCAATACAATCACACCTACAACAGACACATACAAAGGCAAACCTTTAACCTTATCGCTGCCACTTCTCAAACCCATCAATGTGTCTTTCTGTCTCCAACTGCCTCACAGACAAAAAAAGATAAAGTCAAGTAAAAACTTTGAAAAAATGTAATCAAGCACGTAACTTGCACAAATTTTCTGCACTTTTGCCAAGGCACAAAAAAAAGGGCAAAACGTCAAAAACCCGCAGGCTCTACACGGCAAACACATGCGGGGACAAAAAAGAGGGTCCGCAAAGGAAAGGATACGCACGAAAGGATACACACACACACACAGTCACTTTTCACACCCACATGGCGGCAGCTAGACGAGTTGGCCTCAAAAGATTTGCCAAGTGTGTTTGATGCTGCCCAAAACTCCAATCCATTGCACTATGAACTTTACCCAATCTATACCCTGTAAAAGTGTTTCAAAAAGGGCATGCTAATGGAGTTCAACAAGTGACAGATGGTATTTATGTAAATATATGTAGCATGTGAGCAGAAAGAGTCGAGTTTATTCTCTTTAGTAACTTCAGCTAAACATCTATCATCAGCTCCTATCATATCTTCACATCTCCTCCGCAAATCCTTAATACAGGGTATTCTCTCACTGAGCTCACTCACTGCCTTTACTTGTTCTCTTACAACACAGCACACAAAAGTCAAAAGACAAGTTAAAGACTTTAAAATCCGCCTTCGATAAAGTGATTGAGCGTGCGTCCTAAGCCTGGGGCGAATTTGTCAAAAAAAACTTCATTGGGGTAGTCATCGGCAGACAGGTGGATGAGCTGTGCCACCCTCGCTGACAGCATGCACTCACGTTGCGAAAAGGCAGACAGACGAAATCAAATGAAACTGATCCTGAGGAAATCGAAGTAAATCTAAGCAAAGGCAAACACCAGGCAGCGGGAATCGAGAATCAGGCAGCAGGTTGCAGGCAGCAGGCAGCAGGATCTGGCGTCAGTTGCCAGGCGCAGTGCCAAAATGCGCAGACATGATATGAAATTATTTGTCAACGCCATTTTCAGCAACTTTTCCAACATTTCATTTCGTTTTCATTTTTGGCATGCAATGCGATTCTTTCCGTTTTTTTTTCTACATTTTTTATTCGGCTTTTGCGGTCGCTGTTTGGCTGAGTAGGAAGGAAGTGGGAGGTCTATCTGGTATGAGCAATTTACTTTGCATTTGGTATTTCAGTTTCAGTTTCAGCTTCAGTTTCGGTTCCAGTTCGAAGCTGTTTTATTTTCCGACATGCAATGACAGCCATCGAATTGCAGCGCAAAACTTGTGATTGCTTTCAAATGTTTTATTAGCTTACTCTTTGAGATATCGCGCGCTAGCGATGGGGGCGTGGCGCTGACAACTGCAGCTCGATGTCAGCTGTGTGGCAATATTATGGCAAACGATACGACAGTTTTGATAGAACTCTGCGTGTGTGTGTGAACAGTGTATGAACATCCATGTGATCACAAGTTGTAAGGTAATTCTCAAAGTTTTGAGGATTATATATGAAATGTTCCCAAAGTTATTTAACAAATGCTTAAAATATTGTTAGTTATCAAGGCTTACAGAGATTTATTTCTCTGGTGGAGTGCAGGGATTAAATTGTAGACTAAATGCTTGGGCTTGATTCATTCTTTGATTTTTGCAGGTTGTTTATATAATATAGTTTAAAAATGTTTTGAATATGAAGTAAAGCTTTTTAAAGAGTAAGAGATGGACAATTTGATAAAGAAGTGTATGCTGTGTTTTTTATTTATTTAATTTTTTTTTATATGTAAAAATTTATAATTTAATTGCAAAAGTGTTGCTTTCTTAATGAACTTAAAACATTATTAGGGAGAATAAAAATATAATGGAGAGTAAAAATCAAACTGTTGTGATAGACTTGATTTGTTTAGTGTAAGAGTGAGTTATATGAGGAGTTTAGAATTTAGGGAATTAGTTTTAATGAATATGACGGTTAGAGAACATTGAAGGTCTGTAAGTGTCTTTGGTATTAAGTTTTTATGAGGTCTCAGATCAGTGCCTCTAATGATTGTATTTTAGGAAGGAAGCTATACATGAAAGATGAGTTGACATGCTCAGTAGGAGGAGTGATATGTGATGTGGTGGGGAGATGCTGTTTGTTTCCAAATGTGTTGTGATTAATAGCTGTGGGTGTGATGATTAGAGTAACTTTAGACTTTTTGATGATGAAAGCTTCGTCTCTTTTGTATACATAAAATGTTTAAGTCAAACTCTATTATTCCATAATTGCCAAAAACTGCTTTTAGCCTAAGAAGTGCCTTAACTTTAAAAAAAAAGTTTGTGTAGAGAACGCCCAAGTTATTAGTGAATATAAGCTTGTCTAACGAATGAATAGTACTAGAGTTATTGAAATGCTTAGCTTCTTCGCCCAGTAGCATATCTAAGACAAGGCTAGCTTTCAGCTTGTCTGTCAACTTGACTCTTGATTATCTTGTCAATTTTCGATGCTCTTTAATTAGTAACTCGTTTATGTTCTCCCAGCTGGCTGCATAATTATACACTTCTTTTTCTATTATTCTACATAGTTACAGCTGCAGTCTGTTGTCGTTGCCTGGATGCCTTCTGAGCGGGGCGAAGGGTGCTCTTAACTGTCTTGAACTGATGGCCATTCAGACTGTGGCAGCAAATTCAATTAGGCAGCAGGCGAAATCAATACAACTGAGTCATGAATCTTTTTGTGCAGTTGCTGCTGCAACACTCTAGCCTCCACCTTGCCACCTTCTCACCACACACTCTGCTGGCTGCTGCTGCTGCTGTTGCCGCAGGTAGCGTTGGCAGGATGTAATTTTCGTTGCCGCTCATTAATTTCGTCTATTTACAAGAAGTTTTTGCCGCACTTTTCCTTAGTTTCTGCATTCTAGTTTTTTAGCCAAGTTTTTTAAGTGGTTTGCGGTTTATCATTTTAGGTTTGCAGCCGAGCAGGGAAATGAAAATGCAGCAGGTCAGTTTCCTCCGACTGCTTCGGCTGGCAGAGTTTTGGGCTCTACGTGGCTACAGCTGCAAACAAAACTGTGCGCAAACAGGAAATAACGGTAACGCTGCTTCATTTCCGCTTTTATTAAAACATACTTTTCCCGTTGTATCTCATCCGCTTCGTCTTCTTGCTTCGGCCATCTTTTTTTCTTCTTTTTTTTATCAGAGTTGTCTCTGCAGCTTTTGCTGTTGCTGTTTTGTCACTTCCGCCTGTGCTAAAACTTGGCGCTTTTTTCTCTTTTCTTTTTTTGCACTCGCGGCTTGCGCTTTAAAAGCAGTCAGCGGATGTTGGGCCACCTTTTTGGCCGTTCATGCAAACAGCGGTCGTGCGCTCTGGTCGCTGCCGCAACTAGTTGCAAGTAGCCAAAGGTAATTAATTTTGTTTCTGTAAGTTTTATACGACGAGTACTACTCCTGCCCAAAGCAAACAGCCATCAAACCGCGAAACTCAACTCTCAACTCTCAACTCAACTCAGATGAGCTTAGCTCAGCGCTCGCTCGCGGTTTTAGTTTAGTTTGAGCGCCAGGTGACGCGGCGTTTGCCTTTGACAGTCCACAGTGCAAATGGATTTGCCATTTGCCATTTACCATTTACAATTTACAATTTACCATCTACCATTTTCCATTTTCACTTCTCCATTTGCTTGGCTCCTCATTTAGAATGAGTGGCCGCAATTTTATACGTTTTCCTCTTTCTCTTTTGCTTCTCTATTGCTTTGTTCTTTCGGGTTTTCGTCAAACTCGCGGCGATAGTTAAACAGCTGCGAGCATTTTCCATTTTCGTGCTGCAATTTTCCATTTTCTATTTTCTTGTCATGCTGCAATGTGTCTATTAATTTTGTGTGCCACGCCTCATTGGGCGTTGACAAGCAGCGCTGATAAATGACTGGAAGCAAACCCCGCTTTTCGCTGAGTGCCGCATAAAGCGTCTAATGGACCTTTTCAATTGGCTGCCTTGATTTCATGAATGCGATGGGTGAGTGGGAGTGGGCGCTGGGGTGGGGGTGGGGGTGGGTGTGGCCTTGAACTTTCAGTTGGAATTGGTAGTAAATGTAAACGTTAACTATTCGTCTTTTATAATTGAGCATGAGATAACGAATTTCAGATAGCCACGCGAAGCAGTTGACGAGTTGGAAATCTAGTTTAATTATAATTAATTTTATATTTTTTTTTCTGATTTAAAAATCTCTTTTTTATATAATATTTAAGGGATTTATTTTTGATAATTTTATTTTAATAGAAAAAAATTATATAAAAATGATTCTGAAGTGTCTTAAGAATATTTTCCAAAAATGGTTTATTATTTCTAGCACGAACTTCGACTTATATCCCATATTCTTTCAAATTTTGCTCCAAATTACTTGCAAACTCTATTAATTTACCAAAGAGGAATAAACTTCCAAGCAAACGTATAAAAAGTTAATTTTCAACAATTCCCACTTATCAAAACATTTCTCAAATTTAGCAAACACTTTAAACTGTAGACAAAATCTCTGAGGGCCTATTATACATTTGTTAGCTTATCTATAGAAACAAAAAACTTGCTACTTAAGAGACAACGGTACAAATATATATATATAAACAGGAACAAGTCAAGACATTGGGTCAGCAAGTTTCGTGCAACACCTGACACCTGCACACCTTGGGCGTCTGGCCTTTCATGTGATCCCCGGCATGGGTCTAAGACAGTAAAAGCGAGAAATCCTTAGGCCATGTCTGAAACGAGAATGTAACTGTCTTTGCTGTTTGAAACATGACGCGTTAAAGTCAAAAGTTGCCAAGCACTACAGCAGACAACAACAACAACAACAACAACAATGTTGAGAGCCATCAAGTGCCAGAGTGGAAGACGTGGCCAAAAGTAAAAGTGAAATGAAAATGAAACGAAGTTATCATGGCTCAAGGCACACGTCTATTATGCTCGGTCCAAGTCCCTGTGCCCTCGCAGGATAAGCGTTACGGGGCGTGGCACAACGGGTAATCGCTGCCAGTGCAGCTCGGGCTACCACAAAGCGCATGTCGAGGCTCCCAAATGAAATTCTAGTGCGTGCCGGCTAAAGTGCAAGGCGATTCAAAGCAGGTCTAAAACCGTAGTCACAGCCCTAGCCGGGTCAATGTCAAAAGCTAAGACACAGCTCTAATAGTAGCAGCGGCAGCAGCTAAAAGCAAGTGGCAAAATTTTAATCAGAGTCAGAGCCGCCCGCCGAGTTTGCTTCGGTTCAAAGTGCGGAGCTCAGTCAGATTTAACAGTCTGACAAAAACGAAAATAACAATAGAAACAACAACAACAACAACGAAGAAGAAGAGAATATCGAATAAATGGGAAACAAGCGAAGCCTTTGGAATTGCTTTGCAATTGCCTCTGCCACGTGTCCTTTTGTTACGAGTAAAATGCCCTTACAGAGCATATTATAAGACTGTAAGCTCCAAGCTGAACTGGGTAAGATAGCCTTAAGGCCATGCAGTCACATAGTATAGAGTATAGATAGCACTGATCGAGACTTTTATTTGAGTTTCTACAGATTAGATTAGCTGTCTGAAAGATCTATCTCTGCTTAGCTCAAATTAGTTATTTCATGAAATACTAAATATTCCACAATTTTTCTTGAAAAATTCTTGCTACTTCATAGCAGAGCTCATTAACAGAAGAGACAACGCCGACAGCGCATTCAGACTTGTCATATGCCTTGCATGGGCCATCTCTGTGCTTGTCAGAACGCAACGGGATAGTTAAGGGCATTATCACTTGCCGCAAAATCACTGAGTCCTTCAATGAAGGGAGACGCTGGGCATGCTTGTTGCAAAGGCCGCTCGCTAAGCTGCATTGCAAGTCTTCATAATGTTCACCGCATGCGGCTAGGCGCCCCGCCTTGTGGCATGTAGCAGGCGGCAACTAGGCATTGGATTTCGAGTAACAGCAAAAAGCAAGGCGCAAAATGAAAATGAAAATGAAAATGAAAATGAAAATGAAATTCATAAAATATGATTTCAGTTTACACTGCCTGTGCGTGAGTGTGTGTATGGCTGTAACTGCTAATTAATCAAGTCTGTCAAAGGCATAGCCAACATGTTGCCAAGCTCATCAAGACGAGCCGCATTCAGATTCGCATCCTTAGTCACATCCTTGTACACGGTTACATCCCGAGCCACATCCTGCACAGCTGTTTAAACTTGTCGACTAAGCCGCTGCAAATCCCTTGAAAGCCTCGCCTGTCTGCACCTGGCAGCCCAGCCCAAAAATGTTGAATAAATACACAAAAAATAAGAAAGAAAGAAGAAACGTAGAAATTTTTATAAAGCTGAAGCGGGAGAAAATGTGAAATGAAATGAAATTACAAAATTATGCCAGCTGCGAACATTTTGCAGCGAACTTTGCAGCAGGAAGCCCAAGTCAAAGGCGCTTATGAAAATTTTCCAATGAAAAAGAAAAGAAGACTCTGCCAAAAGCAAACAAATCTGCTGCCAGTCAGAAAAGTAAGTATTATATTTATATATATTTATATATATATACCTATATATATATATATCGTATATATATATTATATATATATCTAAGCTGCTCTCACTGCCATGTGTACTTGCGCCCGAAAAGTGTATTAAAAGTTGCACTTTTATGAGCACAATATACTTTTCTCTTTTATCCTTTTCTTTTACTTTTTAATATATATCAACTCATTATGCAATGCTCTGATATATTAGGACAACCTGAGTCGATGCTGAGCGGATTTGCCACAGTGTTTTATGCTAATTATGCGTTAAACATTTAACTTTTCTTTACGAATCTTCATCCAAAGAGTTAAAAGTTGCCCCGAATAAACAGCTTAGCGTCGACTTTGCCGAAATTAAAACCAGGCAAAGAGGCATTAAGACAAAAGACAGCTGAAAGACGTCATAAATGCCGAATATGAAATACACTTTTTGAACTTTGATTTCATTGAGTATATATATAAGCTCGCTCTATGGAGTAGACAAAGGAAAAGTTTTTCTATAGTTGAGTCTGCTCTTATCTGCGCATATTTATATTAAATTTCATATATGTTTCAGTTTGCTTTGTTGCTATTAGTAACAGATTTACTTTATAGCAGCTTCAAGATATTTCATAACTAACTTATAAAGCGTGCTGCAAGAGGCATTCAGCTTATTATTTTTGCCTGCAACCGGACTGATGCCACACACCATCTAAGACTCGTAGGCAGTGGCCGGCGTCTGCATTCCGTGGATTTCCGCTTGTGGCGGCGTCTGTGCCACAGACTGAGACGCGAACGGAAATCTACGCCAACAAAACAAAATCTCTAAAAAAAAACTGTTACGTGGAAATGGAAAGAGAAATGGGATTTGGAAATACGGCAAAGGATGGAGCTGGGGCCGGGGGCCAGGGGCCAGGGGCAGGGTTAGAGCGTGTTGGCGAGCCGTAGTTGGTTACGTGGCGCATAAAGGATATGCCTGAACAGTTTTTGCCTCGATTTGTTGTGCTGAGTATGCAGCATATGGCAAAAGTTTAAGTAAGCAATTTTTATTTATGCTCGATTCCAATACAGTGCTCTCGCACACACACGGACAGTCCGTGTGCAGCTGTAGCTGCAGCTGCTGAAAGAAATATGAGAAATTGTAGCATATTTTTGCCTCTGTTTGGTCTAACTCAACTTTTATTTGTTTGCCTCATTGCATGGCACAGACATTTTGCGGTCGAGCGAGTCAAAGCCTTGGCTCTTTGCTCCATTTGAATTGAGAACTTTGCGAAGCAATGTAGAAGAGAGAGGGAGAGAGAGAGAGAGTTGCTAGAGAAGACTATAGCTGAGAGATACTCTCTATTCAGACATTTCAAATAGGATTTGATTGGTCTTTTGTATTCAGCAAATCATATGTGGATAGTTTTTTATCCAATTCAAAGTCTATAGCTTCGAAATCTTAGGGTAGATAACTAGCTTTGAGACTACTTGCATCGAAAATCTGTGGACATAATATACCCTTCGCTCTTCCAATGCAGCGCAGAGCTTTAAGTAGTGCATACAAAAGCAATTTCTTTTGATTGTTGCACAAGCGGTTCTACTTCTTCTTCTTCATATTGTTCTCTTGTTGCAGCATATAAGCGGAGTCATGTATCGTGTGCCTTGGTCACTTGCTGGTCACTTGGCATTTCAATAAGCAGTTGCCTTTTGCATATGTGCGAAATAGTTCCACAAGCCCAACTCAAACAACATAAAAAAAAAAGGAAGAGGTGAAACTTGAAGCGGAGATAAATCAAATATTGGAAATGCCAACAAAGCCGTAACCGCATTTCATATTTTCTGCATGCCATAATATACTGCGAGCACTGAGAGAAAAACTTAGCAAATGCCAGAGAATTTGCAGCTTTATTTGAAAAGAATTTTTGCTTGGCTGAGTTGAAATTTTGAATAAATCAAGCGTGAATTTAACAGAACAATTTCAGCACTTAGAAAAATTGTTAGCAATATGAATTCCTAATGTGAATTGAACACATATATTAAGTAAAATATGCCTAGCCTTTACTGCAGTCAGATTACTTTACTAAATTCAATATCCATTATATTTTTCTGAGTGTAAAAGTTGATAGATTCGACTTAAATTATTCCCTTCAAATCTTATTTATGTTTTCAAGTGTAAAACGTTTTCAGAATTCATGATTGACTTATTGCATTAAGCAATAACACTCACCTCCTTCATCGGTCATCACCAGGATGGTTGTCTCTGGGCCGAGGCCTTCTGGGTTGAACACCTGCACCGTGACCTTGTACTGCGTGTAGGTTTGCAGATTCTGAATCTCATGGCTCTGCAATGGAAATGTGAATGCAAAATTATTCAACGAATTAATCAAAAGCAAGAGCTTAACAGGTAAAAATATGGCAAACGGGTGTTAAAGACTGCATAATACTCGTTTATTAGTATGTCAGAGTTAAATGAAATTTCAAAATGTATTTTTAAGCTACTAAGAGACACACGATACTCAGATAATTTCTCTCCAGATTTTACCCAATACCAATATACTCTTTTCACTCTGTGAGCGAGTAGCCAAATTGAATGAAGCTGCTTCTTTTGCCTGCCTTCCTTTCGCCCCCTTTCGCTCCTTTGCTCTGCTGCCAGCTGCAGTCAGCTTCAAGCGGAAATTGCGCATTGCCCACTTTTGTGCGTCGCCTGGCAAATATGTATGCACGTTAAATTGCAGCTGTTAAAAATGTATTTGCTGCAGCGCGTGGCACATATAAAAACGAGAAGGAAATTGAGTTGTAAGGCCAGCAAACAGGCAGCCTTAATTGCACCAGCTAACATACACACACACACACACATACACGTACTTATTACGAGCCGATGAAAAGTTTCGATAGTTCAACTTAAGCTTCCAGCAAAGGGCTGAGATGCAAGAGATTGTTTCTCAGTTAACTTGCCTTAAAAAATGAATATAAATTTTGCCATAATTATTCAGTTTTAAGGAAAACCATTTTAACTTGAGTCCAAATATAATCTGCTCTTAGGCTCAAAATATTTGGTGAATTTATATATTTTCAGCTTTGTAAAATGCTAATGCTTAAAGAATTAGAGCTTGCATTTCATATATTTTTGGTTACCTTTTGTCTTCTCTTAAAGTTAAAATATTTCTAAATCGACTTTGACAAACTTGAAGCTTAAGTTCATTATACAGCAAGAGAGGGACATATATAAACTCAGACATATACAAGGCAATCATTGGGGGATGCGCTAGTGGCCAGTGCCCGGCCCACTGCTACGGCGCCCCAAAAACGAAGCCCTGCAAAAACTACTTATGTGGCAACAGATCCTGGCGGTGCGGCTTATTAAAATTTTACGTAAGGTCAAAAGCAGTGCGAAACCATAAAACAAGCCGCTGGCTTTAAGCAGCTCACACACACACACACACACACACACACACATGCATGCATGTACGCTGTGGTTAAGCTCAAAATGGCTGCTTGCTACAACAAACACAATTTATGTTGCATACATTAGAGCGCCATCTCCTGCTGTAGTTGTTGCTGCTGCTGTTGGTCTGGACCGCAAAGCGGTTGGCCCTGAGTCTCTTCCTCTCTCTCTCTCTCTCTCTCTCTCTATGTGTGTGTGCTTAGAAACGGATTGACTGCCATGCCAAAAGCTTAAGTGGCTGCCAGGCGCCAGAGTTGGCCAACAAGCGCTTTGATTTAACAACCAACAAACGCACATCTTTTTTGCCAGCTGTATGCTAGAGTGTGTGTGTGTGTGTGTGTGTATTGGTGTGTAGGCTAGATTTTAGTTGCCTGCGCTCTGGCGCTAATGCCGCCATATAATTTCATTTTATGTAGTCGCCAGTCGAGTGGCCACAGTAAATGAGGCCCGAAATTTACAACTGCTGGCCCATTTCATGCGGCCGCCACCAAAAGTTGGCCAAAAACAGTTAATTGATATAATGTAATTGATAGAGCCAAGTGTGTGCTTAGCTAAAAGCATGATAAATTGTCAGAGAAGCAGCAACTACAACTAAATACATTGCCGAAAGCTGCAATTGGACGGCGCAATACTCTGCTCGTGGTGCTTGAGTGAGAATCACAGAGAAGGGCTGTGTTTAGTTTTAGAGACAACTCGATTGAATGGGCATTTAGCTTTTAGGGATCAACTCTGCTGATGAGTGAAGTAAACTAGCCTCAGCAACCAAGCCTCGAGGCTGCTAATACTATTTACTTCAATGCCTAATCTAAAGCTGAAATTTGAATGCGAGAAGTCAACCCAATATGCTCATTTGCCCCATTTAGTAAGCAGAGCATAAATAATGTTTGCGTCGTTTCTATCGGAGCTGTGACGTAAAGCTGGTAATTAGTGCGCTGCCCAACACTGGCTCATCATTAAAAGTTTTGCCTGGCAGCACATCTGATACCCCGACGTGTGTGCGCGCGGCCAGCGTTTCCCTAGCAGCTAGTCAAAAAGGTGTAAAGCGAAACTCAAACAACAATTAACAACAGCAACAGCAGCAGCAACAACAACAACAACTACAACAAGGGTAACAGCAACTAAGGACTAAAAATTTTGTTGCCACATGCCGCATCTGCATATCCTTTGAGCCGTGCAGAAAAATGTTATCAGCACCGGCGACTGGTACAAAGTTAACACGGTTTAGTTTTCACTTGGTGGCTTTTGTACGAAATTCGCACGGCGTAAAACGAGCAAAATTTATGCTTTGCGGCGCAGAAATTTTAATTAGAAAATTGGCAAATTTTAACACACACACACACACAGTAACAGACACACGCAGAGTAGACGTGGAAGGCGCAGTTAGATAGAGTTCTGCCAAGGACTCGAGGCGCTTTCACACGTGACAGCTCAATGTAGCGAATGCTGAGGGTTGCTGCCCAAGCTTGGGCTTGGGTTTTGGCTTCGGCTTTTGTGACAGCTTACGGCAGCAGCAAGCCATGCCCTCGAGTTCAACAGGGCTTGCAATAAGTAAAAGAAAAACAAAAAAAAAAAAAAATATGAAGTCAGGGAGTCGCACGTTTCTGCCTGCAAGGATAATATTTCAACATTTCGCACTGACATGCAAAAACGAAATGAAAGAGCGCAAAGCTTCAGCTGGCTCCGAGTACTGTTTAGCCAGCGGGTCCAGTGTCTAGATAACTGCAAAATATGCACTCAAGCACAAAAGCGTGCCATGTCCCTATCAGCAGAGCCTCGCGCATGCCCCCAGCCCCAAAAATCTCTTGCTCCTCACCGCCGCCTGCCCAACGCTTTGGCATAGTTTTATTTTCCCATCGTTTTTTTATTTCATTTTATTTTATTTTTTTTGTCATTTTGGGCAACTACGTCGCGTCGCGTCGGTTGTCGTACGTGAGCATTATCGCTAATAATTTTTGCATATTTTTGCAGCCCCATCTCTGCCTACCCCCACACCCCCCCCAGGCAACACTGCTCCCTCGCTTTTCCATTGAAAAATAGTGAAAATTCAAAAATGCATTCCATGCGCTGCATATTATTGGCTTAAATGGCATCGAGGGTGTGGCGGGCGCTTGACATTTTTACTGCAAATTCTATTGAGCTATTTACTTAGAGTGCGAATTAGCAAAGGCTTTAAAATGCATCTATTAGTTAATTCAAATATTCATTAAACAAACTATCGCAAAATGGCAAATTTTAATGGTGGAATTATAATATAGGTGCTAGATACAAAATATTAAATGCCTAGCTTTTATGGCAACTGAATTTGCTATGTTTATAGACAATATAAAAGCTTAAAGCTATAGCTATGAGAGCTGCCATGGCTATGGTGGAGTGAACGCGTCAATCCACTGTGAGTTAGAGACTGAAGATACAGAGTTATGAACTTAAGCCTAGACCCTCTGTTTGAGATAGTCGTACAACACTTTATGTTTTAGCCAGATGATTGGGATAAAAACTTTGTGCTGAGCTGTTTGTTTTCTTATAGAATAAATTATATCAATTGCCATGGTTTCCCATGACGTATGTCCCCATACTCGAACGTTTTGACGTTGGGGATGATCAATACTCTCCTGCAGTCCACTTGACTGTACAGCATATTAAGTTACTTGTCGTTGCAGACTGCAGAGGCTATCGAACTCTGTTTATTGACCAGTCTACCTGATCAGCATTTTATTATTAGCCGTTAAGTTGAGTGTAGTCGGACTGCTTAGCAAACATATTTATATAAATAGAAGTGAGCAAGTGAATCATAAGTGAATCCCAATAGTAGATAGACTATAAATCCTAATGAAATATTTTATATACTTCATTTGCTTATGGTAAAATTTAATTTTTGTTTTGTGCGGAATCTTCTGCCAAGTATGTTAGACTGGAACTACAGTTTTTAATGATATGTTGTAAATTGATTATTGATTATGATTATGACGCACGTTCATATTTTTTGCTAGTTCAATTAAAGTAGTTGTACCACACAGGCCACGAAGTTAGTCTAACCGTATTAATTATAAACTAAATTTCGTCACTACAACTGTAAGCATGCAGAGGTCATGTAGAGGACTAAGCACGACCCGTAACAAATGTGACTAAATTCATGCCTTCCATTGACACTGTATTCACTGCCAACGATGGCAACATATCTCCCTCTGTTTATTGCCGACATTTCCGGTATTTTATGTTACATTTTTCACCAGCCAGCCCAGCCCATTGACCCATTCCGAGAGCATTAAAAAAAGGGTCGTAAATTGAAAAATCTGTGCATTAAACATTGAAAATCGAGTCCATTTGTGCCATTTGCTAATTTCGCCTAGGTCAACTCCGCTGGGACTGTGCGTAGGTATCGAAAGTAGTTGAGATTTTCATGTGGCATGGCGCTCCGATCCGAAAGTAGTTGCATAAATTCCGAATTCCTTTTAGGCTGCGTTAAGCCCAATGTGTATTCCCGTGTGGCATGTTCGGCAGCACGTGCCACATACAGTTGCCCGCATGTATAAATGTGTCTCAGACGTTGCCACACTTCATTAGTGGCTTCGCGTTTAGTGGCATTTCGAAAGATACAAATACCACACACACGCACACACACACCTGGTATGGGCACACATAATGTTTACCTTGCCACGAGGACGAGGCGACTAATCGTTAACAAATTGCTTGTGATAGCGACCACTACAAGAGATATGCCACGTGTTGTAGCAGGAGCAACAACCCATTACCCACTCCCCATCGTTATAGAGATATGTATGCCGCGTGTGCGGTTGTGGGCGTGGCTGTGAGAAAAACAGCCTTTGTCGGCAGGTGTAAATTACTTTTTAATATGTCGCGACGGGCCACCCGGCCAAAACACGGCCCACACTTGGGGCCAATTGAAAAGCGGTTATTTTTGCTGAAGATGGTAACAGACAGCGTGTGGCACGAACGCGCCAAAATGGATATCGAATGGCTGTGGCACGTTATGTTTGCGGCGCATCTATACCTGCCCAGCCCGGCCTGCCCTGCCCTGTCCCTCCTCCGCCTGTTGGCATTTTCAATATGCAAAAGTGTCAGAAATTGTGGAAATTCAATTATGTTGAAGTCAGAAAAGGAATCGCTTACCTCCACTGTATTGTCGCGTATATAGATTTCCTTGGTATCGTTGGGATTGCGATCGCGTGGACGATATGTTATGCGATAGCCCAGAAACTCGCCCAGAATGGTGTCGGGCGCTGGCGGCTTCCACGAGATGTACACCGAGCTCGAGGAGGTGTTATGCGCCGTGGTGGGTATCGGTTTGCCTGTGGGTGCTGCAAAGATAAACCGAAGCATATATCCAAATCAAATACCAAATTCAAATCGAGAGTGAGGCCGCCGTGGGCCAAACTTTTTTTGGCTGCCAAAAAACTTGGCGAAAACTCAAAAATTTCAAATTAAAAATGCCGCACGAGAAAGTTCGTTTCTTTCTCTTTCCTTTTTTCTCTTTTTATGTTTTTCTTGTGGCCTTGTCTGTGTGGCATTGTCAAGTTGTCACTGTCACGCAACATAAGTTGCAAGTGTCGTCCGCACCGAACTGCCGTTGGGAGCTGTGGCAGTGCCCCGTGGACCGCTCTGTCGCATTAAGTTAAATGGTGCGTGCCTCTCGCTGCTGCTGCTGCCTGAACTCAACTCCTGACGGGCAGGTGAGCCATTCAGCCGCATCTGAAGTCGGAGTTAAAGCTGGAGCTGGAATCTGAGGCGTTTGCTGTGGCAGTTGGACAAGTTGCTCTGGCAGTTTGTCACTTAGCAACTTGGCAACAAGCTGCAGCATATAAATAAATTACACGAACATTTTCATTCGACTCGAAAATGTTGCATGCCACGCGCCTAATTTATACAAATTGGCCAAGACGCAAGAGTCACAGCGAGCGAGACAGACAGAGAGAGAGAGAGAGCGTGGGAGAGTGGTCTAAGCTATGCGGTTTTTAATGAGCTACAAGCCGCAGACTATTGACTAATTTACAACCGCGCGTATGTGTTGCAGCCACAACAGCAGCGGCAGCGGCAGCTGCTTGCCACGCATTCCAATATGCTGTGGCATAAATGCCATTTCACGCCCTCAAGCTGGGCCTTCAAGACAAATGTGTTGCTAATAGCTTGTCGCTGTCGCCATTTAGATATATGTGCCCCAAAAACTGGGCGGCCTAGGTGGCGAGGCGTGGCTGCTTTTGCTGTGATTAATGGCAGTGGCCTACGAAAAAGTTGGCTTTCAGCTCGGCCTAAAAGCAGGCAACAATTAATCATGGCGCAAGCAGCAGCAGCAGCAGCAGCAGCAGGTGCCGCACGCACGCAGCATGCAACAAAGCTAAAGCTGCAACAACGATGTTGCATCGTAGTTTGCCACTCTGTTTGTTCGCGCATTGTTTAGCTGTCAATGCTATCAAATTTGTCAATTTGCGGCTTTGTCCGTTCGGTTTGTTACTTTAACAACACCTGCCACGCCCACACACCACACACCACACACCACACACGCGCACACCTTGGCATTAAAATAATTAAATGCACATCAGGCTTAAAGGCGCGCACTTTTATGACGTCACAACTTTTCATGGTCCGGCACTTAAACCAGGTGCGAGTCCCGTGCACCGCGCCGCACTGCGCCGCGTCGTAAAATGCAAATGAAAAATTAATGCGATTGTAAAAAAGAAAAGTGTCATGTCAGCATTGTCTGGTAATTTATGTGACTCACTGTTAATGTATCTGTATGTGCCTATCATAAAATGAGCTATGCACACATACGCGTATATGTCTCTGCGAACTCACCTTCGCGCAGCGTCACAATGTAGTAGGACTCCTTGGAGGGCGGACTGATGCCCAGCTTGTTGACGGCCAGCAGACGGAAGCTGTAGACGGTGAACGGAGTGAGGCCCGTCACCTGATATGAAGTCGCATTCGTTCGCGTATAGATGCGGGCCACTTGATCCCAGATGCCATCCTCGCCCTCGCTGAAGATCAAAGAGAAAAACAAATTCAATAAAATATAAAATATTCCATTTTATTACAATTCTATTTATTCGAATAATTTATATGCCAAAAATGTATTAATCTTTATTGCAGTTGCCTCAATTGACACCTGCAAATAGCCATATATATTTTTTTTTATAAACATTTATTTCGCATACATTTCAAAAAGCGAGATTAACATAAAATATTGGCAACAAATGCATTATGCCCGGCGACAGGAGTGAGATTTTGTCCACATAAAAATAACAGTGTTTGCCATAGGTACTAAAATATTTATACGCTTTTTACCACACACACACACGCATACGCACACGCACACATTAATACCACACACACACACACACACGCACACATTAATACCACACACACACACACACACATGCAAAAAATATAACAACAAATGTTATGAGCTTTTCTGTTTTTATGAGCCAGCATTGGGTATTAACATTTTGTAGTACATATGTAGTGCTTAAAGTTAGTTTTAGTTGACTGAAATATATTGTATATATATTTAAGATCAGATTTTGTTTGCTAAATCTAGCTTTGGGCTATATATGAATAAATATGAAGCTTTTTGCTTTACATAAGAAATCCGACATGCATTTTCCTTTCAGCCTCTCAGCTACCAGCCACAAAAGTTGAGTTTTCTCTCTATTGCCATTTAGACTGTCAGTCAATAAATCAATTGTTCGAAGTTGTTGAGGCAGCAACACTGAGGCGCCTTGGTATATGAGAACAAGGGACATGGCGCGAGACCTTAAGGTCACAAAAATTGGAGACAGAATCCAAGAGGTGGCCAAAAAATACCTTGAGAGACTAAATCGTTACCTAAACAGCCTAGCTAAGTAGGCTAGGTACTGCAGCCCAAAGATCTGCTAGGTTCCGCACAAGAACCTACTGAACTAGGTCTTGACTAAAAATCTATAAAATATCCCCTTGAACTTTACCTGTGATAGCTACACTCTATACTCTTTTTTTCTGCCAAGCTATGTGTTCCGCCATACCTTTAAAAAATATATTTAGCTAATTTTTGGTTATATTAAATTTCCTAAATATTTAACCAAACAAAAAATAAATTAAATTTAAATATAATATTTAATATTTATTTTTGCCAGCCTTTAAACTCTGCCAAGCTCAGATTCCCATATTGAATACGAGAAAAAACTCATGTAGGGTATTAAGTGGGGCATGTGACAAGCCTTAGATAATGCTTGCTTTAAGCTCATTTCCCATTTTTGTTGGCTTTGGATCTTTTGTGTCGCATAAATTTCCAGCGGGCGCCGCACAATAAACATTTTTCATGACCAATATCAAAGTGCAGTAAATTTTGTTTAAAGTTGCCAAAAAATTCTGTTTTTTTTTTGTTTGCCTGGCTGCATAAATTTCACGCATGCCATGCAGACGTGTGTGTTGTGTGTATTTGTGTGTGTGTGCACACATTATGTTATTAGGGCTTATGCACGGCTACACGAGCCACACGAGCTGAAAGCGATGCGCAGCTTTTTTGTGTGATTAAAAATGCATTAAATATGAGATGCGACCGAAAGTGGAGTGAAACAAAAAGCAACAAAATGAAGAAAATATAATATAAAATAAATATATTTACTACCAACAATAAAGGAAACAAGAAGCAGAATCTGTGGGGAGGAAAAACATATTTTTTAAGTTGCTCGAAAAAGCATTAAAATTAATAAATGCGTGCGGGCAGCCACACATGTGTATACATGAGTGTCTCTCTCTGTGTGTGTGTGTGTGTATTGTGACTGTTGTCAATGGATATTGCTGCAAAAATGAATACAAGCTGCTGCTGTTGCTGCTGCTCAGAGGGCGGGCGCAGCAGCGGCGGCGAGCTGGGAAAAAAAAACTTGTGAAAAATGGGCTGCGCCTAAAAAACAGCTCAGCAACAACAACAACAACAATAAGCGAAATAACCGCAATGGCAAATAAATTTGCGGCTGCTTCCAAACAGAGTGTGGTGTGTGTGTGTGTGGGTGTGTGTGTGTGTGCGTGTTTGAATCGGTATAAAATACACCCAACATTTTTTGTTGTAAGCCGCTTAAACATTCGTTTTTTTGCTGCTTTTAGCATATGGCTTATGTGTTTGCTGGGTGTGTGTGTGTGTGTGATTTGCAAGGGCCAGGGCCAAAGTTCATGCACGACTTGTTTAAACAGTCGAAAATGTTGTATTTTGTGGCTGAGCAACTACATGAAATATGCACAATGAACTGCATAGATAATGAGACAGAGACAAAGCGACAAAGGGAGACATAGAGGGAGAGAGCTGAGTATCTATTATAATATATCGATAAATATATATTTTCTATTTCTAATCAGCTTAAAATTACGCGTATTATTTGCATTGTAAATCGTCGAGTCTATGGCAACCATCAAATTATAAATTCCATTTAGTCTCCAGTGTCACTGAATACGCGCATTAGTTGAGTGCAATTAAGTTCGCTGATATCAGCAAATTTGTTGCATAATTTTATTATTGTTTAATTATACTTTATTCAATTACAGCTCGCTGAGCTTAAAAAAAAGATGAAATTAGTTTGCTGTTCTGTTCAATTAATTAAAAAGAGGAAACAATTTGGCAAAAACAACATCAACTTTCGCTTCTGCTGATTTAATCTCAGCAAAGAATATTTTTGTTTATGATTGAATATGATTTTTCTTCTTCTTGTTTGATGACATTTTTGTAAATTTACATTGCTGTGTCTGTGTGTGTGTGTGAATGAGTAAGAGATTGTGTGGGTGTGTGTGTGTGCACAAACAGCATAAAAATCAACAAGCAAGTGGTTGCTGAACGTGGCAGATATCCTGTGGGGAGAGCTTGGTTTCGCGCTGCTGAGACAGTTTCAGATTGTTTATAGTTGGCAAGTTAAGAAGACTTTATATAGAATGTTTGTTCTGGGTGAATCTTTGATCAAGACATGGTTTTCATGCCAAAACTAATGACTTCAATGAATGTTAAGCTGGGATCTACGTGTCTTACTCTGTGCAGCTCATATTCATCTACTATCTAAATACATTTCAGAAAGTTGCCTATCTCCTCTTTAGCCTTGTCTCTTATAAAATCCACTCTTGAAGTCATTTTGATCTCATTCACTGGTTATGAAAATCAACTCCAATTGATAAACACCTTTCACACACAACTGTAAACAGCACTCAAACAAAAGCGAGTACAATCATCAATTCGATTCGAATAAATATATAAAAGTTTGGCCTCAAACACAATATACAGCCGCACTTAAAAGTATGTGAACGCTCGCATGTGTGTGTGTGTGTGCCATACAATTTATGGCTTGCATTAATGTACAGCCACTTGTTTTGTAGCACACACCCTCTGCCAGCACACACACACTTCACACCTCCAATTCTCAGTTCGCATTTATCGCAGCTGAACTTATTTTCAATTGCATTGGCATTCGATGTGTGGATTTGCGAGACGAGATTTCCAGCTTGAAGCATTTCGTTGTCATCGTCTTTCAATTTACAGGGCCGGCACTCAAAAGATATATTCCACATAATACACAAGCCCCTTAAAGGCCTGCCCACGCCCCGTCACTTCCCACCGTATGCATGCATATGCGCAAATAAACCGAATCAACCGAAAATGTAAATAACAGGCGTGCTGTGTGGCAGCAACAGCGGCGCGTACAACACGAACAACGACAACAGCAGCAACAACAACAACAACAGCAACAACAACAACATCAACTCAACCTATACTTCACATCACTTCACATCGATGGAAGAATTTACATAAAATGCAGTCGGCGTCGCAGTTGGCGTCAGCTTCATTTTGTGCATGCCCAAAAAAGTATGCTACATATATGTATACTCACTCGCGCGAGCTCTAGTGCATGGCTGTATGTATGTGTGTATGTATGTGTGTGTGTGTCTGTGTGGTTATTTCTTATTTTGCATAAATGCACCACAGGCTCTGCTTGCTTTTCAGCTGCCTGTCATCGATTGCCGGCCCCAGTGTCTTGTGCCCCTGCCATGGCACGCCCAGCCCACGTCTCGCCCGCGCTGCTGCTGCTGCTGCTGCTGCTGTTGATGATGGGAATTTATTGAAAAAGTTTCGCTTTTCAGTAGTTTTTCCGCATACTCGTTTTGCTGGCCTTTGTATTGCACTCGCGGCAATCGTTTCTTCTTCTCTTATTTTTTTTGTGTTCATGCCGCGCATTGAGTTCAAGTTATTCGGAAAATAGCCGCTGCAAGAACGCCTTCTCAAGCGTGAGAGTATATGTTTGAGTGTGAGGGGGCGTGTGTGTGTGCGTGTTTTCTTTTCTATTTAAATGGAGCACAAGTGAAGTGCGTATCGCTGTGTATATGCGCGCATATCACAGCCAATGCTTTACATATTAATTAAAGGACTCCCAACGGTAAGTGGACCGAGGTGCAGGGGGCGTGGCGGCTGCAATATCTGCAATGGGAATTTATCAAAGAGCGGCGAGCGGAAAGCAATAAACGCATGATTTTAATTGATTGCATGCGTTCTCACTGGCAAGACAGGGACAAAAGAAGAGCAGCCATCCATTGCCTGGCCGCTGAACATGTTTCCGGGGGCGTGGCACATGCGATTTATAAAGCGAGAATGTTGATGTTAAAGATAATTATTGTATATATATACATATATATGTTATATGGCTAGATAAACCAACCTTCGGCATTGAAGTGTTCTAATTCCGAAGTGTTGTAGCTCTGATAAATAGCGAGAGCAACAAGGAGAGAGGAGAGAGGGAGAGGGCGAAGGACAGACAGACAGCTGCCCGGACTTAATGTACTCAAGCTCTAGCTACGTTTGCTGTACTTACCGAGTTTCAATAATGAAATGCGTCACTGGCGCATTCCGTGGATGCTGGGAGTGCGCCCAGGATAAGTTCACGGAGCGTGATGTGAAACTTATTAACAAAGGACGCTCCGGTGGATCGGGCACATCTGTGTGACGAGCGAGAAAGAGAGAAAGAAAGAAAAATACATGAGCAGAGCGAGCAGGAAAACTGGCAGCTATCAGTGAAATGCAAATGGAAATCATGACAAGAAAGCGAACGTGTGTGTGTGTGTGTGTGAGTTGTGGTGAGAAAATCGAAATTGTGTACACACACACACGTACACACACACACACATGGACACATAACTGCAAATGAAATCACCAAAATGGAAGGAAACCGGATAAATCATTAATGTTGTTAAGGCTTTCATTAAATGGCGAATGCCAAACCAAACGAAAAAAGAAGAAAATCATGAAAAGCAAAAGCAGAAAAAAAATATGTGTATGAAATGTAATATGATGAAGATGCTGCTGCTGTCCCTACTTCAAATCAGAATATGCTCTAGTTGCTAAACCAGCTAAATAGAGATAAAAACTTGTTATGTGTTTAATGGGTGAATATGAGCAAAAGCTAAAGTAAACTAAAGGTAAATTCAATTCTCTTCTACTCTATTCATATTTTCATATTTATGATCCGGACATGTGCTGTAAAATCAGTCTGAAACTGTCAAACTGATAAATGATAAATGATATGAAAACTAAATTGCAGGTAATGCGTCAGAGCTTGCTGCACTTGAACAGAAGCTAGCTACGCTTTTAAATTTGACACACTTAAGGAATATGGGAAAATAATAGTGAGAAATAAATTATCCGAAAAGCATTTGTCTATATACATATATGCATATTAATGTTTAGAATAATAATACAAATAAAAAATTAAGAAATAATAAAGAGATTTTTTCATTTGATGCAGCTTTTTGCCTTACGACTCTATAGCGCATGTTGCGTTAGGTCTTAATTAGTTATTGGGCCTGCGAGTTAGCATATACACTATGCGTCATCAGGATAGTGCAACCTTCACGTTCTCGGCAAATTTTGAATATTTTCCAAGTCTTTCTAGCTATTGTCCTATAATTTGGTTTCTACTGAACTCTGTTATATTCTTCTTAAAATAAAATAAAATTGGGCACTGTATTATTTGAGCAAATATTTTTGAATAAAAATTGAAGCAAAACTATCAAAAAGGTTTCAAGCAATTTCTAATCTATTCTGTTTCGGATAGCCCCGCGTTTCAGTGGGTGTAGTATATTAAAAATATAATCAAAACTCCTCTATAAATCCTTTCTTTATATGTTTACTTCATACTTATGTTGTAGCCAGAGAGTATTACAAGAGGGTGAAATAAAGTTTCCAACAAAAATGAATTTGTTTATCTTCACAGTTGTCATGTAAAACATCTAAATTTCTAATCTAATCTAGAAATGTAATCTGAGCTGCTGCTGAACAGCCCAATAACAGCAGCATCTACACAAAATATTCATATAAAGTTTTTATATTATATTAGTATTTCTAGTCTCCAACTTACCCTGCACTAGCAGATCAACAATGGCCTCCGGTATATGCCGATCGTTGACTAGACAAATATACTCCGTTGTATCACTGGCCAGGGCCGGGGCGAATTGCAAGCCAAAATTATCCGATAAAAGTTGTATCTGCAATTTAAAAAAAAAGAAGATTAAATTGGCATTAATTATTTCATTCCAAAGCGAGTGGACAGTGCTAACGGAGCACCTGAATTGTGTTGGATTTGCCATCAGTTGGCATAACAAACAAATTTGTCAGAATCGTGTGCAAAACAAGTGCAGTTAAAGTAGAGCAAGAGGGTCAGAGTGGCATAGACCCATAGGATTGAGGCAGGGGGTCAAAATGAAAACAAAACTGCAAACAGACATGGAGACGTTGACAGTGGCCGACAACAATGTGGACAACACGAGTTTCTACTTTAGGCTCCACAAAAACTTTTTAATACAAAAGACAAATTAGCAAAAGCAAGTTTGCTGCATGACCACGCCTCCAAACAGCCCCGCACCTCTCCCCCTCTCACTCACTCAGTCTAGCTGCAGTCCAGCTATCGACTGGACTGGACACTTAAAATAGCCCCAAACATTGGGACAACATTTGACTCTGGCGACAATTTGTAGTCGTAGACGATAACTTTTCAATGCACAATGTTGTTGTTGTTGTTGGTGCTGTTGCTGTTGTTGTTGTTGTTGTGCTCATAATTGAGCCCTGGCAAATTGAGTTTTGGGGGGCAATGCACGCAAATTACTTTAAAGTTTCATTTGAGCTCCACTGCACGTAGAAAAGCATTTATAAATGCAAAACATTTAATACGCTTGCAGCCTGATGAACGAGCCGAGTCTGGACAGACAGATATGTGGACAGGCAACCCTTCTCTCATATAGTATGTGTACGGTATAATTTCTTGAAAACCTATTAAGGATTTTGTGCTAAAAACTGTTTGAAATCTCTGGCATTTCATTGTGTGGAGCCTAGGCTCTTCTGGGGGGAATTGCTTTTTGTTATAAAAGAAAATTTCAGGTTTTTACTAAAAAGCTTTATGCACCTGCCTTGTTCAACTGTCTGATGGCTGGCCAGACTGCTTAAGTGTGTGGTTGTCTGTCTCAATCTGTGTGTGTGTGTGTGAGAGAGAGAGTTTTGCCACAAAATTGTAAGCACATTCGTCTGGGCCTTAGCTACAGTCTTGTGGCATAAAATTGTTGATCGATGGGATTTGATTATTAAGCAATAAACTATGTGCTGCTGGCCGCAAAAACAATTTCAATCTAAACATTTTTCCACAATGGAATTTTAATTTACAGTTCAATCTGCAGTCGAGCAGGAAATTGCAACAAAATTTTAATTACATGCAACAAATTTGCACTTAAGCTGTGTGCGCCTGACGGCGCCTACGATGTGTCCAGATTGCATCAGCCGAACATCAGTCAGATGTGGAGAATCTGACAGGCGAGAATCTTACAAAGTTGAGCTGCAGCTAAGAACTGGCAAAGACCAGTCAGCGACAGTAACATGAATCATTTTCTTTCTTATTTCCTTTTTAGCCACAACCATAAAACAAAAGTTAATAGCTGCTTAACAGAGAGTGTGTATGAGTGTGTGTCAGTTGTAATAAAATGAAGCAGCTACTACGACGGACTGAAAAACTTTTAATACACATAATAGCCAAGCATAAAGCACACAGTGCACAGTGGAGCCATTGCCAAAAAGTTGTGAATCTACACCGAGAAAAAATGGAATTTATCTTGAAAAATATACGATTTAATTTATAATTATTAAAATAAAACTTGAAATAAATTTACTTCAATTTAGCTTAGAATTCAGATTAATTCACACAATTTTGCATATTGCCTTGGCCCACTGTGCAGGCGCGCAGCCGTCGCACATTGAGCAATGGCAAAGGCCAAATTGGCTAAGAAATATGAGCGAGAGCGCGGCTGCAAGCCAGGTAAACTCTGCTTAGCTCGGCGCCAACTTTGGCTTGGCTGCAGCTCAAGTGTCCCAGTTTGCCATTTAACACGATAGCTGACAGAGGGGGACGAGGGGGGCGAGGGGTGGCTGATGCCGAGTGCTGCCTAGTCCCAGGGCCTTGTTCGGGCTGCAGCTGAAACTTGTTCATTCTTCATTTTGTTTGCCCCGCCTCGATGGGGCCCCCGGAGTGCGTTTAAGGCGGCAGCGGCAGCGGCAGCAGCAGCTGTTGGAGTTGGCGTAGCTGCTTGGAGCTGCTTGGCAGCCACTTAAACCATTTTTGCGCCTTGTCGTTTTTATTTTAGTACAACTATCAAACATTAAAAATATATTGGCCCCACTGTCTGCAGCCAACTCGAACACCCACTGATGGCCACTTAGTTCTCCTGACTTTCGCTGCACTTTCTTTTTGTTCGCCTTTGTCGCTGTCGCCGTCGCCGTCGCCGTCACTGGCAAAGTTCAAACAGCCGCCTTGCAACTAACTGGCTATCAATTATTTTAACAGCCACCTTCTTCTGCTTTTTCTTCTTCTTCTTCAGTTTTTTTTTGCTTCCTTTTGTCTGCCAACCAAAAATATTTAATGGCCCAACTCAAGTGGCCCCAACTCGGGCCGTCAAGTGCCGAAATATGGCAAGTGGGTAATGAATTCTAATATGAAGCCAAGTCGGATTGCAATTTGAGTTATAACTGCACTCCAGAGATTTTTCACTGCTGCTGGCCAGTTGATACAAGATTAATGGAATTCACAACAGGAATTGCTTTTCATTACCAAACTGGCTGGCAAATAAATTCGTTTTAATAATAAATTTAGGCAATCCAAAGTAGAAAACTAGATCAATCATAAAACTTGCTTTACCTTTGCTTATCACAGTTTGTTTGATGGCTTCTACTTACCCTGGGGCTGTGCAGCAACGGAATGCGGTTGGCAAACTGTGCGATTGTCGTCGACGCTGTCTTCCACACCAAAGTGTCCACCAAGGAGTGCTCTGTTACGCCCGGGCATGGTATGGTCACGTTCTTGCCAGCCTCGGCATTTACCTTGACGTAGTCCAGATTCGTGACGTCTGCAAGGAAAGGAGCGAAATGAGAAATGAGAAATGAGTGAAGAGTATTAAGAGCATTAAGTGTAAGAGTGGGTCAAAAGGAAAAGTGTGGTTTAAGCTCAAATTGCCGAAAATGTTGTTAAAATGTCTTGCAGGCATTTTAATTACATAACATGCTGGACGAGACCCAACCGCAAAGCGACTCGACTCCATGTTGCATACACCCCGATGCAAAGGTATATGCACTTTGTATATGTGAGTGTGTATGTGTGTGTGTGCACACGCTTACGATTTGATCCTTTGTGCAATATTTGTTTAGGAAATTGCCAAAATGCATTGCAGGCTGACAGCTTTGGTTGGATTTGCTGAGCAAAGCCGAGCTTCAATTAAAATTATAAAAACAACAAATCGATTATGGTCGAGAAAGGTTTCTCCAGTTTGCTGCAAGCTCCTTCAACACACCCCGTGCTGCTGCACACATTCGTAAGCGTTCGAGTGTGCCTAATAAGCATTAGGCTGACGCAAATGTCCGGTTCGTGTCATACCCAAGCACTTACACGACGAGAATATTCTGACCAATGGCAATGAATTGAAAAATCATGCAGAAAAACAATTGCCGGCAGCAATGCAACTAGTTGCAACAGCAGCAGCAACAGCAACAGCAACAACAACATCATCTCTTTCGCAATCAACTTCCATGCAATTTGAGATGGGCGCCAGCCGATGAACATTTCTATAGCCCATTTATGGCTGTGCGTCGATTTTCGTACCAGTGGCTTAGTGGTTGCATGGCAGCAACTGTTGTCGTTCTTCCGACTGCAGCCAAAACAGACGACATTATGGCCAAAAATTTCGTTGATCTCATTGCAGTGCAACAAAGGCACTCCATATATGCCATAGGCTAGGCATAGGCCTCGCTTTAAATTGTATTCGAGTTGTTATACGAATGTAATTTCAATAGCCAACGGCCAGGGTTGTAGTAGTAGACAGCAAAAACTGATCAAAGGGGGAAAAACTGTATGCTATCTACCTAATAGTTAGGTAATCGAAAGGTATTCTTTGTTTGAAGTGTGAAGGCGAATGCAATTAGCATGCATTTGAATTCATTTATGATCAAATATTTTCGTGCGCTGCAAAGTATGCTACACTAATTTTAATTGATAGGCGGCACTGCATTGTGTATGCATTGAGCGATCTGTAGTTTGAATACACTTGGATGCAGGGTATAGACATATTGCTGTTTTATTCGGGTGCGCATGAAACATCATATGATTCTTAATTTTGCATGGGATATTCATATGCAATTGCAATGGGTACAAATTATCTTATGGCCTTAGCGCAGTGCTTCTTGTGACTCGCTAATAAGTTTGCTAAATAAGCTTAGCTAAGATACAAAGCCTTATCGAATTAATATAAAATTAGGTAAAATTTATGTGTGCTTAATAGCTCGACAGATAATATTCCCTTGCATAAAAAATTAAATATTAAAATATATTAAAAAAAAACTTAAAATATATATTTAACTAATTTCTAAGCTATAAATATATCTTATTTATATATATATTACTGTATATTAAATGTGAATCTATCTATCTATTAATTAAGAGATATTTTTATGTGGGTCTGCCTGTGGGTCTGTTCATACATTTTACATTTTATCTTCTTCTAATCTATTCTGTTTGGAAAAAGAATGAGTAAAATAACGTTTTCTGTGCAGAATATTCAATGACTTATCACTTGCCAAATCGCTGAAAAGTGTGCTATAAACTTGGTCCAATCTGATTAACATGCATCCGTCACTAAGCAAATTTATTTGGTATAGGTTATTCAAATTTCATAAACATAACAATGCGCATGGAGTTGCACTGCGTGAGTACGTGTTTGTGTGCGTGCATTGTGTTGGCCATAAGAATTGACAATTCTACTGCATGTTTTTTTTCGTGGGCAGTTCGAGGGCGGCTGGGCAACGCGTTTAATTACTTGGCTGCTGTGCAGCGACAACTGTGCCGCAGACAGCAATGGGGATGCTGCTTGGCGCAGTAAAGGCATATTTTGCATATTATAAGCTGACCAACTGTACTCTACACCCCACTCTATGTGATATTGCGCACGCAGTTGCTGGCAACTAATGCTGCCTGCTGACTGCTGCCTCCTGCCTGCTGCCAGCAACTGTCCCTGGTTGTTGGTGGTCACTTTTGTGTAATTTATGGCTTTCGGCACCACGTTGCACCACAGTCGAATGGGAGCACTGCAGCTGGCAGAGAGAAAGATTTTGCATACTTATTATGCCAGCCGCATGCTGATGAGGGGGCGGGCGCATCTTCGTTCCATAGAGTGTGGGGTGTTTAATTTCCTGATCATTTTTCGATGCGAAATCGCGACGGCTGCTAGTTCGCATGAACCATGAACCAGCCAACCAGCCAAGCAAACCACCCACATCACTCACACCACAAGCAACTCTTGCTTCGCATAATGTCAGCCGTGACTCAGGAAACAATTGTGCACAATTTATGCGCGAGTGCAAAATGTTGCAAACGTCTGTGTGTGCGTGTGTGTGAGTGTATGTGGGTGTATATACACTGGACATATTGAATGGGCAATCACATCGATAGATACAAAGTTGCCCCAGCCACTGGCCAATTAAAAAACCAGCCCAAAATTATGCAGCCAAGCAGACGAGAGCTGCGTAAATAAATTATAATTACGAGTACTTATTTGGCTGACTGCTCGAGTGCCCAAGGGACTCACGACCCGCCTGACCCAACTAGAGATGAGCGCGTGTCCTGCGATTAACAGTATATAAAAAATAAAATAAATAATATAAAAATTAATAAAAATATAAAAAAATATTGAAATTTTAAATTTAAAAAAATATATATTGAATATATAAATTAATGGTATATAAAAAATAAAATAAATAATATAACAAATAATAAAAATATAAAAATATATTGAAAATAAAAATTTAAAAAAATATATATTGAATATATAGATTAATAGTATATAAAAAATATTATAAATATTAAAAAAATTAATAAAAATATATTGAAAATAATAATATAAAAAAATTTATATTGATTAATTTTTAACTACAACTTATTTTTTTATATTTTATATTGAACTTTCTCTCGTTCAATACCATCTAAAAGGAGTATGTCTTCTGTGATCGCTAGCTTATACACCCTTACAAAATATATTAAATCAATTTCTGTTTAGATTTTTCTGTGACTTTTTATTACAACTTATTTTTAAAATATTTTTTAATGAACTTTCTTTCGATCAATGATCAAAATTGAATTCTTTACATATTTTCTCAATTTTTTAAATAAAATTCATGAGATTTGTTCAGGCTTTAGCCATAAGTAAGCTTATGTATACTTATGAAACTGAACGTACGTCGAAATATAACATTTTTTGCACGGACTTAGATGGACTTATTTTCTGCAGAATATTCCTTTACTATTATTACTTCTATAACTATTTTAGATTCTGCTCTTGCTTCTTCAAATCACGCGTTCCTCACTCATTTAGATGGAGTTTCTTTTAATATTTTCCTATCGCTACGTTTGTCTACTGTCACATCTTGTGCACATCTCAACGCAAGCCTTAAAAAATTAGCCATCTACAAATGATTCAAGCATGAGCGCAAGCAACCCTCTGGGGGCACTACAGCAGCCGGCTGCACTGTGGCCTGTGGCACAGTCGACTGGGTCTTTGGTTGAGCAAATGCTAATAATCAAATTGAATGCAACCCCTGGAAAAGCGAACGAGACAGACGAAGCGGCAACAATTAATTTTATTTATGTTGATTCTAATCAACGTAAAATAATTTCGTTCACCCAACAACAGACGCCTCTTGTGGCGTCTGCTGCCATGGCAATCTAAACGTCCATCTGTCTGTCTGTCCATCCGTCCAACCCCTTGTCTGTCCGTCTGTCCGTCCGCCTGTCTGTCTGTCTGTCCGTGTCTGCACTTGTTGTTAGTTGTATTAAAATTGAATTCATGCACCGTTGCGTCCATTGCGTCGTGTTCGAGTTCAAATCATTACTATTATTAGTGCATTTAGACGTGTCCGATTGGCCAACGCTGCTGACCAACTCAATGGCCAACAACAACAAGCACTTGCTAGCCAAAAAGCAAATGGACCTGCTCGGCGCTGCACGGCTAAGCCCCAGCAATGGCCCTCCAGAGAATCCAATTGCAAGTGCAGCCCATTAAGAGCGTGTCAGCAGCTGGGGCAAACAGAGGCGGCTGTGGGCGTGGCTGCTGCTGCTGCTGCTGCAGCAGTTAGTTGCGGGTCAGCGCCAGCGAATGTCAGTACGATGCGTGCCGACAGCGGTTCAACTGGTGTTCGGCCTTTGAACTCAACTCTTGAGCATTGACAATTAGCTGCTGCTGCTGCTGCTTATATCAGACACACTTAATGTCCTACGCCAGGTGTGTGTTTTGGTATAATATTGTAGAGCACTACAGACTAGACTAAACAGCAGCAATAGAATATCATTTCTGATTTGTGGTGTCTAACAACTTCAATGTGTGTGCAGCTATTATGGATTGTTAATGGAAGTTGATACATATACTGTCAGTTGGGCATAAAGGTAGGCCAAAGCAGATTAACAGCAGACAAAACTGTTGTAGAAGACCCCTAAAGCTATATAGAAATATATAATTATGTATGGCTATAGCTTAAATATATGGTAGAACTATAAAGATAAAAGTAAGATTTGATATATGCTTGACTGAACTATTCAAGAGATACTTTCAACGGCAATCGCTATAGCTGCAACATCAACTGCTTTGACAGCTGCTACCTCTGGTAGATCTTTCATGACAATCCCTCTAACTTAAAGCGCAACTTATTACAGAGCACCGTTGAAAGCTCTGTGAAATCCGGTCTCTTGACTAGTCGTTTGACTAGTTAAGCCACCTCATTCAAATGGAGTTTTTTCGGACTCGCGCACTCTTATGAACTTTCAGTCACGGGGTATTCTCGACTTTAAGCTGCTTTATTAGAGCTGCATCCATTTGGAACATGTGCAAAACTTTATGATCCAGCTGCCTGCATATAGCGCGAAATTCACTGGGATATGCGATGCTCGGCAGCCGAAAATGCCACGAAATTGACATTGACTGCCCAGGATGCTGAATGCTGGATGGTAAATGCTGGATGCCTGATGCTGGATGCTGGGCAGCATGGAACTTTTGTTCGACAGAGAGCCATTTGGCTTTTAATCCTTGTGCTGTGCTGCCCTTTGGCTGCCAGCAACTGGCTGCCAATCGCCTTGCACAGGCACACTGCTTGCCCCGTCATGCATTCGACTGCTGTGCTTTTTCCTAGCCCACCCACAACGACCACCTACTGCTTCTGCTGCTGCAGTTCATTTTAGTTGCCCTTTCGGCTGCATTTCGATAAAGGGGCCCAACAAGTTGCATGCAATTTGGTAAGCGGCCATTTACAAATCATTGCCAAGCAATTTTTGCATCAACGTGAAACGTTTTTAAAGCCATGGCAACGGCATTAGCCGCATTCAAATGCAAACGCCTCCACGCTATCTCCGACGCAAGTTGGGTTTAATTCCTTTTCACTTCCAAGTGATTTCTTTCGTATTGGCTGTCTTTATTCGACATTACAACACTGTGTGGCGCCTCCATTAAAATGCATTTCATCATTTTCCGCTGGCTGTTGAGCCAATTGCATTAACCACATTTCACTTTGGCCAGCTCCTGCTGCTGGCCTCGACCGCCATTCTTACGCATTTCGAATCCAAGTGGTTGAACAATTATTCAATTAAAAGTGAAGCTTCTCGCTACTCGCCGACATTGGCTAGGCCATTTTATTATTTTCCGTTCATTCTCATTTTCAATTTTTTTTTTTTTTTGCATGCCTTTATTTGCGCTTACTTGAGCCACGTGCCAAGGACAGCTGTCTCGAAAAGGATGCGTGTGTGTCTGTCTGTCTGATTGACTGTCTGGGCTGACTGGCTGGCTGATTGAAAAGACAGTCTGCCATTTCTTCTGGCTGTGGTGGTGGCTGTTCGCTGCAGACCAACATAAATAAATGCTTAAGCAGCGACCCACGGACCCACGGACAGCGGCTGCTGACAAGGGCAGAAGCAGTCCGGCCCCTGCCCGGTTCACATGACGACAAGATATCCCTTTTTTTATGCTCGAGCGCTACAAATAATAAAATTATAACAAACACACAAGCAACTATGAGTGTGTGTACAGACATGCGAGATACCCTGTAATTTACATTTCCAGCTATATTTATAAGACTTAAAAATAATTCTCATCTTCGTATTACATATGCTAAAGACCTCAGTTGAGAGAGAGAGAGATTAAGGCTCTTCGGAATATGGTTAAAGCAACCCTTTACTATTGTAATTCAGGTAGCCTTAGCTCGTTTCCATGATTACATTCAGCTTGAAGGCCAACTCTGCCCTGTTTACCCATTTCTTTTATAAGTACAGATGAATGCTGACAAGTGGCATGTGGCATGAGGCAATGATGTGTGGGTCTTGAGTGAACCACGTCGTACAGGTACAGGTGAGCCTTGCCCACAGTTCGACCTCAAGTGTTTTGCTTATGAAAATGTCTTTTGGCAAGCAAAATGAAACGAGAACTGAATCGATTCGAAGCATCAGGGATCAGTCAATAATGCTGACATCATATTGAAGGCAAGCTGACAAACCTGTCAGCTCACAATTTAAGCATAGATGTGCGGCTCTCTGTGTGTGTGTGTGCGTAGGTGGTGTATGAATACGTTTAGCGGAGGGTAGAGCCGGCTAAGGGTTGGTAATTGTTGGACGGACAGCATTAAGTGCTTCCAACTCATTACGCAAATGCGGCTTAAAACAAGCATATAATATAACATGCATAAATGGCAGCCAAGTATATCTAATACTTTATCCAGGTGTGCGCAAGCCCTATATATACACCTGCAGACCAGCATCTATACACTACACTCATACACGTAGCCGCAATTTCCTTTGCATACTTTTAAAAATAGTCAAAATTGTAGCAGAATAACACACACAACACTGACTACCAGAAGTATGTGGTTTTTCAAAAAATGCAGCTGTGTTCAAAGACAGCTGAAATCAACTGTGCAGTAGGATGTTATACCCTAGCTTACACAATATCAATATGGCCACTTTAGCATTATGAGCAGAGTATATAAAATATTTAATATGACATGTGCAATTCATGATGTTTGAATTCATATCTATTAAATTCTCTTCATTCTCTAAATGATTCAATTTAAGCTCTTTAATTGATATAAGCCTTTTGAGTTGGCATCGTTTATTTTCATTTCGGCCTTTGATACACATACTTTTTGCAGCCATTATACACAGGCCCCTAGCATATTTGCCTCTAAACCACATGGACAGACACACACACACTGACCCAGTGTATCCGCTTTGAAAGGCTGCAAATTGGCGCAGCATCACATTGCTGCACGTGCACACCTGCCGCTGCCTCTTCCCTGTTTACCTAGCCCCACTGTCACTGCGGCACTTGAATAGAAAACGTTGCACATTTAAGGGCTTGGCGGGGACAAAGGCAGGCGGCAGGTGAAAAGTGAAAGGCTCCAAATGTTGTTGCTACTTTGTTAGCTAGCATTTTAGCGAGTTTTTACCGTTGAATATCGGTTCGAGTGTGTGCGTGTGTCTGTATGTGTGTGTGTGTGTGTGTGTCTCAGAGTGTCTCGTTGTCGCCCTTGTCATGGATGGCGCTTGGCGTAATTAAAGCTAAATAGCCAGCATAATGAGCAAGTAATTAGCGATGCTTTTGCCAACAGCTTGCCACGTCCTGTGACCCGCATCTACACAAGTCGCCTCCCCGCAGCCATTACGCGGCTGCTGCCTGCCTCAGGCAATTGCTTATTGCTCAATGCTGTAGCAAGCTATGATCTTAGAGCTTGCATAATTTGCAAACACCTTTGATGATGATATTGTTGCTGATTTATAGTTATAAAACGTGGATCATTCACTTTATGACTTTAATTAAATTATCAATATTCTATAGTAATTAAATGTCAAATCAAATTATTGGCAAACAAAAAACTGTTTCAAAATTTAATTAAAATTGAAATTTAATATTTGATTTTGCACATTTTTTTATGTTTTTTAATATTTTTAAGCATAAATAACACATTAAATTCATTTGCATTTTAATTCAACGATTGCCCTATGGCTGGCAGCTAACGGTAAACATATAGTTACCCACATTACGAACCAATCTGTTTGCCAGTCTGTTTGGCCCCGCATTGCCTGGCAAACAAGGACTCAACGCCGCCTCTAAAGCAAATTCAAATAGTAGAGTAAGTTTCTTTCTCATTAGGCGTCATGTTTGCGCACCCACACGCACAGACCCACACACACACACACACACCTAAGCATACAAATACACTTAGAGAAAGTATATTGAGAATGGCATTAGTATCAAGTCAAGTTGAGTTCTATCAATTCTTCATTTAACAACTTCTTTCTTGCATATAAAATATTTCATTTGATACGAATTGAAGACAGCCAATAACTTTCATACTCAAATCATATTTATCAAATTTTGCTACACAAACAGACAAATTGCATTCCTAAGATATTCTAATAATTCATAATTTATCAGGAATGTTTCTCTCAGTGTACGCACAGTGGGTCGTGGCTCGTTCAAAGCAATTTTGACACCAGCAGCTGAAGCTGCTTAATGAGTCCAAATCCAGCGCCCGCAACTTTCAGCCACGCAACAGCGACCCACAAAGCGGGGCACATGGTGGTTGGGCGTCTTTGCTTTTATTTGGGCTAATGTCTATAGACAAGAAGTGTGTGTTTTGGGGACTCTCTTCGGGGAGGGGGGCGTTGAAGGCTGCTTTGTTTGTGTAATTTGTTGAAAAAGTGTCGTGGTAAAATATAAATAAGCCTTATGCCGGACTCACAATAACAACAACAACAACAACATCAACAAAAACGAACGACAATAAAATTGTTCATGTTCTAATTAATCATTGCCTGGCTAAACAAAAGTCAAGCTGACATCGGGCCGATGGTTGGGTGGGTAAGGTATGAGTGTCAAGAAATACGACAAGCGACAGCAATGTGAACAACAAAAATGTCTAGATAAATATGTCAACAGACGAGCACCAGCCCAACCAACACTACCCACACCACCCAGCCACTCACGCATTGGACAGGGCCCACACAAATATTTGCAGCTGGAATAATCAAATTTACATTTCACTAAAGTTGGACTCGAGTTCAGCTCATCCACTCGAACCACTCAATGTGGTGCAGCACCACCAGTGGCGCTTTAATTACAACACAAATGCCAGACATTGCAGCAATAGTTACTATCTTCTTATGCTCTCTGTCGGTTGACAGCTGCACCCGTGGCAGCAGCTGCAGCTGCATTGTGCCCAGCGGCACATACTCCACACACACACACACACATATATATACACATAATATATATACATTGTTGTGTGTTTACATGGAAAGTGACTTAGCCATGGCTTCAACAGAATATCCTCATTGTGTTGTTCGTTTTTTCTCATTTGCTGCAGCAGGTGTTGCCATCAGGTGCCTCACGACTGCAATTTGTTTGCATTACTTTAACTCTGGCTACACTTAATTACTTTAAAAAAGAGAAGCATCGATGAATTTCATATATATTTTATAAAAAAAAAGCACATTTATTATGTTTACTTTCTTTTAAATTTAATATTCTCAACATTTTTAATCAAATTCTCATAAATTTGCAAAAATATTTAGATTGTAGCCAGCACAATTTTTAAATTAGAAACATTTTACGCATTAAAGCATTCACTCATGCACGCTATAAAACTCTATTATTTTTTGCATTTTTATGCTTAAATATTAAATAGAAATAAATTTTTGAATTTCGTGCACATGCAGAAGAGTTAAAAATTTATGTCCAATAAAAATCGCAGCACGTAATTTTTTTTATACTTTTGCAGACTTTAAAAAAAATCAATAAATAATCAATGCGTAAAACTCTTTAAATGTCGTAAAAAATTTAGAAATATATTTGAAATGAAATCATTAAATTTAATGCGAAATTAAGTGTATTTAAATTTCCATTCGACATAAATCTTCGATAGGAGAAACGATTATTCTTGATATTTGCCAGCCCTATGGCAATGCCGTTTGCAGTGAGCTCTCGTTCGGGATATTAACATGGCTAAATAGTCAGACCTTGTCGCTGTTATCACGCCCATAGCCACGCCCCCTGCTGCCCCTCGCACAGGCCTTAGGCCTTTGGGCCGACAACAACAAATGACATGACATTTGGGAATTTATCTTTGCAAAAATACTTGCGGCAAAAGGAACGAACGAAGCATCTAATAAATTAAGCGATACAATGTGGCCGCACGCAGAGAGGGCAAAGCAAGAGGGGCACTCGCACTATAAGCGTAGATTGGCCGCCACGCCCACTGGCAATTTGGCTGGAATTCGAACGGAAAAGACAAGTTGAACTGTAAACAAACGCGACAATTTATCTTACTTTCATTTAATTGTCAAGGTTCAAATCGCTAACAAAACGAAGCTAAAATTGAAGCTGCCAAAGTTATCTAAGCACACACAGTATGTGAGTGTATATATGTGTGTGTGTGTGAGTGTGTGTGTGTGTTGTGTGTGTGTGTTTTTTTTTTTTTTTTTTTTTTTTTTTTTTATATTCGTTTTATTGTTACAACTTATTTAAGATACAAATAATTGGCATGATTTAAGTGTAGCGCTCTATGCTTGCGGGACGGCCGTAAAGCATTGCTTCGCAAGCGCTTTGCGCTACCTTAAACGGGTTCAGCTCGCCTTCTGCTTCGCTCAATTCTGCGGAGCTCCACCATGATCGTAGCCGCGAAGGAGCTTATTAACTCCCAAGCCGCCTCCGACTCCAGCATGATGTTGACGAGGTTGTCCGCTCTAATAGAGCGGCCCACTGCTTCCTCCAGACAGCTCCTCTCCTCCAGGAAACGTCCACACACGAATATGGTGTGGTTGGCGTCTTCCACCAGACCTTGTTCACACCAGGGGCATTCATCGGTTTCCTCATGGCCAAATCGCTTCAGATAGCTGCGAAAGCATCCGTGTCCAGAGAGAATCTGTGAAAGATAGAAATTTATTTCGCCATGCTTACGATTGATCCAAGGTTCAAGCTCCGGAATGAGCGTGTGGGTCCATCGCCCTTTCGTTGAGATGTTCCATCTTCTTTGCCATCGTGCGATGCTGTTCTGCCTGGTCGTGTTGCGTCGTACAGACTCGTGCGTACTCCGCTCCACGGCTTCGGCGACCAAGTCCTCCAGTGGGATCATGCTGGCTATGACGAGCGCCGCGTCGTCAGAGACTGTTCTAAAAGAGCAGCTGACTCGGATTGCGCTCAATCTGTAGGTGGCACAAATACCTCGTCTGTAGCTGGGAGTTGCCATCGCTCTCGACCAGATTGGCGCCGCATAGAGGATGACGGACCTAATGACACTCATCAGGAGAAGGCGTCGTTGTTGTTTAGGTCCTCGCGTGTTCAGCATGATTCGGGAGAGAGCTCTACAAGAATCCGCTGCCTTTTTATGCACATATTCTAGGTGCTCGCGAAAAGTCAATCTTGTGTCTAACATGACGCCAAGATACTTTATCGCCCTCTTTGACGCAATGGTGACGTTGCCAATCCTTATGTGGGCCGTTTCCACTCTTTTACGACTGCTGACAAGGACAACCTCCGTTTTGTGCGCCGCTAGCTCAAGTCCAGCTCTTGTCAGCCAGCTTCGGATGCGATTGATACTTGCGCTGCACATATCCTCTGTGTCTTTAAGCTCCTTTCCTATGGCGACGACGGCTACGTCATCAGCAAAGCCAATGGAGTGCGTGCCTGCTGGTAATTCCAAGCGCAGTACCCCGTCGTACATAGAATTCCATAGGAGAGGCCCCAACACCGATCCTTGGGGGACTCCAGCTGACACTGTGTAAGATTGAGGGCCCTCACTCGTGTTGTAAATAAGTGTTCTCCCTTTGAAGTAACTTCTTATTATCTCTTTTAAATATTTGGGGATATTATATTGAGACAGCGCATCCAATATCATATCCCAGCTGGCTGTGTTGAACGCATTTTTGACATCCAATGTCGCTATAATGCAATACTGCTTCGACCCATGTTTCCATCTCGCACCTTGAATTGCGGAAGTTGCAAGGCCAACAACTTTACATAATGCATCTGTTGTTGACCGGGCTTTCCGGAATCCATATTGGTTTGGTGACAGACCGCCGGATCTAGCGATTGCAGTCTCAAGCCTAGAGCAGATCAGTTTCTCGAACACCTTCCCCATGGTGTCTAAGAGGCAGATTGGCCTATAAGAAGATGGCTCCTCCGGAGGCTTCCCAGACTTGGGTAGCAATACAAGGCTTTGGGTCTTCCAGATTGCAGGGAACGTCTCCTGTGTCATACATTTGTTGTATAATTCGGTAAACGTCCTCGGATGCAAGGCAATGGCTAGCTTTAGCGCACGGTTTGGAATCCCATCTGGCCCTGGGGCAGAGTTGGATCTAAGACTTCTGGCAGCTAATAGAATTTCGTCGTCTGTAGCTAAAACAGCGTCAGCACCGGCCGAGTCCTGATTAGCTAACGCATAGTCAGGACCGTGGATAGAGCTTAGTCTTTCTGGAAAAAGCGTTTCCACGATTGACTTTAGTTCCAGACGATCCGTAGGCTGCACTTGTTTGCCGGCGTAAAGTCTTTTGACCACAGTTTTATATGCTCTGCCCCAAGGGTCAAATTCGGCGGAGTCGCATAATTCAAGGAAGTACTCTCGCTTGCTTGTCCGTATGGCCTTCTTTAGCTGCCTTCTTGCCGCCTGGTAAGCTAACTGCTTTTCTATATACTCAGGCCTACCGCGGGCCCGTTGGTAGTTTCTTCTCGCCTGGATGCATATACGTCGGATTTCGCAAATTCGCTCATTCCACCAGTACATAGGCGCTTGTTGCCGCATGAACTGTTTACGTCGTTGCATGCTACTATTGCAGGCACTCTGAATTTGAGCAACCATTTGGCAGGCACTGGCCTCAGCATTGCCAGATGCTCCCAGCGACTGGATGGCCTCGGAAAAGACAGCGGGGTTAAAAGTTTCGAGCCTATATGATTCTCTCCACAAAGTTTGCGCCCTGTCAGGTGACCCCCCGATTGTGAACAGAAGTGCAGAATGATCGCTGCCTGTATAACTATTGCAAAGGCTCCAATTTGCTTCCCGGAAAAGGGATGAAGTGACAAAAGTAATGTCAATTACAGACCCGTAACCAGCCCGACTGAAGGTGAACTCGTGACCAGAGTTGAGTAGAGCCACGTCTAGCGTCGCGAAGATCTCCAGCAATATACGGCCTCTGGCATTTGTGGTATGGCTACCCCATTCCATCGCCCATGCGTTGAAATCCCCTGCTATAATTATCTTCCGGCCCCTTGCATCCTCGGCGAGCTCATCAAGCACTGTTGTGAATTCACTGAGCTGCATGCTGGGGGCCAGGTAGCAACTGTATAGCCATAAATTGCCATATCGGGCGCGTACGAACCCATTAAATGACTTGACATTTGCAAGTAAACTATCTGGGTTGCCGCATATCCACAGCACCGCTTTGCCACTAGTGTCTGCGGCCCATGTCCTGGGACAACTGGTCTTACAATGGTGAGGCTCACTAAGGAAGGCTACATCTATACATTTTTCTCTTATAGTCTGCTCTAGTAGGTCTTGGGCAGCAATGCAATGGTTTAAATTAAGCTGAAGGAACCTTAACATTTGATTTTCCTGACAGCTTCGCGGTAGGATGGGCACTTGAAGCTGCCTGCTGCATGGTCAGTCTGCTTTTCTCCTTTACGAGTGCAGAGGCTGCATTTTGGTGGTTTGGTGCAGGATTTTGCGCTGTGACCCATTTCTCCGCACCTGAAACAGGCACCTTTTAGGTCGCAGTCGCTTCCGCAGTTGGCAGCAATATGACCGTAATCCAGGCATTTGAAGCAGCGTTTAGGCTGTTCTACAGCTCGGATACGGCATACTACCCATCCCACTCTTATCTTTGCCAACTCTATCAGAGCTCTGGCTTTTCCGACTGGCAGAACGACAGTAGCTCTTTGCTGTCCACCAAAAGCTGGCCGAAGCGATTTGATCGCATCAATGGAGAGCGAGCTGTCTTTCGTCGCCTCCTTAATCGATTCTAAAATCTCCTCTTTGCTCGCCAACTCGTCCAGATCGCGGATCTCAATTTGCGCCGTTTCGGTAAGTGTTTTAACCACCGCACGAACGCCCAGGGCCTTTCCTACTGCTTCGTGAAGCACCTCAGCGCTATGCTCCGGCTTCCTACTTAACTGCAACAGCAAATCCCCCTTTGCTGTCTTCCTAATACCCTGCACATCCCCGCTCAAATGCTTTAAGCTTGGGTCGCTTTTGACAACACGCAACATGTCCGCATAGCTGCAACCATCTACGCCCGAGATCGCAATTGCATCTGCCCTGGGACGTTTTTGCAGTGGTTTGCGCCCTTTGACCACTGTCCAGCTGTCCGCGTTCGTTTGTCGCCCTGGCTGGTTGGGATTCGCAGGAGCAGCCCGAGGAGCCACTGGCTCCTTTAAGGAAGCGCTTTGCTTATTGGGCCTCGGCTTCTTTGAGGGAGTCTTTCTCTGCTCGGAAGCAGCTTCCCTCGAACGCTTGGGCGTATTATTGCCTGAATTACTGCTCGCTGTTTTTGCCTGCTCGGTTATTTTCTGCTTTGGCGGGGTTGTTTGCACCTCGCAGTCTTTGACTGAGCGGTTGCAAAGCATCACCGCCGATTTTTGCAGATTTACTAGCCTGGCTAGCTCTTCCCTCATCAAGGCATTTATATGCCGCTGACCCCCAAATAGAGCTGACAAACCCTCTAGGGCAGCTCCTATCTGCTCTATCGCCTTTTTCAGCGTATTAGGTGCCTGGCACTCGACAACTGGAGATTTACTAGCCTCAGGCTGCTGCAACGCCGTCTGATGTTGCTGCGGTGATCGCTGCAACGCAGAGCGACGCGCAAAGGCTTGCAGCTCATCCTCCATCCTGACCTCCATCCTTGCTCCGACTACCAAGGCGAGTAGCCTGTAGTGGGCAAAGCCTATTTAAAAAATTGGCCTGGAAGCTTCAATTAAGCTTTGAGACCAGTATCTTAAATCTCAGTTTAGATGTGTAGATGCTAAGAAGCAGTGGAAGCCTGAAAGTATGCACTACTTTCGATAGCTGAAACTTCACTTCAGAAGTTAGGTTGCTGTCTTTGCTAAGACTACAACTCACCAGAGTTCGGTGAGCAGCTGATTGCCCGCTGCAGTTTCCAGCACTACTAACAGCTGTTAGAGTGAATGCACCTGATTGTTTATTAGTTTTAGCGTGCCGACTAAACTTTTCTTTTCTTTTTTCGCGCGAAAAATTGGAAAGCGCCGAAAAAACCGACGCTACCGCCCTCCTCCCTTGGGCCACCAACTTCAACCGCCACCGAGGTATTCCGCGTTTTGCCGCACAGTAAGTCAATTTGACCGTCGTTAGTTTTGCTGGGTACGTCCCGCCCACAGCTTGCACGTTTATTAATTTTTTGTCTTTCCACAGTGAAAAATAGAGTCCAAATAGACGTTTCCGATGGAACACTTAGCGATAGCGACCGTACTCCACGAAAACACAACTCTCTCTCCCTTGTGTGTGTGTGTGTGTGTGTGTGTGTGTGTGTGTGCGGCAACCACAGATAATCAACGTTAAATTAGCGCTAACAAATCGACACAACCAAAAAGTAAAATTGTTCTGCTTGCTCTTTGGCTAAAGCTTCATTTGTTGTTTTTTCTCCCAAAATAAAACAACAAAACAAAATTTTCCAGCGAGGAGTGCTCAAATGAAACAACAAAAAATTGTATTTATTTATTTTTTTTTTAGCAAACAGGCCACAAATATTTCAGCATTATTTAAATGTCATTCATTGTTGCGCTGTCATCAGCCAAAAAGTATGCAACGCTTTCGTGTGCCATGATAAATACGCGTGAGTATGCAGCTGCCAAGCAGTGCACTGTGGGCATAATTTTACAATTTATAGTTAAATAAATGAGAAATACTGGAAGTTATATAACTTTAGATTTTCTTATGAATTTAATTGAATTTCTCAAATTTCTCTTCAACTCTTAAAGCACTTCTACGTAATATTAAAATTGAATCTTAAAGGATTTTGCAAAAAACACACAATTTGAAAGGAAATTTGTCTATTTAGCCCACAGTGCACTAGTTTTGCATCACCCTCTTTGCTTGGTGTTGTTCGTTGTTGTTTCGCTGGTGTTGGTGACGTCGTGCTTATCATAAAGTGGGTCAGCCGCTCACTGACACACTGACACTTAAGTGCACACACACTCGCATGCAGCCAGTGAGACAGTAGCAGCTAAAAGTATGCAGCTGATGTAGCGTTGTGTTTGATACACTCAAGCGTCGACAGACGCACTCAACGACACAAGAACAGCAGCGGCAGCGGCAGAGGCAGAGGCAGCAACAGCAGCAGCAGCAGCAACAACACGTTGACACAGTTGACGTCTAGAGCTGTAATGCAGTCGGGCAAGCACTCAGTCAACCTCAGAGCCGCAGCACCCAGTCCGTACCCCCTACCCTACCCCCCACCACGTTCAGCAGCTTCATCTAGCAGCCATTGTTGTCATTTGTAATTTTTCTGCATCTTGTTGTTGCAGCTATTATTGTTGTTGTTGCAGTGTTTAGCCAACAGTTTGTGTGTGTGTGTGGGTGAGTGGCGGAAATGCAAGAGTGTCTCATTGTGCTGCTGTCCTGCCCATCAAAATGCGGCTAAGTAGTTGCAAACGCTTAAATGTTGATTGTGGCCAACAAAAATTGTTTTCACTTGGTTCGAGTTTAGCCAGGGATAATCGTAAGGCTCAAGTACATTTGCGTTAATCCCAGCTCAACAAGCGCACAATTATTGCGTATCCTGTTTGCTCTTGATATTGCCTGCCAACTAATTTGTTCAACTGTTTTGTTGCACAGTCCGGTTGCAACACGTGCAACGTGCAGCATAGTCATGGTCAATCTTCGGCTTGATTTCGTCATTAGCAGCTCTTGGCCCAGTTAGCCGGCCATTGTGACCAATTGTGAATGCTTTGCAGGTCAAGTGTGCGTATGCGTGTGATTGTGTGTGTGTGTGTGTGTGTGTGTGTGTGTGTGTGTGTTTGTGTGTGTATAAGTCTGGTGCTTGCCACAACAATTGTCGCAGCACGACAAACTCCTTGTGTTCAACCCCTTTCTACACGCTATGGACCAGCCGCAGTGAGGCGCACCTGAGGCCTGAAGTCAGTAACGCACTAAGTGAAACAGCCAACACAAATAGCACACGTTTGGCCCACAAGCACACACACACACACGCACACACACAATCGCTTTGACTGTGCAAACAATTATCCAGCGTTGCGTATACGCAACGTGTGCCATTGTCTAGCATTTCAGCCACATACGCTGCCAGCCGTAACGTGGGCGTGCTTGTGTGTGTGCGTGTTGTTGCTGTGACAATTGCCACAGCCACTCAGCAGCAGCAACAACCAGCCCTTTTTACTCCAACCATTGCAGTCGCTTTGCCAGAGTTCCTCTTTGCGCAGATCTCAGCTAAATTTTCTAATGCATTTTGTGCGTGTTTATTATTTTAATTACAAGCTGGCGAAACTTGAATGCCTGCTAATGCAAATTGTTGTCTGCTTAACGGAGACTCTACGTGCCTCACTCTCTCTCTCTCTCTCTGTCTCTCTCTCTACTCTATAAAATTAACTTTTAAACGCTCGGTTTACTAATTAAAACGCATCATGATGATTTGCTTATGAGGAACAGCTGTAGCTCGAGCTCCTTTCCCGCTACACATGACATCATGTGTGTCTATATGTATGTGTGTGTGTGTGTGTGTGTATGTGTGTGTGATTGCGTGCAACAAATGACAACACTTTTGTGCTCTCGCTTCGATTTTGACTGGTGTCTCACAATGATTTTGCATTTCTAGCAGCTTTATTGCTTCGCATCTAATGAAGTGGTTCTTGGGCCACGCCCACACTGAGCAACGCCCACCATTTGGCAACGATAATGACTTGGCTCATTTGTTACTGCTGCTTGCGACGCTTGTCTATAAATAAAGCGACATTATGGGATTAATTTCGATATGCATTTGTTTTCATTAGTCTAATTTCATCAGTTTCTATGTGTTTGTGGGCGTGACAGCTGTCTGTTAGCATATTGTCTTAATGTCTCTTTGTGTGTGTGTGTGTGTGCTACCATATTTCAGTTTAATTTAAGCGATTTGCCAGCTCGCGCTGAGCGCATCTATAGAATTCGGAATAGACCCATGAATATTGCAGCCATTGTTTATGCAAATTGATTCTAGCCATAACGTATTACCATATGTATTCAATCTGTTAAATTTAAGCCGCTTTCTATTCAGATCCATTATAACACTCTGCATTAGGCACTGCTGCGAGTTGCAGGCATATGTTGTACTAAATATCACTGAAAGGGCTTTATTTGCCTTTAACAATGGCTTCCATTTCATGTTTAAGCCACCCAAAGACTCGAGCTGCACTGAAAGGCGCAAGTGTGTGCTGTGTCGGTGCGTGTGGCAGACAAAAGATGTTCGTTATGGTAATCAAAGTATTTGATAGATTTCCATGTGCCTAGAAGTTCTAGCAGTCTTTGGTTAAAAGGCAAATGCGCATGGAAATTATTTGGATATTGCCTTTCAGTCAGCCAAAGTTATAAATCGTTTATGCTCAAATAATATTTCAAACTGAGTCAAATAAATTGTATGTATTTAAGTGAATATGGAGATGACATTTAGAGTTCATGCATGCACATGGAATTAATGAACATCCCCAATGTCAAAGCGATCGAGTATAGGGACATAAGCGAAGCGTTTGCTCCAATTACAAGACGTGGGCAACCATGGCAATGCAGATAAATTATTTCTTAAAATTTTCCCTTACGAAGATTAGACTCTTATATGAAAAGCTTCGCTCTTCATAGCACTCATGTGAGCTCAGCGTAGACTGCTTTAACTCATATATCTGAGTGCAGCATAGATCGCTGTACACTTCTAACTTTGTTTTTGTACTTTTTAAATTTAATTTCTCTCCTTTGACTGTTAATGTTGAAAACAAACTAGTAAGCTGTCTCAGCCCGTTGAATTCTGCTTAAAGCACTTCTACAGTGTTAACACTCCAACACATATCTATTGCAGTAAGTAAAGTCATAACTCGTAATCAGGTTCTAGATTACAGCTGTCGAAGCACATTACTCCCAATCTTCTTTGTCTGCCTTCAATAATTTGATATATGATTGTTTAGCAAAATGCAACTGACATTATACTTAATCAACATTTTGTGCTCATATCAAGTGCTCAGTCCAAGCACTATTCAAATTTCATATTTCATTTAGTATTTAGTTGTAGATTTTGTGGTATAGAAGTGGGCAACCAAAGTCTGTGGGCTTAAATAAGCAAACAGTTTACAATAAGCCTGGCCAAATGCATGCAAAACGTTATGGAAACACTCAAAATAGCTGAATTTCTCTGTGTGTGAGTGTGTGCTTGTTGTGTTTGTTGTGTTTGTTGTGTGTAGGTAGTTAGTTGGCTAACTGTTGTTATCAGCTTTCATAATAATTGCAGCTGCAAATTGCCTTTATTTATTGTTTAGCAACGGCAGCGGCAACAACATCTGTTGCAACTGCAGTTATTTTAATGATGACAAGTGTTTGCGTTGCCCCATGGACAGCAATTGCATATGTCTCTCTGTGTGTGTGTGTGTGTGTGTGTGAGAGTGGGGGTTTGCATGTAAATTTAAATCATAAACACACGGGACCTCAATAAACTCTGCTCATTACAGCTACTAATAAATTGTCATAGCCACAAAGCGAGTCCCAAAGCTGAGCTACGCAACAACTACAATAGCACACAAACAACAATCACACACACACACCCACGCATCCACACAGTTGTCACATGCATGGCAAACAACATTTACAGCTCAGTTCATTGGGTCCTTGTGGGTCATTGTTTTAGCTGCTCTCGAAGCTTGGCTCGCAGACGTCAGCAGTTTGTTGAACTGCTCGCCATTGACATTTAACCTGAGTGTGTGTGGGCCAAAAATCAATTATTAGCTAGCAAAAATAAAAAGAAAATCGGATGTGACAGCGCCAATTTCCCATATAAAAAAAAAAGGAAATACAAAACAGAACAGAAAAATATCAACAGAGCCACAGCCCGCATTCTGCGCGTAGGTGTCGACATCATAAATAAAAACCCAATTAATATATCATCGCTGCAAGGCGTTAGATAATCAGGGCAAAAGTAACAGGGCGTGGCAGATGCCCAGACGGTGATTAGAGCCAACACACTTACTGACCGTCGCAGCACTGGCAATATGTCTATTTAAGACCGAAGCAAGCGTCAGATGCGCTAGCATAGAAACTTGAAGCGTAAGTCGAAGTAGAAATTCGCTTACCAAATAATTATTAAACTCGTTAAGATTGAAGCCAAAACATGCGTAAAAGAGTAGTAGCGTAGTAAGCTGCATAAAATACATATTTCTTTTAATGAAAAAGAAAAAATAATATTTTTTTTTACATTTGTAAATAAAATATTTATAAATCAAAAATTGTCCAAAACTAAATAAATATTTAAAGTGAAAAAACTTTATTGTCTCTAAAAGAAGAATCCATTTTAAATATATTATATTTAGAAAAGGAAAAGTATGAAGAAAATCGGATTAATACTGAACAACTGTCGAGGAAAAGTGAATTCAGAAGCTTATGAATTCTCTATTCCTGTGAAACTCTTTATAATATTTCATACAAACTTTAATAAAAATGTAAATTTCCTTAAATCTGAATACCTTTATGGAATACATACAATACATAAAACAAATGGTTACGTTCACGACAAATTTCTTAATTTAGCAATCATATTTTCAAGTTAAAATTATTCTGCAATTAAACATGAAAATAGAGGAGCATAGCTGGACTTCCCATTTAGTTGATTGTCTTTTTGTCTGTTTGTCTGCTTGGTAAGTCTAATAGGAATACAACTTAACTTGAGCATAATTTGGCCACGTTTAAAAGGTCACATACTTTAGCCAAAAGTTGGCTAACTCGTTGCGGATGACAGCCCGGGCAAAAGGTGTTAAACGATGTAACGCTAATGATAACAACGCACACAGCAACAGCAACAGCAACAGCAACAGCAACAATAGCAAACACTCAACAACATCAACAGCAACAATAACATTTTAGGTAGAGCGACAGCGACAACTGTTTGTCGGTAGTGAAAAGGCATGTTACACATACGCCGCGCTGTACGCATTATAAATGATGCGAGCCGAGTCTTGCCTTTATTTTTCTTTCATTTTCGTTTTCATTTTCTGCTTTCCTTTGGCTTTGGCTTTGGCTTTGGCTTGGGCTTTGGCTTGTTCTTCCTTTTCTTTTTGTATTTTTGGTTTCGTTTCTTGCGAAAGCCGTCAAATGACTTTGTGGCATTAGGCATGCAGCCAAAAAACACGCACATCCGGTGTGAGCAGCGCGCTTTAGGGCTTTCATATCTATACACCTGCCCACCGCTGTCTCCCTCTCTCTTTCTCTCTCTATCTCCCTCTCACTCTTTATCTGCCTCATGGCAACGCTTCACATTAGCGCTGTGTCGCTTAAATTTAAATTTGCTTTCGTTGACATTTGCTGTGGCAACAGCAGCAGGATGACTCGCCTTTTGGCCGCTTAATCTGAACATTTCGTCGCTATTTTATCGCTTCGCATTTTATGTGCCCCACATGACGCCTGCCTTCTAATGCCATTTTGATAATAATACCAAACATGCGCAGGTTTAGCATATAGATGTGTTTTAAGTACATTTGATTGACTGACTGATTGACTGATTGACGATCAATGCACAGCGCAAGCCGTAAGCCGTAGGCCGTAGGCCGTAGGCCGTTAGCCTCAAGTCTTATCCAGCTAAACTTTCACCAAGTTTAACTTTATGCTTAAAGTGCGTGTGTAAATTGCTCACATGAAAGTCATAGAAATGTGTGTTCTTCTGCTTAAAGTTTTCTGTGAATATATTAATTTGCTTCGAATACTCAATATTCCAGTAGAAAGCTTAAAAATCGTAATAAAATGACTTGACATACCTCAAAATATATTTAACTTAATTTTGAAGCCAACTACTTTATTAAGACTTACACGCTTTGTCAATCTGCTGTCAATCTGAAAAATTTGTGGTTTGCTATTGACAGGTGAGCTTGACTTGTTTCAGTTGCCTGACGCACCTGCCCCGCGGCTGTGGCTTGTTTGATTTAAGTGTGAGTCGCGGGTTTGTCGCTTCCGTTTGGCAATATGTGTGCTGCCTGCCAACCCTCACACTCACATCAAAAGTTGTTAACAAATGTTTGCGTTTAATTTTTTGCGGTGCGTGGCAACCAGCGCAAAACGACAAAGCCAACAACAATGAACGCTAATAAACCATAATAATAATAATAATAAATAATAACAAATATGTGCAATAATAATGGCAATAACAACATGCTAAGTGCATATATTGTTTGGCTTTAATGGGCTAATTACTCATGCGTTTTTGTGCGTGCGACGCGTCGTATGCGTGATATTCCACTTGACAGTCGCATAATAAAACTATTAGTGCAGCAGGCACACAGCAAGCCATCTATGTTTCTAAATAAACAAAGGCTGGGCGGTGCAGCGCCGAAAATTGGGCGTGGCCAGCTGCTGCGGTTGCTGCTGCTGCTCCCGCTGCTGTTGCTGTTGCTTGTGCCATAATAATTGGGTTATAAAAACAATGATCAGCCATAATGTGCATATTAATTTTTAAACGCTCACAAATCTAGAGGAGGGCAAGGAGAGTGTAAGCGGCGCAAAGTCACACACACATACAGTTAGACATGCTTTTAGGGCTAATTAGCACAATTTTGTGTTGCTTTTATGGGCCAATGCGAAAACAAGCGCCTGGCCAAACGCCACGGCCAAGTGCCAGATTCCCATCCAGAGTTCCACTTTAACCCAGCATCCAAGCCGCCAAGCCGTCCGTCCTCCTCTCGTTCTGTTCTGCCTTTCGTCGACTTCATTTGCGGTCGCCTGTAGCAACAGCAGCCAATTTTCTTTTAACTGTTGTTTGGGTTTGCCACACCCGCCTCAACCGCTAACGTGGCCCGGCCCAGTTGCTTTCGAGCGTTATGTGTAGCCCTTTGCCTGACCTCAATTTGTTCAGAGCAGCAGCATAGCAGCATGCCCCGCGGGCGCAGTCTGCGCTTTTAATTGTTGATTTTTTTTTTGTGAGTGGACCAAATAATAAAAATTACGACTAAGCGGCTATAAAGGGCCCAATGAGCTGCAGTTTGCCGGAATCGTATAGCGCTGCCATAGCCCCTAATCCGTCCGATAGACGTCTGAAAAGTTTTGCCCAAAAAAAAAAATGAAATAAAAAGTAACTGGTCTGAAACGCCAAACAAACTTCGAGTGCCATGCGGCAGGTGAAAGGCAAAAACTTTGCTGCCGCTGACCAGTCGGCGGCATCATAAATCACCAAAGCGCGAATATGTATATATGTATATATATTAAAGATATATATATGTATATATAAATATATATTTAACTGTTACAATTCAGTTGCTGTTGTTGTTGTTATGCAAATGGCGAGTGCGGCCCACTGAATGTGTTTGCTTCAATTATGAAAATTGTCTTTCTGAATGCCATTGAAATTGTATTATTCGCGCCTCTGCAAAGACATTTGCATACCCCAAGCCAAATTTTTGTATATGCTACTTATTTATGAATTTTCTTCGTCTTTTTTTTTTACTTTAGCAAACGAGTCGCAGCAGCAGCACCTGAAGCGGCTGGCAGTGCTACGTGAGCATGTATTTATATACATGTATTTGTAAGCATACTCAGAGCATCGCTCAATGCTAATGTTGGACTTAATTTGCTTATTCAGGAAATTACGTTTTTAAGATGTCCGCCGCGCGGCAAGCGGCTTAAATATTTCGTTTTCTTTTTTGTTGGGTTTCCATTCGATATTTGAATACAGTCTTATATATTTATACTTTAGATTATGTGAATGAATGCGCTAAAGATGAACAGAAGGTAACAAAATTAGTACCCAGGTACTGTACAAAGAGTCTTTAGAGATTGATGAGTGTAAAACAGGTTTCTGTCGGATCTTTAGTTTTATATATATTGAAAGTATTATTCAAAACAAGCCGCTACAAAGATGGACAGCAGTCGTCTAGTTCATGAAGCACTCTGTTCTACATAAAGATTTAACGATTCCTACAGTCACTGAGCTCATTGGGCGATAAAGCTTCAGATACACGATTTGATTGTCATCGCATCCAAATCAACTTGCAACTCAACTCTACGAACAAACAATTTCTGACAAAAACTGAAAAGTCTACACCAACTGCACTACAGGGAAATAGATTAGAAGAAGAAAAAATGTAAGTTGTATATACTGGTTCGCAGGTTAAGATGTCAAACGACATTCATCAAATAAATAATAAATATTTAAGGCAAATAGAATTTTTATTTTAAAATTATTTAACAGACACTATTTTCTTGTGAGGCATATTAAATGCAAATCAAGCCCTAAATTGATTCCTAGTTCTGGCTTTAAATGTGTATAAAAGTACAATAAATATTAAAGACCTCCATGTCATTGCTGAATGATGTATTTAATCTGTATATCCACAACTCCCCTTCCATTATGCTGCAAATTAGCAATCAAATATAGAGAAATCTACGAGTTGATCACAAAGTGATATTATTTATGATATTTGCTACAATTTCCGCTTCCTCTTGTATTTATATATATTCAACACTCTTCATTATATAAACTATGTATACATATTCTATAAGCTATCGAATTTATTTACAAATTTATATCAACATTTTCAAATTGTTTAGCCTGATTAGCTCTGCCCATTTAAATATATTTTATTTATTGGCTAAAAAATGCGTAAATTGAATTGTAATATAAAGCTACTTTGGATTCTTGTGTGCACATTTTATTGTTTAATGTGCATTTCAGATTGGGCGAACCACAGCGTAGCAGTTGCTGGATTATCTATCGATTAACTATCGGAATGCGGTCGATCCGGTTATTGCCTCATTAGGCACGGCAAAAATTCCATTTAAATTATTCTAATATGTCCCTCACCTCTCTCTCTCTCTCTCTCTCTCTCTCTCTCTCTCTGTGTGGCAATTAATTTGTGAATTTCGCAAATGACCATCGAAATTGTATGTAAATTTGGCAATGTTTTTGCAACGGTAGCTGTCAGGTGACAATGTTAAATGGATGTATGTTATGTGCCCCAACTGGTACCCAAAAATTGTGCACACATCCCACTAATTGCTTCATCTGCATAATTTATGCGCATTCGATGCAATTTCAATTTCAATCGAGGTGTGTTTGCCTGCGACTGACATGGCCCTTCCAGCAAATAGGAAAAAAAAAGACTACCACAAAAAAAACTGTACGAAAATTTGCCAAAAATTTGTATGGGAAATAATTGTGAAGCCATGAACAAGGCGTTAATTAAGCTAAACTGATGATCATTTTGCATAAACAGCTATGAAATACACATGAACTCATGACTGAAAAGCTGCTTTTGGGCTAAAAGCCAAAACTGCAACAGAATCGAGGTCATGGTGGCAAGGCGGGCAGAGAAGGGCTGCATCATTAAATGCTTCAACGTTGAGCGCTACGCCCACTCAACGAGGGCGTGGCAGAGTGAGAAGGACGCTTTAAAACTTGGCGCGCAATTTATCAAAATGAAATGCCAAAATGACACAAAAAAAAACGGGAGTAGAAAACGAGAGAAAAGTGAAAAATGTGGCTCGTCTGCATTTGCGTCTGCGGGAGAGAGAGAGCGAGGGAAGCAGAGGAAGAGGGAAAGAGAAGAGGCAGGAAAAGTTGCAGTCAAGTCAACTGATTGGCTATCCCGTTGAAGTTGCCATCAGAAGTAAACAAATGTTGCATCAGTTTGCTTGTTGTTGCTGCCACACCCACCAACTGCAAACAACATTAGGCGGCAGCAGCAGTGGCAGTGGCAGTGGCAGCTGTAGCAGCATGTCCTTGCCAGCAGCTGAGTTGCATTGCAATTCATTTAAAGCCACTTGACGACGTTGTGGCTGCCACATCTTGTGCTTTATTAGCCATGGCTTAAGTTTTTCGCTTTCCGTTCAATTATTTAGTAGAGTGTAGTGAGAACCAATTGCCAGCAACATTTTGTACAGTGTGCTTGAGGAACGTACCAAGTGGCGTATGCGCAATGTGCACTTGAGCTCCTGTTAGCAGCTGCAAAAACTTACATTTCGACCATAAACACCAGCAACTGCTGAGCCAAACAAATGTGGCAATTACAAACTGGACCGAGTGCTGGCTTAAAGGCTTAACTTGAACAGCTCCGCACGGTAGCTTTCTTTTTTGCCGTAAACTCCGATCGCCTCGAGCATCGTTGCAATTACATTTTTAATCAATCAAATTGCCACTTCACATGCAAATGGCTGGCATTGTTCTGTGGCTGGGCCAACGAGTCGTATGCTTAACATTAATTAATATCAAATGGGCGAGTGCTAAGCCCCAAAAATGACTGCAGCGCCATTTTCATTAGGGGCCCCATAACAATGAGCCTTCTTATAATTGCAATAACTGTAGACACAACGGTCGCTTGTCGCTCGTCCTTCGGCCTTCGGCCTTGGCGCACAGTCTTGTATAATTCGAGAGCTCTCCTCTTAAGCTCCAGCACACTGAAATGGCTGCCATCGTCATCGTTGTTGTTGTTGTTGGCATTGTCGTTGGCTTGGCTCGTTCTCACCCACTTGCCGCTTGCCGTTGGGTTTTTGGCCAAGTTTTGTTTGCTAAATGCCATTCGCACTCGAGATTCTCCATTTAAATGGTAAATGCAGCGGACAAGCGTTAAGAAAACCAGCAAAGAAAACCAACAAGAATGCGTTCGCTATGAGTATGCGACAAGCCAATACCCAGTATTTTGAGAAAAAGTGACTTTTGATATGATTTAAGTCTTATTTGTGTGCAGAGAATGCTGCAAATTATGTGTTTTTCCTGGAGTATTGAAATGAGTTATCATTAAAGGTGTTTAGACCTCATTTGCTTGCTATGTAAAGTATTGTATTTATATACCAAATCTTAGGTCTGTGCTGCTTATAGTCTTTAAGTTCAATAAGGTCATATATGAACAATTTGATGATTTCATAAGACAGCATTCCACTTGGCATATTATTAGCAATAATCTTTTCGCTGTTGCACACCCACAAATTCTGCGATTACAGGGTATTAAGTAAAGAAATTCTAACAAAAGTGGCAACAGATTCCGTTGGACCGCAACGACATGGCAACATGGCAACATGGCAGGACAATGACTTTATAAACAGATTTTAATTTCGTGTTGAATTTTTACTTCTCGACACTACAGAAACACAATTTCCTGCTGCTTTATATGATGGAGTTGCTGGCTGATAGTCGAAAGGTCGAATGGAGTAGCCCAAGTGTGTTGCTTAGTGTCATATCCGGTGCTGACTGTGGCCAACTGCGTATCTGATTAGGCCAACACAAAATTCTGAGAAGAACATTTGAGATTGGCACTGTGATGCCGCCTCGCTAACTTCAGGTGCGTCTTACAGCCGGTTTTTATCAATAATCATGGCACGCCCACGAGCACGGCTTCTACAGCAGTTGCTTTGAAATGTTGACAGCTGCTGCGCAGCGTGGCCGAGGCAGCGGACGAATGCTCTTCAGACAATGCAAATTAAAAACGCACAAAGATTTCAACAGAACACAAGAAAAGAAATGAAAAGCAATAGAGAGAGAGAGAGAAAGAGAGAGAGGAAGAAGAGTGAGGAAGAGAAAGCGAAGAAACAAAATGAATCAAGGAACGAGCGAGTAATCAAAGCAATGGCCAAGTGAATGCCTCGGCCTCGACTGTGCCTCAGCCTGCGCCTGTTGTTGCTTTGATGAGGGCACTTTGGCAAATCGCTGTCGTTGTTGTGAGAAGTTGCCTTGTGGTTGTTATACCCTGTAATCATCACATTAGGTGATAGGGTAATAGCAACTATTGTTGCTTTACTTGATTAAATATGCAGCAATACTAGATAAGAGCGAGTATCTTTAATACTTTATGAAACTGAGATACATTAGACATTTTGATATCCAAATGTCGCTACTACAGGGTATCTCTCAGTGTCGCTTGCTCGATCAATTTATGTTGTCGTTGTCAGGCCAGATAAAAAGTCAAAGTCGCAAACAAGCGTCTGGTGCTGCGAACTTTATCGAAATATTCTCACATTTGCAGTCGTATCTTTGACATTCGTCTAACTTTAGTTCCTGCCTCAACGTCATTCACAGGCTTTTGATGATGGTGGTGCGCGCAACGCATTCACATTAATTTGGACAATTTATGCTTTTGCCCCGCATGAAATGAGCGTCTGAATTGGCATGCCGAAACGCTTAACAGCACACACACCCGCTCCCCTGTAGCCATGTCCTCAAGCACCTAAATGGGTCAAGCGTCGATTGCATACGGAATATGCTGCATGCGTATGCGCCACATGTGCCGCCTTGTATTACAGGCTAATGCATTGCACAAGTGTGGCAAGTGTGGCAAGTGTGGCAAGGTTGCAACAATAATTAGCTGCACTTCACAGATCAAAGCGAAAGTCTAATAGTTGTGCCCTGTTGCAATTATTCTCGCTGCTTTTTCAACTGTTGTCCTCCTCGCCTTTGTCATGGAATAAACAAATCAAAATCAATTAAACATTTCGAGCTGAAAGAGTTGCTTCTCATTGCCAGGTAACACAAATTGATTTATGTTTATGGTTTTGGCTGCTGCAGTAGCCAACAGAGCCCAGCGGCGTTTTGTTTGGCAACCAGCCTAGAAGCATGCAAATTGTGTCAGCCAAGCTGCACTGGGCAGATGCACTCAAAAAAAAAAAACTATAAAATTGATAAACAATTGTAATTCAGTTGAACTGATTGTAGAAATTGCAGGGAATTGGAGAGGGAAGACTTCAAATTAATTTAAATAAAAATTAAATTAAATTAAAAATTAAATAAAATAATTTTAGGTTATTCTCAATATAATGTATTATATATCTTATATTTAAGAATCATTTCTGTAAGCTTTCGCCTTGCAGTTTCTCTGAGTGTATGCCTTTGACCACACTGCATTTCACACAAAATGAACTGTGCACAAGCCAAGACGTTTATTTGCTGATATACAATGAAAACTGTGTTTGTGTGTGCGTGTGTGTGTGTGTTTGTGTGTGTTTATGTGTGTGTTAATGTGTGTGAAAGACTGGTCACTTTGTCGTTTATTTGCCTGGCTATACGAGAATTTTGGGGTTTTGTTAAGTTTATGCAAATGTCCTCTCAGCAATTAGCAATAAATGTTTGTATTGGTGTGCGGGTGCACGTGTGTCTCTGTGTGTGTGTGTGTGTGTGTGTGTGTGTATGTGTGAGTGTATTGGTGCCATTTGTGGGCTATTTGTGATACAAATCATGCGGTCTACATTTACTGCGGGCCACCAGCTGTTCTCAGGCCATTCAAGCGCCTTGGCCTGGTCAGCTGGCCGCCAACTGTGATTCAGGAAGTGTCCTTAGACTGCTGGACAGAGATTGGGTATTGGGGCGATGTTCTTGGGCAGCACAGCAAATTTTGCGGCCAACGTGCAAATTGTGCGCCAAATTGGTTTGCCTTTTGCATTTGCATAATTTGCTGCGGTCTTTTATTGTTGTTGCCGTCGACAAGTTCTAGACCAAGTCAAAGCATGGCAGCACACTCTTTCGGCTAGCTCTCTCTCTCTCTCTGTCGAATTTATGAAAATTTGAAACAGTTTTGCATTCATTTGAAAGGCAAGGCCATGTGCCCGTCCTACTCAATGCGGTTCGTATATGCTTTGGGCAGTCAGGCGCTTCTTGGCTAATGCATAAATGACTTGGCTCGGAGCCCCTGGCTCAGCAGGAGCTGACAGGACACTGACACTGCCACCTACACACGTCCTCTCTTGCGGTTGAGTCGTTCAATCAACAGCTCACACACAGCTACACACAGACACTCACACAGATAGAGAAGCTCTAAAATACATGCATAAATCAGAATTAATTGGGCAATAAGCATCAGGTAGCTGAGGCAAGAGCAACAGCCTGGTGTGCAATGCTTCTACTTCAATTTCAAAGAGTTTGAGGCTCGCGGCAATTATGAATTCAGTTAACTCAAAGTTGGGCAACAAAACGCGACATTGGGCTGAATGTCGCTGGCGAAAAACCAACAACAACAACCAGTCAAGAGCCAACTAGGCCAAGTTTTTTGCTGTGAAAACAGAGAAGACTGAAAGGCAAGTTGTGCTCGTTGCGCTATATAAATTGTTCTGCAAGTTTTCAGCAAGCATAACAACAACAACAATAACAACAACAACAACAACATATCAATCTTTGGTTTTGAAATGATCTGCGACGCAAACGAAGAGCTATTAATATTAGGCAAAAGCTGGCTCATATCTATTGATTGATGGCTGATAAGTAGCAGGTTTCCTCTGTTTATGTCTGTGTGTGTGTGGCTTAGCTATTGCATGTGAAAAATGTGTTGCCTAGCAGCATCTACACACACACTCATACACATACACATCAACCCACACACCTAAATGGCAGGCATAATAATGCGAGTTTATCTCTGCTTGGTAACCAATTTCCAACAATTTGATTTATGTATTTTTTGTTTGTGCGTGAGAGCGTGCGCGCCTTACGTCACGTTGTTGTTGCTATTGTTGTTATTGTATGCCACAAATACATATACGCATGACTGGCTGGGTCCAAAATGCTATCATCAAAAGTCCTGATTACATTTGCAGCAGTTTCTCCAATTACAGCACAAAATGTTGCCTACTTTTTGGGGCGCGCCACCCAAGAAACAAGTTGTGAGTGTGGGCGTGCGGGTGTGCGCGTGTGTGTGGCTAAGTATATGCGACACTTTGTTATCGTATCTGTTACTCATGCATATGTGAGTCTAATTAGTTCAATTTGATAGGAAATGCGGCGCCTGGCAACGTCCTGACTGATTTGGTAAGCAGGCAACCTTCAGTTGCCCGTTGCCAGCTCGATGCAATCTGAGAAAAATTGTCGGAATTGTTGACAATATATATAAATATATATAATGTTAGATATAATATAATTAGTTCATAACGAGCCTTATTATGATTTAAAGCTGAGGATAGCTGCCCATAGAAAACTATATTAAATTTGGTAGTTTTATTAATAACTATGAGCACAAGTCAAGCAAGCATAAACTTTGCTGTAAGTTTGTGACGTGCTAAGTTTGATTCTGAAACCAGTTTAGCTCTATTAAGCCAATGCTTTGAACGAAAAAAGATTTCCTTAAAGGTACCAAAATTTAAGAGTGCCAAAAAACTGAGTTTTTGTGCTACTTTTGGGTTGAAACTCGAACATTATAAAACTATTCCATATTCAGATTTCTACTCAGCATATCAAAAAACTAAAGCTTTATTCTTGTTGCATATTCTCTAATATAACTCATATTTTTTTAGAATTTTCATATCCATTTTTCATACCTATAAATCCATAAGCCTTCAGAAATATATAATCAATACAGTGAGCTGCTCTCTACGAGTATATCAGCAATAAAACTGTTAACTATTCTGTTGTTTATTTGCAGCCGCTGTCCATGATCCTATTACTCGTACTATATGATTTACGTAGTTATTTATTTTAAGTGTATAAAGTTCATTTAATATTATTATAAACATTGTGCGGGATGTCAAATCAGCTTAATTCTCTGTTTACATATACTAATTGGAGTTTAAGCCAGAGCGTTGCATGCGTTGAATTGTGGCAGGTTGACAGTGGCCACCTGCAGAGAACAGAGAGAGAGAGAGAGAGAGAGAGAGAGAGAGAGAGAGACAAAGCTGTTCCCAAAAGATTTGCTTTTGCCAAGAGATTTCGATTTACGCCCGAGAGATTCAAAATGAAAATCGGATATAAATTGTTTTCAAATACACACACACATACACACGCGAACAACATTTATAACAAGTGGTTGACATACACACACACACACACACACACACACACACACACACACACACACAAACACACACACATACTGGCATAAATCAGTCGTGTGTGTATTTAAGTATGTGTAAGCCTGTTTATTCAAATTGTATTGCATTTATTTACGCAGTGGCTGTCTGTCATTGTTGTTGTTGTTGTTATTTGGGAGTTTGGCTTGCGAACAATTTTAAAGCACTTGTAAAATATTCATGGGCTGCCAGTAACGGTTATTTGCAATCCCTAAGCCAGTGAGCTGACAATTTTGAAGAGTATCTATATATATGTATATATATATGTATTTAAAACTCTGCTCTGTTATTCAGTAGTTGGGATTTAATCTGTCTGTGTGCAGCTGATTAAATTAATCAAATTATTCATTAGAGCCTCTGCCACATGCATAAATCACGACTGTGGCAAGTTGTTCTGACCCATTTACCAAGCTCAGCCGGCTGCCAATATGATTGATCATGTGTGTGTGTGTGTGTGTATGTGAGTGTGTGCGTCTGAAGCTGTGTGTTCTTCCATGTGTGTGTGTGTCTGCTAATTAGCCGACGCACACATTGACCTCTTGACATATATGCTATGCCTGTAGCAGCCAATGAATTGATAAATGACGGCCACGAGGTGTGCCATACACGTACCCAATATACACAGTGAAAAATATTCAAGACTTTTATGCTACAAATGAAAATTTGCAAAGTAAATTGATTTTTAGCTGAGCTGAAAACAAATCCCAAATCACGAGTAAACCAGACTTTGACTTATATTGCCTTTGCATTTCTTTCAGTGTAGTTAGCTAGTTTTATTGCGCCAACTCATTAAAGCCAAAAACAAAAGCCCATAAACTGCACTTTAAGGCCGCTAAAAACGAGTCAATCGCTTGGCTCTATTAAGTCATACGACATGGGCATTAAAAGCCTCAATGTGGCGCGACAAAGGGGTTAAAGCGAGTTGACGAGGGGTTGACGACGGCAGCCCTTCAAGTTACGTTTTATGGGCCGAAAAGTGTATGACAAATGCGCTGCTCGTAAAAGCAGCGTTAATCTTAACTTTCGGATGGATTTTTGTTTTATAGACGCGCTTACTTTTATACGTCTGCCAATGGACAGAGATCAAGCCAGAACGAAAGGGGGGCGAGAGAGACAGAGAGGCGGGTGTTGAAAGAGAACGCAGCTGATTCAATTATAAAAATCATCTCATATTCACACCCACAGCCGGCAGACAAGCAGCGAGTGTGCGAAATGCATAATCGAATTTCATGTGCGCATAAAAGTATGCTTTAAAAAAGAGAAATCAATTGAGAGAAAGAAAGAGCGAGAGAGGCAGAGAGAAAGGAAGAGGAGGCTTCACTCTGACAGTGGCTTAATTGGCGGCATGTTTGCTGTGTGCCATAGTCAAGAAGCTCGAAGCAAGAGAGCAACAGACCACTGTTTGTCTTACCTAACTGACCCAAGTGACAGCACACAAAGGACAAAGGATGCAAGCGAAGACAATCAGAAATGGAGCCAGGCAGAGATAGAGAGCGAGGCAGATTGGCAGAAAAAGCTAGCAAATGTCATGCAGCATCTTGTGCATTTTCTCTGTGTGTGTGTGTGTGTGTGTTTGTGTGTGTGTGTGTGTGTGTGTGAGTGTTTGTGCTCTCGTGCCTTTTGCTTGCGATCCTGGTATTTGGGTCAAAGTTTTGCTTGCATTTCTATTTACATTGCCCTGGACTTCTAGCACATAACATAAAATTTAATTTAAAACTTTTGCTCATTCCTTGCATCATAAATAAATGCGTATTTGAAAGGATATGCGTAGAGGCAGCTCAGAGCCCAGCACATGTGTTGTCTGCACACTGCACTTGCTCCTGCTGCTGCTGCTGCTGCTGTAGCTTCTCTTGATGCTGTCTTACTTTCGCTTTTGTTTACTGATTTATTTACAGTTTGCATTAAAACTCACTTAAATTTGCATGTCTTGTGCTTAAATGAAACTGTGCTTAGCCCAGCTACACATGGCTGTCTACAAAAAGAATCCTTTCAAGACTCTGCCCTCGACTTGCAGTTGCAATTAGAGAGAAAATTGCGAAGGCGAAATACTAATTGTCAGTTATCAATGGCATTGATAACTGATTAACTGATAGCACGACACTGCCAACATTTCTACTCTGTTTCATGCATTTAAAGAGAACTCACCCAATTCAAGGGACCTCCAGTCCCGGGGCAACGGAAACTCATAAAGTAAAACGTGTCAAACGCATTGTATGTGTAATCCTCTCTGTGCCCTGGCCATGGCTCTGTCTACGGTTGGGCAACGTGTTGCTGATTCGCCCAGTTCAGTTCTCGAACTCCCCCAGGCATCTCGTCGTTGGTGCAGGAATTGATTAGAGTTCACTTGCAGTTGCTGCTCGCACTGACTGCTGCATGCAGCACATCGAAAGCTCTGGTTGAGCGACAGCTTCACTTGCAGCTTGTCTAGTACTAAGCAACGTTTGGTTCTTGCTCAGGTTGGTGTTGGGAGGACACGCCTAATAAACCCATCCTGATAAGCCTAATAAACTAAACGCAAGTCTGAGACAAGCAGGACGAGTAATTTAGAGACGCCGACCAAGGGCCAAGTCGAGCGGAAGCGGAAATTGTCGCTGGCTACAACAAACACTAGACATTTCTTTTCTTCACTATTGTTGTTGTTGTAGTTACTGTTGCTGTTGTTGTTGTTGCTGTGTTGGCCAGAAATTGGATTTATGTGCTTCGTTAGTAAATTGGTTTTGATAGGCGCAACGTCACAAGGCAGCACAACTTTTGGGCATGCTGCCAACTGAAGAAGGCGTTGGCATTGACAGTGTCACAGAAACGCCCAACAGAAGTACCAAAAATAAACAAAAAATCGCAAACAAAATGAATTCATGAAAGTGAAAAGTAATATTGGAGAAGACATAAAACCATAAAGTAAATATTTAATATATCTAGTTAGAGTATATAAATGCTGAGCATATCATTTGCTCTGCCTTCCCAAGAGTTAACAAATTATTGTTATCCAAATTAGCTGAAGTGCCCACTGTGCTTGCAGCAGCAACTGTGCTGCAAGCTATTTGTGGTGCCACAAACTCAGCTGCGGCCGTTTGTCCGGATGTTGCACAACTTTTTAAGCAGCTTGCTTTAATTTCTCCTGCTGTCACATGATCTCTCCGGCTCGGGACTACAGACTACGGACTACGGACTACGGACTAGGGACTACCGGGCTATGGGCTCCGCTTTCTCTCCTTTCACTGTCCGGGCGGATGGCACAAGTTTAGCAGGCAGCTGCGAGGCGCGTCCAAAGCCTGTGAAATGTTTTTATGCGAATTTTATTACATTTGGCACGGCAGCGCGGCAGGCGGAGGCAGCTTAAAACCTTGGCCCCTTGGCGCAGCCTGGAAATTTTCATTATTGACTTTTCGCGCATGAATGTTGAAATCAGCTTGAGGCATTTCAATTTTGGCCAAGTTTGAAGTTTTTATGCAGCACTCGCATCATTTTTTTTTTTCATTTGGTGTTTATAATTTGCGTAGCAAATTGAGCGCCCAAAATGAGGAGAGGGAGAGAGAGAGAGAGAGAATAAGAGAAAGACAGATATGAAATTGCGATATGCCAGTTGATGCTGTAACTGATGTAGATAAAGTGCCCAAAGGCGACTGATTTATGTGCGGGCTCTGATCGGGGCAGATGTGGGGCAAGAGATGGCAGCGGGAGACAAAACAAAGCCTCAAAAGGTTGTGGCACAGCGGCGACGACCATTCAACTGCAGGGATTAATGAGCCGCTGTGTAGCAAAACCACATTGGGATTTTTGAGGCCTGTCCATGTCCATTTGACATCATGTTGCTGGCTGTTTTTTGTTTTTTTTTGCTGTGCCATAGACAACATTTGCAGTGCTTTGCATGCCAAGCGGATGGAGAGCAAAAAGTGAGAAGGATGCAGGAGGCTAGCCGCAGGCCACAGGCAGACAGCCCAAGTCCGACAGGATGTGCTTTCTGGCTAACTGTCTGCTGCTCGTTGAATATGTGTGTGTGTGTGTTTGGCCGGTGGCAAAAATTAAATTATGACAGCAAATGAACAAGCGACTATGAGCAGAGGCTGAAGCAACGGCCATGGGACACGGCGCGGCTGCTGCTGCTGCTGCTGCTGCTGCTGCTGCTTGCTGAAGCCGGATACGCTGAGCCGCTGTCCTGGCTGCTTTTACGCTGCCTAATAATGAAATACATGAATTTTGTAGACAATAATCGCAGCGGCTTAGCTGGGATTATAATAGGCACTCGTAGGCGCCAGCAAGGCAGCAAGGATAATGAAGCAGGTGAGCACCTTTTGTGGCGTGTACGCTGTGGCGCTGCTTAACTGGCATTTGTGGCGATGTTTAAAGCTGCGCAGTTAGAGTGCTTGAAGCTTCAATTCATTTGTAAGAAGCATCATTTGTTAGCTCGACAGTTTTACATGCGAGTATGGCCTTAGCCTGGCTTAAATGTCTTACTTACGTAGCAGTAAAAATATATCTATGGAATCAATTATTTTGTGTGTATTAAATATATATAGCCTTAGCCTAAGCATATGTTAATCAGCTCAGTTAATGCGCTGTATGCTTATAGTAAGCACTACTTTATAGCTTGATGCAATGCCAGATAGATCTTTAAGGACTTAAATTGATTTATATAGGGCTGGTTGTCAGCTGTTAAGAAATAACATTGTCATAATTTATAAGAGACTCTACAATTTGTATAAGTTAAGCAGTTACTAAGTTCTTGCAATTTGCTCACTCAGGAAATATAAAATTTATCTTAACGCATTCATTGTTCTACTTTACTTACTCACATTTTAATTGAATATTAAAAGCTTCGTTTTATTCTTATATTTATTTAGTTATGATTAGATTTATTAAATTCAAATGTGTCTGCAGCAGCAACGAATTTGCTCATTCAGAATTCTTCATTCGAATTGCCTAATTCGTGCCCATTTTCATTTGTGTTCATCACGCAGCATTTTAATTGAAATATTTTATTAAAACATTAATTAAAGATGCATTTTTGTTGATTTTGTCTTGTTGCCTTTGTTGTGGCAATATTTATACAGAGATTTGCCATGTGGACTGCAGTTGAAATTATAAATATTTATTGTCATAATTTTCTAATCGATTGTTGTTTATTTATTTAAACTGTGCGTGCAAAGGAAAACTTTGTGAACAAACATTAAATTCAATTAGGGCACCTAATGATCCACATAGAAAAACAATTTATTTGCTTCAATAACAACCAAATGACAACAAGAACAACAGCAACAATAACAACAATAAACAATAATAAATATGTGCAACAAGATTTACATGCAGTTTTTGCCACACAGTTTTCCCACTGGACTAATTGGCCGCTTTTTCCTCCACAAAATTCCATTTGACTAACTGAACAAATTTTGCAGTTTGCCAGTTTGCGAATGAATTTCAATTATTTTCGAAAACTTTCGAAACGAAGCCAGAAACCAGGATTCAGCTCTCAAATGGAACTTACTCCACTACTCTCTTAAATTTACAAATATTTCAATATGTAAATCAAGTCAGTTCAATTGAAATCGAATGTTGTAGAAAAGTAAGCATAAATTAATTTTTCTTTTAGATTTTTTCCATGAATTTCATTAGTTCACAGCTTTTCTGTTTCACAAACTGAATTTAGGAATTTTAATTTAGTTTTGTTTTTATTTGCTTTCCGTCAATGATTGCTTATTTTTCGAATGTCCTTTGAACTTTCTTGTCATATAATTAAATTTCTTTTCGGTACTATTTGCTGTTGCCAAAGCTTTTACACTTATTTAGTTTTCCTAAAGCTGTCAAAATAAAATGCTTTGTACTCTTATTAAAAGACATTTATAGATTCCAATAGAGGAATTTGTCTCATTTAGCAGCTATTGAAGTGAAGAATGTTCAAGTAATTCGATTATTGAATACTCTTACATTTCAATAAACGCACTCAAAGTATGTCTTAAAGTAAATATATAATATAAATTATATAAATATTTAATATTATTTGTATATATCTGGAAAAACTGAAATTTATATCTTATTTCTCGAGTCTCAGCTGCTTTCATTTAGTTGTGCATAACGAAACTTGTTCATAATTGTGGCTTAAACACAGAACTGTCTTAACTAAAAGTCAAAACCAATTTATGTAATTGTTTTTAGCATCTTTTGCAGCTGCTGCTGTCTCAGCCTCTGCTGCCGGTCCCTAGCTGTGGCTGTGGCTGTGGCCGTGGCAAGTGCAAATTTGCTGAAGGGGCGCAATGAATCTAATAAAGAAATTACGCCAGACAGCAATGCCGCCAAGGACAACGCCATGCTTAAATGTAATCCCAGCTAAAACAAGAAGCAGCAGCCAAGTATAATATATATATATATAAATATATATATATATATCTATACAAATATATATATATATATATATATCTATAACAAATGTTTTTTATTGTTGTTTGTGTTGATGTCGCCAATTGTTTGGCTTTAACATAATGAGCTGAATATAAAGTACGTCTGATGGCAGGCTATAAAAATTGTTTATACTTAGAAGACGCATGAATAATTTAAAATGAAATCGTTAACTAGGGATCTGTGTCTATGAGAGCGAGAGTGTGTGTGTGTGTGTGTGTGTGTGTGTGTGTGTGTGTGCGTGTGAGCCCACTCTCCCAGTTGCTGAGGCTCATTAAATGCTCGATTTATCAATTTGGCAGCTAATGTTTGTTACCTTTGACCTAGTCCTAAAGACATAAACATGCAGATATAAATAGCTATCTTCTAGTGGCATCTCCAGCTTTTTCCATCTCCCACCACCTGACACGTGCTGATGAAAAAAAAAAGAAAAAAACTTCCTGGCTCACAGCGCAGAATAAAGTTTTGTTCTGCAGCTGAATGGGAGCCAAGGGCAGGGGCTAAAACATTATTTTTATATTTAGCTTTGCTGACAACTTGAGCCAAATTGACAGAGATCGAATAACTGTCTTGAATACTTGCAATATTTTGTGGCAGCTGGCAAAAAATGTGTGGCAAAAAAATACAAACAAAAATCGTAGAAAAAGCAGAATAAAATATAAGTAAAATCGAATACAAGAAATTTCAAACGAAAATGTTTTTACACTCTAACCTTATATGCTGTCTATTAGCTGTAGAACAACAAAACATTTGTCTATACAACGATAAGTGCAACACTTAAGCTTTGAATTGTAGAATAGGTACACTTACAGATAAGTGATATGTGTGAGTCTATTGCTGATGAAATGTTAGACACGTCTATAAAGAAAGTTCTCTAGGTGAATCAAATAAATACTTTCAAGAAAATTATTACTAGGCAACCTTGATAGCTTCATCGTTTTCTCATTATGTAGTTTGCCTAATGATAACACTTTTAAAAGTATTTATTCGATTCACCAAGAGAACTTGCAGCTACTATATAAAAAAGTGATTCGATACAATCAAAAATTAAGTATTGCCAAATTTGCGCCGTAAATTTAGAGTTAGACAAAGTTTTATTTACAAGTCAAATAGTTTTAATTATAAGTAAAAATAAATATAAATTATGTTTATACACCGTTGAATACTTGTTAGTTCCATTGATATCTGCCCTCTGAAAAAAAGATAAAAATTCTCCAAAGTAAAAATTAAATCGCAACTTGATCGCCTCTTAATGGCGCATCCTTGCTGGGCTTAACATCCTCCCCTCTAGACAACATCAACACCCGGCTTCATATACATGCAATTAGTTGCCCATTCGACGCCCACTTAATGGTTGGCAATCAGGGCGTGGCCATAAAGTGTATGCGCTCGCAGCGGCAATTGCACATGTTCTTGCCGCATGAATTGTGCAACATTTTGGGGCAAAAGTTTTGCATCAATTTTCTTGCACTTAACCAGAAACATGCAACAACTGCGAAAATCTCAAATGCTAAAGTGTGCCACTTATGGGGCATATTTTATGCGACTACATTTGCTGTTGTTGCTGTTGCTGTTGCTGTTGCAAGCTGCTGTCGCTGGCAAAGTTGCAACAACAACAGCTGAGCGACGCGCACATCAATAAAACGAAAATTACGGCAAAATGGCGCGCAACTGTCGCAACTAGCAAGGGCAGGGGCTGAGCAACGGGTCTGGCGGCTGTTGAGGGCAGAGGCAGCTTGTTTACCTTTCGATGGGCGTGGCGGTGCCACCACGGCGGCGACGGCGTCGGCTGCTGCTGCTGCTGCGTGCAGTGAAAACAATCGAAATTATAGCAAACAAGCGCGTAAACTTTACGCTTTCAATGCTGCAGTGTGTGTGTGTGTGTATTGGGTGTGTGTGTGTGTTGGGTGTGTGTGTAAGCACACGCCTGACTGCAGTTGCATGGTGTTTGTTGTTGTTGTTGCGGCGGCTGCGGTGGTTGGCACTCGACAGCGTCATTTAAATTGCGCGACAAAAAGTGTCGCACAACTGCCAGCCTAATGCCAATACACACACACGCACATAGACACACACACACACACACACATTTACAGATACAACATAAAATAGATACATGTGTGTGTGTGTGTGCATCTCTATTCTTTTTATCTGCGCATTATTGTTGCCCCTCTTGCCGTTGTTGATGGCGCACAAATTCTCTCATTTGTTTGCAAAATTTTCGTAGCATACTTTTTAGGGGCCAGCCACAACAAAATGTGTGTCAACAATGGCTGTTGTTGTGTTTGTTGTTGTTGCTGTTTTTGTTATTGTGGGTTTTCGGCTTTGATCATGGCAAATGCCAGCTAGTTTTTATATGGACAACAACTAATGTGCGCCTTTTCGAGTGCGTCCAGGCAGATAAAACTGCAATTAGCCATGCGAAGGCTGTTTTGATATCCCAGTGCTATGCCCCGTCCTCTGCCGTGCCTTCGCCTTAAACGGCATTTATCCAACACGTTTATTGTGTGTTTGCATAGGCAAAAGCCGTACTAGTTGTGCGACCATAATTACATGTAAATTATAACCACATGTACAAAACGCTTCATTTATGAATATATGAATGCGGTTAATTAGACCGCAGCACATAGCCTTGCTGTCGCCTCTCTCTCTCCCTGTTACTCCCTCTCGCTCTGTCTCACTGAGTGCTTCTAATCGAAACCCTTATTTTCAGCAAACGTGTTTTCAAGTCATGTAATTATATTTAATTATTTTTATAAAACACACAATCATTGACTTTAACAGAAACTGTTACACACACACACACTCGGAGGCACACACACCCAGGTATGTATACATGTGTGCATTGGCTTGTTTGTTAAGTGGGGTTGGGCGGCAGGAGGTACAGCTCATTAACGCTCATGACATCGCGAAGCAGGCAAAAAGGAAACCTTTTATAATACTAATTAATACGAAAATAACATGTGCCCATGGATATGACCCAAATCCAATAAAATATAATTAAGTGAACTAGAGAGCAGGTATGCCCAACTTATAGAATACCCTGTAAAGAAAGAGACTTAGACTATTTACTACTAATACAAACAAGAGTATAAGAAAAGTGTGCTTGACCAAATACTGTGCTTATAAAGGCTGTATTGGAGCAAGCGTGCTTTACCTATATGAAATGTGCTAAGGTATTATTATATTATATGTATAGACATAGGAACAATAATGTTTTTGATAAGACTTCAACTTCAAGTGGGAAATCTGTTAAATATTTAATAATATAACACTGGAAGAAATTTAGATCAGATGAGGACCTCTTCTCTTAAATATAATAAAATCTTAATAATAATAATATATAAAAATAATTATAATATATATACTATCTTTAGGGTATAAAGCAGAATACAAAGCTATAAACAAATATAAATTAACAAAATGTTCTACCAGAACTCTTCCAACTATATATCAAACATTAATCCTAACAGTAGCTATTTCTTTTTTCTATCTAACAAGTTGACACACCCCTTACAAACCCTATGCTTACAGGGTATGTCAACAAGAAGAAGACGCCGAAGGGTTGTCAATTTGCATTTCTTGCGCAGCTCTCACTTATTTTAGCCAATTTGTGAAATGTGTCCACATTGCGTTTTCATTGCATTAAAAATTCCATTAGCTGGAAACTGTGCGCATTAATTAAGGCCACAAAGAAAAAGTGAAAAATGTAAAAGGAAAAAAAAAACAGCTGATGGAATATTATCCAACAGAAATGGAAAGGCAGAAGAAGAGCAAATCGTGTTTTCTGGGACTTACCGAAAATGCGTCCAGCTTCGACTGATGGCATTGTTGTTGTTGTTGTTGTTATCAGCAGCCAAACAAAGCCATAAATAATGAGTCCAAGATGATTTCTCGATTTCACCGATATGCGCAGCGTCATTTTGTGGGCGTGGTTGTTGCGGCTGTTGCTGCTGTTTCAATTTGTATCCTTTTATATATATCTTTCTTTCTTAAAGCAATTGCTTTGCGGTGGTTTACGTTGCGTGTTTTTCTTTTTATTTGTTAGTGGATTTCAGATGGGTTTTTTTTTTCTTTGGTTTTAGTTTTTGCCCATTGGCTATTCAATTGAATTATATTTTTGTTTACTTTCGTTAGCCAATTTGTTACACGTTCAACGTTTCTCTCTCTCTCACTTTCTGCCTCTCTTTATGTTATAACTAGTTTTTTATTTATGCTTTTCAATTTTCAATTTTAACTGTTTACATGCAGAAGGTCTGAGCCTCAGGTTATCATTTTATTGTAGCTGTGAAATAGAAAATCGAAAGAATGTTTATTTTCCTTGTGCAAATATTTGAATATTAACTGCTGTAAAGATTGTAAAAGTTATATTTAAGTTTTTGAGATTTATTAGTGAAAGTTATATTTATATATTAAGAGAAATTTATGTTGGCTTTCAATGTGTCTAAGTGGAGGGAGGTGCAATGCTCAATTTGTTTTAGGCATTTTTATGAATTGAAAGTATTTAACTTTAGCTTTAAATATAGCTAAGAAGAAGAGGAATGCATAATGGTTATATAAAAGAGTAAAGAGCGTGCTTTAATAGTAAATTTATGTGATTATATACAGATTTTTAATTGTATTTTATAATGCACAAATAATGTACTTTCATAAGACTCAATTGCTCTTTATTTTCTTTATTTTCTTAGCTTGTCTGAGCAACTCAAATGACTCTTATGCAAGAGTCAATTTCTAATTCCATATATAAAATATGGAAATTGCAAATTTCTGCTCGAATTGGTTCGCTTGCAAAATGGGTTTGCAGCCCTTTTGGCCGTCAATAAATAATGCGCCAAAGGGAACTGCAAATGCGCCAACAAAAAACTAGCTTCCAACTGTGTGCGCCTGTCATTTTCGAGCTGCGGTTGCAGAATTAACCAAGAGATGTCAAGTTGAAGCAGCAGGGAGCATAAACATAACACACACACATAGAAAGATAGAGATAGAGAGAGAGAGTGAGAGTGAGAGGGGTATGTGTGTGTGGGTTATAAAAGTTATATGTGCAAAATGAATTTGGCTTTTTTATAACAAGAACTCGGCGCACTCGGAAGTCTGACAACATAAAATGAAGTGAAATCTCCGCTGGTGGTGCCCAGTGAACTAATGGAGCTGGGCCGAGGTGGTGCGGCGTTGCAGCGGTTCCAACTGTCGGCTGCAACAGCATAAAAGCAGCGTAGGATGCGCCAACATAAAAGTGAAATTCGCAGCAGCAGCAGCAACAGCAACAGCAACAACGAACCGCAGCTGAGGGTTGCACATTTAATGCGGCAACAGTTACAACATGTGGCAACAAATGGTGCTGTTTGTTATTGTTGTTGCTGCTGCAACTTGGCGTGTTGCCTTTTGACTATAAAAAGTGCAAACTGAGCAGTAAGCGCCTTAAAGCTGCCACTTTGATGCGGAACATGCTACACAACAGCTACACAGCAGCAGCAGCACAAGCAACAAGCTTAACTACAGCTTGAACAGCAACAACAACGCACACGCACACACACACATGACGTAAATGTTGTGGTTGCTTTTAAAAACTTTCATTTTAATGTTTGCACAGCTACAAAACTGAAATGAAAGTTTGCGCTGCACCTTTTAATTCTTTGCCCCCATTTGCGGCATGTTGCGTACACCCGAAAAGGCAAAGGCTGAGCCGGCCAAGAGACGTTGTCATTGATACAAGACCTGCTCCAACCTGCAACATTCCACTTTTGCGATCAATTTAATTAATAAAGAGTTTACCTCAACTTTAATTGAGCTCAAAGTTTCCTCAGGGCAGCCAACATCTTTCTAGACTAAAGTTTATATATATGTATTGATGATTGAAAAACCAAGTACTTTGTTTTGTTTCTTGCCTTCAAGACTGGCGAACGTGTTGCGTATCTCGTTATACAGAGGTTTTCTATTGTAAATTCTTTCAATAATCTGCAATATAAGCAAAGAATTTAAAAAACTAAAAACGTATATGAGTTTGTAATCTATGTCTAATCTAGTGGTACCCGAATAAATTCTAGATTTTTGACTGGAAAATTTTAAATTTATTTTAGTTTAGGAACTTTAAGCGCTCAAGAAAGCATTTGCAAATAAAATTCTTAAAACATAATTCAAAATACACTTTGATTTTACTAAGCGGAAGATGGAGTGCAGAGGGAGTTCCATACAAAAACTCTGTAAAATGATTCTTTATTAACAGATTGAAAATAATTTAAATTGTAACGATTGGCCTCTTAGCACACACAACTCATTTTCATAAAACATATAAAAAACATATTTGAAGTGTTTAAATAATTTGTAAAATTTTGCGTTTTAACTTTTTATCAAAGCTCTTAACTCTGATTAAAAATTGAAGCTCACGAGATTTTTTGTAGGAAAACACTTTTCATTGAATGTTTTAGCCAGTAAAAAACTGTATTTTTTGAATATGGATTAAGCTTGACAGCATTTCAGATATTATAAAAATATTATACAATATATACATATTGATATATAAAACACTCTTCAACAAAATATATATATATTTTTTATACATTTTCCTGGCTTGAATTCAAGTATTAGTTATTTATTTTTAACTAGCAATTAACAAGATTTCACACACACAACGTGAGCTGGTTGTCTTTAGGCCTATTTCAAGCACCTTTCGATTCTATATGATCACCAGACTATGCTATCAACTACTTATTCATCTTCGTCTTGCTAAGCTGTGATCATTTCAGAATTCTATAGTTCAAAAGAGCAACATATACGTGTATCTTGAAATAGCTATACAAGTTGTTGGTATCTATCTAATCTAACTATCAATCATGTATTTTCATTTTGCTTCTCCTTGGCTATTGTCACAACTCGAAGTTGTGTTTAAAGTTTGGATTAAAACTTTCAACTTCTTTAAAGTGAAGCAACTTTCATATAAAAATGTTCATTTTGCAGCCTGTTTGGCTTTCAACTGAAAATGAAGCAAGTTTTTGGGATAAACATATTGTTGTTCCACACGTAGTATTCTGTGTTATTATTATATTTTCTCCATTTTCATTTGGTTGCTTTCAATTCAGTTGTGGCTGCTGCTGCCTGCACGAAGCTGGCAATTAAAGTTTTTTCTTACATATTACAAGCTCGCATTTTTATACATAGTGTGTGGTAATATAAATATATATATTTATATATATATATATATACATATATAGCTACATATCTGACTGTCCGCATACCAGAAACAAACCCATTTTTTGGTAAATAAGTTTTTGTGGCTGGGCTGACTTGAATCTGCCAGGAGCATGCACAAGTGTGCATAAAGTATAATTGTGGAATCCAACTAGTTTTTGGTACACCCTAACACACATATTTATTTTTGGTAAACAATCGTTCCACAAAAAAGAAGAGCCCCATTTGTGTGTAGCTGCGTCGAAGGGTATTCAAATGTGTTTTTTTTCCACCTGACTTTTTAGTTTTTAATATTAATTGTGTATTTTTTTGTTTTTTTTTTTTGTTGAGGCAATTTGCAGATTGTGTGTGAATCCCGCTCAACATTTATTTTCCCTGTTGAAAGTCATTAAATTGTTGTTAGTTACAGAGAATCAAGAGCAGGACTTAAATATCAGCTCGAGAGCAGAGATTATGCCGTTGAAAGCATTTGCCCACTGAATGGATAAAAAATTACTTTAGCTTTTTTGTTTACATTCATTTATAAATAAGCTACAGTTCAGTTTAATTTATGTACCCCTGATATTTGTTAGCTTCAGCACATGATAAGATGAATTTACGAATTTCATTCTGTTTTTATGCATACCAAATTAATGCATTTTGAACAAGTAAGAGTGCTCTAATCGAGACTGCTCGACTAAGAGATACCTTGAACCCTGCGAAGATGCGATATTCAAATCATTTTACGCTTCTTTTATATATACATATACACAAACAACACATACATACACACACACATGCGACTGCGCGCGGGCAGCGCTTGGGCTGCAGTATGGGCTATATTTTGGAAACTTATTTGTTGAATAGGTTTGCTTCAAGATGGACTTTCGTAATCAAACTTTTACAGCGTAATAATGACATTCATATGTATGTATTTGCCAAAGCACAAGTCTCTAGTATTTGAAATACGTTTTTTTCAAATTTGGGGGGAAGAGGGCGTGGTATCCAAAATCCGAAAATTGCAAAATGTTTGTATTCATTACACGGATACACACAGTAAATCTGAAATCTATAGCTATAACGGTATTAAAAAACGAAGAAAAGGTATCGATTTTTATCGATAATAAGGAAATGGAATAAGTTATCGAAAAAAAAATGATAAACTTGTACTGCGTAGGATATACCTCTAGCTTTTGTGGTTTGCGAGATTGCTGCGTTCACACGGACGGACGGACGGACGGACGGACGGACAGACGGACATGGCTATATCGACTCAGTTTGTCGAGCTGATCAAGAATATATATACCTTAATGGGTCTGCCATGTCTCCTTCTGCCTGTTACATACATTTTAACAAAACCAATATACTCTGATTTCCCATTTTCAATGGGTCCAGGGTATAAAAAGGGCTATTCAAATATTTATTATTACAATATTTTTATTTGTTGATTATTAAATTTAAAGAGTAATGCAAATAAATAATTTTATTAGCTGCAAAATAAATTAATTATTATTAATTATAATTAAATACATATAAATGAAATTATATAAGGAAATTCAAAAATAATAAAATAATTTTTAGAAATTTATTAACAAACTAATATTTTGTAGAAAAACACAAAAATGTTGTGAGTTACAAATATTTGTTAATGTTTTTATTAAATTAAAAAATTTGTCGAAAACCTTTTAGTTTGCTTTACTTTTGATTTTGGTTTTGCTTTTCTTTATCTTAACATTTTCGACTTTTTGAATAATTTCTTAGAAATAAAATACTTTTGATTTGATTCCAGCATTCCCTGAACTGGGTTTGATCCCTGAACCCTATCTCTCATGCCTCACTCAACTCACGCCTCCACTGAGGCGACTTCTTGGAATTAAAAACCGAAAATTTTCAGCTTCCCAGAAATTTTTTTAGATATTTTCCATATTTTTAGCACGTATTGAATACTTACAAAAAAATATAAAATCTACTTTATATTTATTATATTATCTTTTTTCTTATTCCTTTCTTCTCTCCACTGTTTACGTTGATAAAGAAAACATGGTTCCCTTTATCTTTGCTTACTTTCATGTAAACAGCTTTAAGTCCTACTTGAATTCATCGAACAGAACACATTAGGGACACCGTTCTTCAGCGTTCACTATAATTATAACGCTCGCGTTTTAGCATTGACTATGCTTTTGAATAAAATATATAGTAGACATATAATCATTATATATATAATCACTATATAGACCGTGTCTTTAACTGGGAATAGGTGCTGCGTAAGCACCTGACACTTAACGAGCGTAGACGGCGTCTAATCCAAACAAAGACGCTGAAGCCCACTAATGGCTAATAGTAACATTTACCGTTGCGTTTGCCGTTAGCGTCGGAGTTGACTGTCAGGGAGAAGTCTTGCCTCGAGTCGCCTTGCGCTAAGCACCTTAACGACTTGGGGCCAGCTCGAGCCTCATCAAGTGGTTGCCAACTGCTGCTGACCAACTCAACAAGTTAGCTGGCCAGAACAGACCGCACCCATACCTATGCCCCTGGCCACCCGCCCACTTTTGGCCCAGCTAATGAGCAGTTGTCGTTGCAGCAAAGCAATTAAACTGCCAGCCAACATTTCAGCTCAACATTTTCTTTCTATTTCACAAAAGTACCTGCTGAAGGGTTGACAGCAGGTGTTTAGAGTAGTTAGGGATGGGGAGTGGAAGGGGGAGGGGGAGGGGGAGGGAGAGGGAGAGGGAGAACGAGAACGAGAACAAGTGGACAAGAAATCCCTAAGTATATAGTTCAGATGTCACTAGCCGATTTGCAATTATGACAAAGCGGAACAGCATTTCGCGCAGTGTAGAAAAAAAATGCAACCAAATGCTGCTGTTGGAAGTTGACAGAACTTGAACTTAAATTGCGCAGGTTGTTAATGAATAGCAACGAACAGATGGGGCAAACGGCAGGTGACACTTGCCACTGGGCAGGTGGGGCAAGGTATGTGTTGAGTGTAGAAATATGGCAGAGCTAACGGCAAGGACACGGCTACATAAAGTAAGCAACAATATTACACAAAATATGCAAAGGACCAGCAGCAACAGCAACAACTGCGACAGCAGCAACTGTTGCTGTTGCTGTTGCTGTTACAGTTGCAACTTGTAATTTACTGCTTATTTACGTTGAAATAAAAAATGAATTAAGCCAGCGGAAATGGAGGAAGATGCAAAGTGAAAGCTGAGCGGGACGCGGCGCAATGAAGTTGCATAAATAAATAATGCAAAAAAGAGAATAAATTGCTGCGAATAAGCATCTGATATAAATGAAAAGCTTTGACATGTTGCAAATGCACGAGAATAAATAGTAAAGTTTTTATCCTTTTCCACTTCAGCTGCACAAGGGCGATAATTAGAACTAGGTGAAGAAGAGGAATTAGCTAAAGAGCACAGCACAGCACAGTACAGCTAAACAGACCAAAAACTCTTTTTAATGCTTTATATACTCTTGAAGGAAACTCTCAAAAATACTAAAACTAATTTAATAAAATAAAAATAAATATTTTTTGAAGACATTTCTTTTTTATTATTTATATTTAAAATTAAAAAAAATCTTAAGCGAATCTGATTAGATTTAAAAAAAAACAAAATTAACATGTTTCCTTTCACATTTCTGATAATACAAAATTATAAAAATACTTCAAATATCTGATCTGAGTTTTAAGAAATCTATTTATTATATAATAAAGTATATTATATTAAAATTATGCATATAAATGAAAAGTAAAATGCTTAAACAAATCTGATTTGATTTAAAACCTTTTTTTATTTATTTACATTCTCTGCAAACATAAATAAAAAAAAAATATGAAATAATCGTTTTTAAGTTTTATAAAATTTTAAAATATTTTAAAATATTTTATTTATTCAAACAACAATTTAATTTAATAACTTTTCATTTTTGCCAACATCAATTGTACATAAAATTCTGAAAACTGTTTGTTAAACAAATAAACAAGCTTTCGTATATTTTAAATTAAATTAAATTCCATTTCATATTTCATTACCAAATTGCTCGCAGACATTTCAGTATTAAAACATATTTAACTATTTAGTTTTTATTCCCCTTAAGGCACTTTCTTTATTTATGTATTTGGCATTAAAACTGTTTTCTATTTTCGTAATTTATGCTTTCTATTTGCTGCTTTATATTTTGCAGGAATTGAAAACTATGAATTTTGTATCTATGAATTGAATATTGTATATAAACTCGTATATAATCCTAATAAATCTTTTTCTTTTGACTTTTGGACATTAGAACCTTGAAGAACTATATTTTAGCTTTTTGCCAATTCCCATTTCTTTTTTACTTGAACTTCACTTTTTTACTCACAAGTATTAAATTTCGAAATAAAGTAAAGCACTTTGGAAATAATATTTTATATAATTTTTTAATGTGCTAAACTATTATTTAATAATAAAGAAATTATTTAAAAATTAAAAATATAAAAACTTAACAAAAATTTAATTTAAATATAATTTTAAACAATTTTCTTTAGCAACTGAAATTTAAGAAATAAAAATTTGCAATTTTTCAATACTTTTGTTTACTAAGCAGCAATCAGCAAACTACTTAATTCAAACAGAAATTACACAAGTTGCAAGCACACACACACACACACACACACTCACACATAGAACACTGAACGAGCCACTGAAATTCAAAGGAGAGCAACAAAAGCCGCGTGTCAACATTATGTTGCAAGCATTTGTCTGTAGCCGCTGCAGCGCTGACTGCAGCTTATGATGCTACACGTTGTACAATGAATAGGAACACGCAGCTCAAGTGCAGCTGCAGCTGCGGCTTTTCTCAAGTGTCGAAGCAGCAGCAGCAGCAGCAGCAGCAGCTGCAGCAGGTGTTGCCACAAAGGAAAAAACTCTCTCTCTCTCACACACACGCACACACACACACAAATGGAATTGTAATTGTTGCAAGTGCAGGCCACAATGGCCGCTTGTGCCGCAAGATGCGGCAAGTAGTTTTCGGCGTTTGTCTGCGCTGCATTTGTGGCATGCCACTCACACAAACCTAATGGCTAAGCGTGCCATAAACTGAGCTTAGCTGCCCCAAAAAAAAAGAGAAGAAGCAGAAGAAATAGCAATGAGAAGAAAAGAAAGTAAAGCAGCTAATTTGGTTGCACAGCCGGTCAGAAACTCATCTCTGGTACATGCCCCATGCCAGATGCCACATGCCAGATGCCACATGCCGCATGCCACATGCCCCTTTGGCCCGTTCTTGGCCGCTGCTCAAGTGCAGGCAGCGCCGTGCGTTGGCTTACAATGAATTTATTATTTGCTGATGTTTGCTATTTGGGGCACGTGCCACAAATTTTAAAATACTCATAGTTGTGCGCCGGACGTGGCACACTTGAACCAAAAATATGCCACACACAAACAGAGAGAGAGAGAGAGAGAGAGAGAGAGAGATGTGTGTGTGTGGCATCTTTGGCTTTGCCTTCAACTTAGTTTTTGATATTATTTTTGTGCTTCGCTGCGTTTGTTGACAAACATTTTTTTTGTTGCCTACTTTTTTTTGTCGTTGTTGAGTGGGGCAAACAACAAATGAGGCAATCGAGCAGCGGGCCAATGGAGCAACGGTCAGTGGCAACAACAACAACAACAACATGAAATCAGCGCAAATTTAGTGGCAAAGTAAATAAATTTTCTTTTAGTTTGCTTTCACTGGCTGCCGCACAGAGCCTGCCACATGCCACATGCCACATGCCCCATGCCGCTGCCATTTAGGGCCACGAAATGTCTTAAGTCGCTGGCGGCTTTTATTGCCCCCAAAGCGAAATGGCTAACAAACAAAAAAAACTGGCCAATGAACAACATTAAAAAACAAAACAAATGACGACAAATCAAATACCCTAGAAAAGCAGCTGATGTGGTATGCAAATAAACTTTTTTCGCAAGCAAAAGATATACATTTTTGACTGACAGTCTTACTATATAGTAAACTGATTCGATATATATTTATAAAAAATATATCAAATAAATCTATATATTTTTGTAAATATAATTATTATTGCCTGATGTAAGGCTCTGCTGTGCTCTGACTAGCTGCTGCTCCCTTGCCTTCAATCTTTGTCTCTTCCTCTCTCTCTCACCCACTGCTTCTCTCTATATACTGATCAACGACATATAACAGATTTTTCTCAGGTGTTACATCTTGCATATCGTAACATATATGCCCATTTGCAGAGTATCAAAATATGTAGAGCAATTGACTGAGCCACCGCTGCTGCTGCTGCTGCTGCTGCTGCTGCTATTGTCGAGAAAGAGCGAATGAAATTAAGAAAAATGGTCGCAAAGGGTTCGCTTAGTGTTTGTTAAATGGCACATGAAACGTTGATCGAGGTCCTTTTTCGACTCATTGTGTGTGTGTGTGTGCCTGGTGTGTTTGTGCGTTAATGTTTGCCATTAGAATTCGGCCTGAGCGCCTCTTGCGAAAGTTTTCAAAGTCGCTTTCCAAATGCCAAAACAATTTTGTTGGTTAAGTAAAAGCGCCCACAGCCAACACTAATTAAACTAATTAATTGCAGGGCGTACACGCCGCTGGGCGTGGCGAGGCTTAAAAAAGTCAAAAGAACTTTTAACTTAAGCTAAAAAGAAAAATATGTCCAAAAAGTAAAGTTTTTTTGTTTTAAATAATTAATTTAATTTCAACATTTTTTTTGTAGCTCAAATCGAGAATTTATCTTAAACTTAGTTAAAATATTTTTATAATTTTTTTAGACACTTTTATGTTAAGCTTAAAAAATCTTAAAAACTTTTTTCTTCAGCTGCAAAATAAAAAATTATTCTTAATGCAAAAGTCAACAAAAGACTCAATTTAAAAACTTTTTCTTAAGTTTATGCAAAAATCTTAAAATAAGATTTTTGTTGCTCAAATTAAGATTTTTCTAAATTTATCCTCATTTTTATATTATTTAAATACAAATAAAAAATATTCAAAACTTTTTAATGTGAGTCCCGTTTAAGCTCATACTTAGTTCTTTTGTGTTAACATCAAGTTTCATTAAAGTGTGGGCGTTAAATGCTAAAGGGGCGTGGCGCAAAACGCTTTTGGCGCTTTGCATAAATGCGAAATTATTTGCATTTGCGGCCAGGCCCCGAAAAGAAATTTGATTGTGTACGGGAATATGCAACGCCAAAAATTTGCATGCCTCAAAAGTGTGGCATGCCCCGGAGGGCTGCGGTATGTGCGAAGGGAGGGAATTGGGTGGGGGCGGTGCAGTGAGTTATGTTTTAGTGCAGATTGTGGGTCAGTTGTAGGCACCTTTTTGTTAGCTGTTGTTGCACTTGTTGGCCGCTTATTGGGCTGCTGCTGCTGCTGCTGCTGCTGTTGCTTGCTGCAGCCGGTGGCTGCCACACGAACGGAACACAAAATAAAACATTTATTACACACTTTGCTTTTATTTATTTATTTTTATTTTTGCTGTAACATTAAACACTCGCCTTTGGCGTTTTTTTTTCAAAAATATTTAATTTTTATTTGAATTTCCTTTTTATGTTGTTTAACTTTGTGGCATGGAAAAGCGGTTGAAACGGCTGAAGCATTCAGCGTTGGGAACGCGCGCACACGCGACGCGAACGCACGAGGTCCGTCAGCGGCTGCGGACACATCCTTACGAGCGCACAACAAACACGAGACTGAAGCTTCTTCGTTTTTTGCGCTAATAAATTCTCAACTCAATCAGCGGGCAGCGACGTCCGCTTCGTGTCGCCGTTGCCGAAGTGCACGGCATTCAACCCACCACGACGAAGCCGAAGTGCCGCTAGCAGTTCGGCTTCTGCCTTGGACTTTTCGGTCGCCAATAAGAGAGTCAAATGGCCGCACTCCGAAACCCACCACACGCAACGTCTACAAACGCTGCTGATAAGCCAGCGACTGATAAGAGTTTAACGTGCTCTTCGCTCACGACCTACGCAAACAGTGCGAGTGGTCCAATTGGAATTGGCATGATATTATTTTTTTTAAGTTCCATTAGCTTAGAGTATATTAAATAAAATTTGAAAAATTATATAAATATTTTTTAAATATTTTTTTTATACTTTATATATGTGTATCTATATTTAAAATAAATTCTTTTTGTTTTATATTTGTGGGCCTTTTTACCAAAATGTTGACTTAAATGTTTACAATATATTTAGAGATCTTAAAATTCGATTACTTAAAAAACATATTGAAACCTGTATAAAAATAATTAAGCTAATAGCAGCTCATGTTTAACTGCACACCTGTTGTCATGGCGCAAAAAGTAGTTAAGAGCGTTTTAAAGGCTCAACCGTGATGTTAAAGTCAGCAGAACATAAAACGATTTTAGACTAACATCACAAGCCTAATCCTTAGGCAAATGGTTTTAACAGCAATCAAGAAATTATGCAGGGTTAACATTTCGAAAGTCGAATAAGAAATATATAAGCAAACAAGCAGGCGCTGCCTAAACAGTCTGGGCTGTTAGCTTTAGCAGAGCTCTATCGGCAGCTGTTACTGTATTGTAAACTGCGAAAGTCGAATAAGAATTAAACAAGCATCTAATAAGACTCTGTTGAAAACGAAAATACCCCTAAATGTGTTTACAGTCACAGCAAATGCCAACAGAGAGCATAGTTAACAGCTGCTGCTGCTAACAGCATAGAAACCTACCCCTGCAATAGAACATTTCACTTTCAATGTGAAAAGTAACATAACAGTTTGACTGGAGAATGCAGATGGGCAACAGACTGAGCGTCGCTAACAGCAATTCGAATTTCGAACTGAAGTAAACAGCAAATGTTATTGGCAGGCGGATTGCCCCTTGGCACAGCACAGCTAAAATGTTATGTTAAAATCCTTACAGTTAACATTTCGCAACTTCGAATTGTCTTGGGGTAGCAAAACATTCTATTTCCTGTACATTGCTCTGTCAAATGTTTAACAGAAAAGTAAATGCTATTCATAGAAGCTCGAAAAACTGAGGGGTTCTGCTGGCAGGCAAAGGAACTTTAACAGAAATGTGTGTTTAACAGTTTTGCTGCTATTGTAGACTTGCTTAACAGCTTGCTGCTGGTAGATGTTAGCATTACTGAGCACTTAACATATTTTTGCGTTAAATCGAGCAACAGTTAACATTGCCCAGCACTTGTTTGCTTAATGCTAACTGTTTGTTTATGTGCACAAAGACCAGCTGTTGGGCCTTCCTTGAGGCAACTTTAAATTACCACAGCGCCCTCCTCCTCCCACTCCAGCCACGCCTCTGTCACAATTTAATTGCAATGAGCAAAATCTGTTTTACACCCATCGAATGCGCTGTTAAGCAGCAGCAGCAGCAGCCCTCGCCCCTAAGCCCATAGCCAATCGCTTGTTGGCAGTCATGTTAAATATTCTTGTTGTTGTTGTTGTAGTAATTGCAACCGCTGTCAACGCCCCTGTAGGCCAAGTCGATGCACAAAAAGTCAACCCCTAACTGAAGACGGCATCAATTATGGCAACAAATTTTAAATTGCAAAAAATTGCAACAAGGCTGGCCAAGGGCTGATTGCTAGCTATTAAGGGTGAGCAGAGAGCGGTGTGAGGGGTGGCGGGGTGGCGGGGTGTTGGCATCAGGCGTAACCGAAACTAATTCGCAACAAGCGCAATAAAAATTATGAACAATAGCGGAAATTAGGCATGCCAAGAAGCCAGACGGCTGAGAGCGCAGATAGCAATAGATATAGAGTGTATATGGAGTGATGCAGCTGGATCTAGGGGATGCGGCATGCTACAGTGAGCACACGGCACGCGGACAAAGTGATACTTGTGGCTGGATTCACTTGCGATTGCATTGACAGCGTAACGAAATGCTAACCAAAGCGTAACGAATATGTGGAACGCAGCACAGGAGATGCGGAGAGAGAGGAAGAACAAGAGCAAGGGGAAGGGCCAGAGGTGATGTGTGTAGCTGGTACTGTGAACACTGTGATTGGCGACTGCTCGACATGCAACACTTTCGCTGCAATGGCAAATGCTCGACCTGATGCCTGCTGGGGCCAAAGCTCAGCAGCAGCCACCAAGCAAAAAGTTTAATTAGCAACTTTTTCAGGTTGTTGTTGTGGAGCTCACGTTGAGTGGCTGCTGATGCTGATGCTGCTGCAGTTTCCGCTGATGCACCTTTTGGCTAGCAGGCACACACATGCACATGTATCGTGGTAAGCTGATAGCTCAATACACCAACATGTCTGAGTGTGTGTGTGTGTGTGGAAAAACTTACGCTGCAGCGCTGTCGAAGTAGCAAGGATAAAGCATATACCAACTACTGCAGCTACACTCGGCGAAAAATGTGTGTTAAGATAACTAATGAATGTACTTAACGAACTCTAACAGATTTACAATTTGCAAATATTCATCTAAGATTTCCATTTGAGCAAGTCCTTCACACAGATACAAATTGCATTCGAGTTTACTTTGTTTATGAAAGTCAAAATATTCTCTAGATCAGCTTCAGAAATATGCAACGTACCCAAGTATGCACTGAGCTTTTTCTCTCAGTGCATGGCAGGCAGCGTCGACGCGAGCGAATGACACTTGACAGTGATTTATGTTCGAGGCCACTGATAACCCGGCTAAACTGGGCGGCAAGTGCAAATCTGGGTCGTCGCTAGGCTAGCGAGAGTTAGCTCACACACTACACACTCCACCCCTCCACCCCCTGCCCACCACTCAACCCCCCCCCCACTCTGCTCATTGTTGTGCATGTGTTGGGTTTTCTTTCGGCTTGTGCGGCATTTTCATGCCGCAAATGTTGCAATTTCGAGGCAAAACGCTCGCATGTGCAATCATTTTTTATCGCAAATCTCGCAGCCCCGCCCTGCCCTTGGCCAAGCCCTTAGCCCTTAGCCCTTAGCGGCTGTTAGCAAACGCAGCCCCTGCGCAGCGGGGTGTTAAATTGTTGCCGCTGCCTGTTGCCAAGTCGCTCAGCCTGCCTCATTCGGCGCCATTAACCTTCTGTCCATTCCCATTCAATATGAGCCAAAATTATAGATCGACCAAATCTGTTGCAATTGAGGCGCAACAAAACGCATTAGAACTTCTGACAGTACATTGTCAAGATGTTGCCGATAAAAAAAGGATCTAATTGCTGCGTGCACTTCCATTGAGCAGCCCGAGCTACTGTATGGGTTTGAGTGCCTGCTGCAACTGTTATACGATGCCTGATAATCGCTTGATCTTATATATTTAACGATTTTCATTATTCTCCCCCAAATCCAAAAGAAGGTGGGATATTGTGTTTTTATTTTTTATTAAATAGCTAGCAGGAGGCGGGCGGGCCCCCCCCCACCCAATATATTTTTTTTATCCTCCCCACCCCCACAATATAGATATATATATCCCTCTCCCTCTCCCCCTCCCTCCCCCCCCCCCCCCCCCCCCCCCCCCCCCCTCCCCCCCCCCCCCCCCCCCCCCCCACAACCACAAAAGTCAGAAATTTTAAATTTTAATGTTTTCCCCTCCCTCCCCCAGCCGATTATATTTTTTTTTTTTATTACCTCACTCCCCTCATTTCCTTATAATAAAAAATAATTTTTTTTTTTTTTTTTCCCCCCCCCCACTACCATTCATCCATTTTTATTTATTTTTTTTTATTTTTTTCTTTTTATGATTAATACAAATATTTTTTTTTTTTTTTTTTGTTTTCCCCCCCCCTCCCCCCCCCCCCCACAAATAAAAAAAATATATTTTATAAATTATACTTCTTCTGTTACATATACATAACTATTATCTTTATTTTTATTTTATTCAATTATTATTAAATAAAAAAATTATAATTAAAAATAATTAAATAAATAATTTTACTTAATATCGCCCCCCCGCCCCCCCCACCCCCTCCCCCCTCATTTCTTTCACAACAACCAGACCATATTTTTTTTCTTCTGTTGGGGGCCGGAACGCCCACCCCGGGGAGTATTATTTTTTTATTATTAAAATAATACAATTACACCACCAACAACAAAATTTTTTATATATATATATATATATATATATAAATTGTAATACATGCCTTTTTTTTTTTTTTTTATATATACCTATAAAAAATTAAAAATAAAAATATATAAATATATAATATTATATTTTTTTTTTTTTTTTTTTTTTTTTTTTTTTTTTTTATATTTAAAATAGAGTGGGCGGCCCCCCAAAAAATTATATTTTTTTTTTACCGGGGCACGACCCTGACTCATTTGACCCCTCCCCGCCTGTTTTTTTTCCTTTCTCCCCGTCTGTATGCCCGCGTGCCTCCCCCCCCCTAACAAACGAGAGATTTACATAACCCGACGGGTTCGGGCTCCTCGCCCCCCCCACTAGATTTTTCTTACTTGTTTTCTTTTATAGTTTTGATGCTTGACTTTTTTATGCTGAATAAGTCATAGGAGATCAAGATTTGAGTCTGTCTGTCTGTCTGAGTTATTGAGTTCGCTGCTCTATGAATAAGTTATAATCGTGCTCGTATTACAAACATATTTTGAAACTACTGTATAATATTATACTCTACATACTTTATGGAAAGAAATTAAATATTTATTTCGATAAAGTCTACAAGGTTTATGCTTAGAAAATAGTAGTCAAAACCCCAAAAAAAAAAGAAAATAGTCGATGTTTAAAAATGAATTTAGTTAGAAGGAGGCTTTCACTGGAACGAAAATTAACAATACGAATATATTTCAAAGATAATGTGAGAAAATATTCAAAAATTCAGCATCAATTCATTTTGACTTGATTTTGCTTTGACTATGGTCTTTAGCCAATCAAAACATGGATCGTAAGCTGCCCGAATGTGACTTGTTGGTATTTTGGCCCACTCTTTAACGTGTCGAAGCTGATGTATTTTTACTTCGCACATTGATCTGTATATTTATATACTTTTATATATATTTATATATATATTTATCTATGTATTGTATCTAAGAGTAAATATTCCTAATTCCAAGACTGCAGCTTATAGGCAGATGAATATTCCACAAAACTAATAAACACTTTTCACTTACTGAAGGAGTACAAAATACTTTATACACTTTGCTAAACAATTCTCAAAATTTGGTTAAAAAGTCTATATCTTATGGATATTATTGTATAGATACCATTTGATAGACATTATCTGATAGATACCATTCATGGAAAATGCATTTCATTAAAAACAATGGGACTTTCCGAAGTAGATTAAAAGTTAGTTTTATATGTGCACAATAAATGTTTATGAAGCGCTGTTCACATAAATATATATATATATATATATAATATTATATATTATATATATATATTTTTTTATTGTATGCCTGAATGTCCCAGCAGTTTGACAGAGAATGATCGCACATAAGACACTTGATGAGGTCATTTTTATGGTTAGCTTTTCCTTTTTATGGTCATCGCTACGTTTTATTTCACCTACGCCCGGTCCCACTGACAGCTCGTTGATTCTGAATGGATCGAGGAAGCGCGGATTCGGGTGGCAGCGCTTGTTGCCATTTCCGTTTCCGTTACGCCGCTGTCGGCTTCATGTCTACATGTTCCGTTGTTATCCGCTGTCCGTTTGTCTGTTAGTCCGTTTGTCGTGTCGCATGTTTGCCAGGACACGGGACACAGGACGCCGTCGTCCTGTTGCACATAAATCGTTTAAAATAAAGTGATAATTGCATTTGTGTTTCATCTGTCAAAAGGACGACAGCACTGCGAATGTTCATGTACCTATCTGTGTGTGTGTTTGTGTATTTGTATTTGTGTGTACAACACCCAAATATCTGGACTCCACTTGCGCGACATTTTATGAGTGTCGCCGCCATATGAATAATTGCGATAGCAGCCAATTTGAATGCCATCCCAACCCCTAACCCCACCCAACCCTTACCAATTGCTGAGGGTTGTCACTGCCTTTGTTGCTCTCTCTATGTGTGTGCATATGCGAGTGTCTGTGTCTGTGTGTGTGTGCGTGTGTTAATTTCAGTGTCACTGTGAAGTGGATTAAAGTATTTGCATCGACTTACACCCTAAAACGAATGCAACCCCTCAAACGAGCCGCAGCCGGCGCCCGAGCCGGAGTCAACAGTCCAGCAGATGAATCATTCAGCGCACACTGAGTGCCACATACGCAATTACTGTTTTTTTTTTTATGCTGCTCTTGTTCATACCTCCGATTTGAGCCTCATGCCTGATTAATATGCGACGTCCCGTTGTCCTGGCCCTGCGTGTGAATCGGCCAAGTGTTGCCAGCTTTAAAGTCCTCGCCAAAACCCACTTGCAATTGAAACGTTCAGCAAACAGCATTAATATTTATATTGTTTCTGCCTGAGTGAGAGAATGAGAGAGAGAGGGGGGTAAAGCGAAAGGGCGCAGGGCACTGCGCTGCAAGTCGATGTCAATTGCGGCATCAAGTGCCGCATCCAGTTAAGGGATTCAATTTGAATGCAAACAATAAACGTGCGACAGCTCAGACGCCGCATGTGGCAAATTAGGCCGCATTCGATGCCAGATCAGGCAAATGCAATATGCTCAGCAGCAAACAGCAAACAAAAAAAAAGAGAAAAGTAAATGAATAAAAAAATAAATAAATAACTAGAGAGTGCTGCACGCACAGCTACCCTGCAGTTAAGCCGCAGAGTTGATGAATTTTTTTAACTCAATAACTTTTATCTTTATTAAACGAGTGCCTGGTGGGATGAGCTATAAGTCTAAGATGTCAAATTTGATTTCTTGATTATTATTATTATTATTAAAAGGCTTCTATACAAAAATATTGAGATCTAACTATAATATAAACATATAATATGTGATTCAAAGAGGAGAGAGATCTGAAAGGGCTTTGCCTTTTTAAAGAAATATTATCAAATCCAAAATATATATTAAATTTGAGCATAGCAGAAGACAACAACACACTAAATTGTATAGCTCTAGGACTTGCCTACGACTTGCCTAAGATTGACCTAGGACTTGCCTAGGACCTACCTAGAACTTGCCTAATGTATGTGTAATCTGAGTTTTCACTGCAGAAAATGGCATGCAAATGCAGCCTAGAATATTGCAATCAACAAACATTTTTAACTTTTAAGTTAAATTGACTTTATATTAAGATACTTTCACGCAACTGACTGACTTTACTTACCCAATTTTGTTGATGGATTTCAAAGGGATTTACTTTATTATTTATTCAAATAATTTCATTACTTTTCCCACTTCCAATTTCAGTCGCCACTCAGGGTCTTCTAGCTGTAACAGCAGTTTGTAGCACTGTCCTCAATTGGACCTCTGCTGCAGCATGGGGTTAAGCTTGCGTGTTTTTCAGGAAGTTACCTGGGTGGCCCATGGATAAAAACGTGTCGATTTGATGAATGGCGTTGATTAAGTAAACATTTGCAGCTATTTGTGTGCCTAATTGTGGGCCATGCATCAACGTGCTGCGGCAGTTAAATGGCTTATTAATATTTAACGAGCATTTACAAAAAAAAAAAAACAACAACAACAACACCTCAAATAAATTAAGCACAAACGCACAAGTCGAGCCAGAGGTCGTCTTGAATCACATGTTATTTAATTGCTGCCCATTTGCCTAATTTCGAGAGGAAGTCAATTTGACGGACCGCACCATAATGTGCCCTGTAGCCTCCTGAGAGTGGGTTGAGGTTACACCAGCACGTTGCATGCATGTCCAGTAGTTGCAGGCGGGCAACAGCAACAACATGTTGAAACACTAGCCGAGTCCTCGTTGAGCAAAACATGGGAAATAACTGCAGTTGCGCGGGCTTTTAAGTGCTCGTCAGGGGAAATGAGTTTCACTTTTGCATGCCACACGCGCGACTTTTTCCGACCCGACTCTTTTTTACCCATATTCATTTCCCTGTCAAATAGTCTGACTCAAATATGCGCTTAAAAATAAAAGAGGAAAACACAAAAAACTTCAACGAAACCAAAGCTAGGGACATAAATGTGGCTTATTAAGAGTGAGCATGACTAAAATTGAAGTCTTTATCGTTGCTGTCATCGAGCGGAGTTTTTTTTAGTTTTCTTTTGTTTTTGTTTTTTTTTTAATGAAATACAAATTTGATGTAAAATAACAATTAACAAATGAAATTTAAAAAATTAAGTTTAATTCAAATTTGTAGAATATCAGACGTTTTTAGCAGCAGAGAAGCTCAGCTGCTGTGTCTCTCAAAACGTTTACAAATTTGACTCAAGGATCATATCATATATCATATATTTCATATCATATATTTCTTTCTAAGAAATAATCTATCTATTTTTAATCTAATTTCTGTAGACATACATCATTCATAGAAAAAAAAATTAATTTCCAAAATTTTTTTTTTTTAATTCAACACAAAAAGAAAAAAATTTCCCCCCAAAAAAAAAAAAAAAATTTTTTTTAAAATAAAAAAAAATACACAAAACCAAAAAAAAAAAAAAAAAAAAAAAGAATTCTCCCCCCCCCCACCGAACAAACAAAAAAGAAAAAGAAGAAAATAGATATTTAAAACGCCCCCCCCACCCCACCCCACCCCAAGAACCCAAAAAATTTAAAATTTTCCCAAATTTTTTCCCCCCCGGGGGCTTCCGAGGCCGCCAAAAAAATTTTCCCCAAAAAAAATTTTTTTTTTTTTTTTTTTATAAAGTCCTGGAACTTTTGAATTGCACCTTGTATTTATATCATTTATATTTATATCATTTTCTTTCCATCAAACTACCTATTTATGTTTTCATTTTACTATCTCTTTATAAAGTTAGATATATTTTTTGCAGAGCTAATTATATTTTGATAGATTCGACTTTCCATATATTTCTTTCAATTATTTATATATTTTTGGTACCAGTTATAAATATCAAAACTCTCTATAGATCTATCTACAATATATATTCATCTATATATTTATATAAGTATTTATATATTTCTATCCATTATCCCTATCTATCCGAAAGGTAAGTAAAGTAAAATGACAAATAAATGATGGATGCTTCATATTTATTTTCATTTATTTGTCATTTTACTTTTAATTTACGAATAAACCAATAATTATTTATATATTTTATGTATCTATCTCCTATCCTATATCTATATTTAAATTTATTTCCGGACATTTACGTAATATAATACATAACATTAGCCTACTTAGGCATTTCGCAGTTTAGTGTCTATGCAAACTACTTTGAATTTATGCACTTTGCAACACTGCACTGCACACAAGTTCAGCAATTGTACAGCACTGTTCAGTTGAAAGCGCTTGACAAACGCTTGGACAAAATGCGCTCATTATGCACATTATTCGGATTCGTAATTTTGCAGTGCGCATTATAATTCAGCGCCACTTAACTGTTGGCAAACAATTTCAACAGTTCCAGCGCACAGCACTCTAGAGCAGGAGAAGGTACTCACTACCTATACAACACCCACCGCCCACCACCCATACAGCCACCCCGCAACCCCTACTGCAGCATAAATTCCACTTTTGGTTGGCAACTCATAAAAATTAAATAAAATATGCATTACGTAACTGAAAAAAGTTGAGCTAAAAGTGCGACAGTTGTTGTTGCTGCTGCTGCTGCTGCTGTTGCTGTTGTTGTTTGACAAACTCATTTCAGCGCAGCCTCCCACACACAGACACACACACGCACACATAGAGAGAGAGAGATAAGAACTGTAGTTACAATAAATACATATGCAGGCACAGCGGCAGCATCGTTGTTGGCATTATAGAAATCCCGTTAAACCCACTTAATTCAATAAAACACCTTTCACACACTTGGCGCTAAAGCCGACAACAAACTATAACGTTTAGCATTAGTGAGAGTATGCGTGTGTGCGTGTCTGTGTGTGCGAGTGTGTGGCATTGCTTTAGAGTGTGCGCCAAAAGCTACTTCATGGCTGCAATTTACGTTTAAAGTTGCTTAAAGTTGCTAACGACAAAAGTTATAATTGCATAACGTGCTCACAAGGTGGCCTGATGGAGGGTGAGTATATGTATATATATATATATATATATATATGTGTGTGTGTATGTGTATGTGTGTGTGTGTGCGTGGAAGGGGCTCTGCTGCAACTACAACTAAAGTCTGTGTGTGTTGCAACATTCGCATGCGAGACAGCATATGGCAACCGGAAATGAAACGTAAATCAAATAAGTAAGAAGCGCGCAAAGCACACACACACAAACACACACATACACAGACGTTTACTAGCATTGCTGCCCTAGACAAGTGTATTGTCATTAGCGACAAGTACGAGACATGGCAGCGACAACGACGAATCTGTCGCCCTGCGTTCTCGCGCGCTCCCTCACTCTTTCTCTTGATCTGTGCCACTCTCTCTATCTTGCAGAGGACGCTTGCTGACGAAATTGAAATTTTCTTTTTTCTATACCCTGCACTCCTGCATGTGTATAAAAATGCATATATTACCTATGTAACAGGCAGAAGCAGTAGAAATAGAGATAGATAAAAGGTTGATCCTTTAGGAAATGTAAAGATTTCAATATATACTTGCCTATACATATATATAAATATAATTACTTTCCATACTCAGAATAATTACTTCCATTCAGAAAATCGATAATTATCTATCTTAGATCCCATTCTGTTCATCATATCCCAGAGCTTCGTCTGCTCGTAGCGTTGCAACTCACAAAAGTTATTCAAGAATGAATTTCCATAAATACAGGGTATCTACTAGACGACCACTGCCTACTTTAACACTCCAGTTTCTTTTCCATTTTCATACACTTTTTTTTTGGGAAAGTGCATTTTTCGAGAAAAACGGCAAGTGGTAAGCGTCAAGTGGCAGCACTCATTGTACGAGTTGTTGGGCTCACAGGGAAAAGCATTGAAGGAAATTGTTCATATTATAAATAAAAGCGGAAAATGTTGCGAGCAGGGCAATGACGGATGCGACACACCCGGCACACACACACACACAACACGCATGTCCTGCTCGGCTGCCTGCCTGATAAAGTGTCAACAGCAGAGGCGCTGTGCGTGGGCGTGGCATGTCGCAAACGCCCGTCAATTGCTTTTGCCATTTTCATTACTTTTAAATGTGTTGCGCTGAATTAGAAACATTTCATTTCATTTCATTTCTTTGCTTTCTTCTCGCACAACTATTTCCCAGCTGCTTCTTCTGCTTCCTGTGAGTGCGTCTTCACTTCCGTCTGCCATCGCCCCCGCCACGCCCCGCTTCAACTTCTGCCCAATTTCTGTTTCGGGGGCGGCATTTCGAGTAGGTGTTAAAAATGTTTTACGTCTTAATAGCCCTTCGCCGTGGCCTCGGCACGAGGCGTGCGTGTATTCTGTTGCCTTTTTCTTGTCCTGCGTCCTGCTTACGGCCTTCTGCTAGTCTCCCTTTCTCTGTTCCCTGCCTCCTGTACCCTGCCCATTGCCACAGCCCAGCGCTGTCTTTGGCACACGCTGCGCTGTGCTGCCTTTGCTTTTCTATTTCCGCCTGATTTTTGTCTGATTTTTTTTTTGCCTGATGTCAGTGGGCGTGGCAAAAGGGTTCACTTGGCTCACAAAATCTCTCGTTTCAACTAATGTCCTGACGACTCGACATTCTTTTCGATTTAGGCATTCAACAATTAACGCTGCGGGTGTTGCGTAATTTGAATTTTTGACAACTTGCTTAAGCAAATTATTCAATTTAAAAGAGTTTTGATATGATAATTGTGTTTTCGACTGGGACTTATTATTTAATTAACTTAAAAAATATGTTTGAATCAATTTAACTATTTAATTAATATATGTACTTACCTTAAAGAATTGTTTTTTCCTGTTCAACTTTTGCTTAACTAATTCCAGTGAAAGTTTCACATCATATTCATGGTGAGCATTGTCCTCAGAGAACCAATACAATGGCTATAATTAGAATAGAAATGAAGTAAATCTATATATTATGAAAATAGTATTATTTATAATTCGATGTTTAAGAGTAGATTTTTAGCGCAGATTACAAATTGTGATTATTCGATGCTGAGAGCCTACAGTAAGCAGCTAAGCCACCGTTAACAAGACAATAGTCCTTCCAACCTTCATTTAGGAAATACCTCTCTGTGGCGCAGCCTCACGCCCACAGAATTCAAATTTTTCTAAATGAAGCGCTACGATAATGGATTGAAGCTGAATGGCTTGTGAGGAACTCAGTGCCACATAGCGAGTCAAGCGATTCCTACCGCCTACAACTCATTGGGTAACGCAGCTGCAGATACGCGAACAGACTGTCACCGCATTCCAACCAGTTCACATCTAATCTGGTTACCACCAACTGCAGGCCAAGGCTGAAAAGATTATACTCTCTAGACCGCAAGGGCATCTTAAGTACTTAAAATATTGTGGAGTAGAATAAAATACGGAATAATTAAAGCCATATTTAAGCTGTATAAGCTGGCTAACAGGCCTGCTCACTAGTTAAGGCTTAGAGCCTAATACGTTATAGCGTCTAAGACAATAAAAAAAAATGTAGAAAAATAAAAAATAGGAATTAAAAACAATATTTATATATATATATATATAAATAAATATGTTACTTTTTAATTTTTGTATTATTTACTTTTTATTTATTATTTTTATTTTATATTGCAAAACATGATACAACATGAGCTGCTGTATAGACACAAACAATGAATATGGTTTGATCAAACAATTGAATTCTTCAGTTAGTTTCAATTAACCAACGAAAGCAGAACTTAGATATTTGGTATTGAAATGTTTCACAGCAGGTAGGCTTTCGCCTAAAATACTTCATTCTCGTACCTAAATGTAAATCTATACTAAAGAAGTATGTATTTTACAAAATGAATTCCTCATACATATACACAGATATATGTATATATATATACATATATATATATATATATTAATAAATATACTATATATATTTATTTATATATATATATTTGCCTGCATAGCTAAGAAGCTGAAGACAACTTAAGCGCCTTATCAAAATTTTGGGCAACCAGAGCATTAGCATTAGACGCATCTGTGTGGGTGTGGGTGTGCGTGTGTGTATTTCAATTACATTCGGCTTTTACGAATGCCAAATACTTACTAATTCGCATGCAATTTAAATGCCAGACTAAATGCAAAACTAATGTTGATTTAGTGAGCAGTAGCAGCAAAGAAAAAATAGGTCAAAATATTTATTATAATAGTTGAAATGGCGCATAAAAAATGGCAAATATTTTATTCGGAAGCCGCGTCAATGGCAAAATGAGGCCAAGCAAAATATAATTTCAATTTCCGTTACAATTATTTGCTGCTGTTGGTCTCTTTAGCTATGCATCCGTAATATCTACCCTCCTCCCACGCTCGGCCTGTTGCTTAAATAATCCAAATTAAATGTTAAACTATTTTCGCATTAGAGCCAAAAGCAAATGCAACTGACACTGCCATTGCCACTGCCACTGCCACTGTGCTCATTATGAGCCACAAGGACTCAGTCATTTTGGCCAGGTTTTAATTTAGTTGTCCAGCTCGCATGCAAACCCCAAATTACCCTGTACCCACGCATCGGCAAGGCTTAGCAAAATATTTAAATATTGTAATTTATGCAGCCAACGTTATTGCAGTTTTTAAACCACGTTCAATTGATTCGGAATGCAGGCGCAAAACTCCAATATCTATCTGTGTGTATAGTGTGCGTAGGTGTATGCCAGACTTACATGTAATAATTACATGATTTATTGCCAGAATAACATAAACAACAACAACAACAACAGCAGCAACAGCGCGAACTGGACTCATAAATTGATATTCGCATGCCTTTCGGCCAAACATATTATGCGGTCGCCAAATTTAGTTAATCAGACCAAATTTCGTTTCATTTCATTTCGAAAATAATATTTATTCAGTTCAATAAAGTATTTTCCATGCGCTTAAAGAGTTAATTATATTGGAAATTCTATAACTCTGGTAGAATAAAAACTATCATCATATATATCATGTTTTGTATAAATTTACTACTACTTGCAACTATTATGGTATGTAACTTCTCTTGAATTATTTCGTGCGCATTGGTCTTGAGGCTATTCCATTCAGATATTTATTATGCTTCATGATGGGTTCTGTATAGAAGTCAAATATCATTTATTGAGTTGTCTGCGTAATCTCATTAATAATATTATATTATATATCAGTCTAGCCCATAGCAACCATTACAACTTTTTCTTTTTCTATCTGGTTTCCAATTTGACCTTGACTGCCATGTGCTTTTGTTGTGCGAAATGTGCATATTGCGTATACGCACCATTGCCAGCAATTGGTGATGTGGATGTGACTGCCAAGTCAGCGACACTGCGACACGATTCCGTCTATCATGTTAGCCATCTATCAATTGAGATAGGCCGTCACACCAGCAACAACCAACGTGGCATGCTCGTTAGACAACGAAGGACACGGACAAGCAGGCAGCGCGGGGTGGGAAGAGGGCAGAGGGCAGAGAGGGAAGGGACAAACAGTCAGCTACGTTTTGGTATCTTAATGAAGTATCGATTTCTACTGATTTCACGAAATGTTCGATTCTCGTTTTCGTTTTCGTTTTGCTTTTCGTTTTGGCTTGTGACTTGCGGCTAAATTCCTGCGAGTCATGTAAATCACTTATTACATTCGATGCTTTCTCTATCTCTCTCTCACTCTCTATCTCTCTATCAGACACAGTCTCAGTCTCAATCTCTTGTTGTGGCGCATTTTTACTGGCTTTGATTCGCATTACTTTGGCTGGCACTTGGCTCTTGCAAATCTCTGAGCATAATCTGAAATTAGTTTTAAGCTCGTAACGAATTTCACTAACTAAATTGTCATAATGGCAAATAACAACGGAAATAATGACGTAACGCAAAACGAAATCAGGCAATGAACCAATCTCTAAACGCATCTAAGTGTGTGTTACGCCCCTTACACCATAACCATGCAAACATACATACATACTCGTATATGATCTGTCTGCTGAGGGTATGGGCTGTACGGTGGCGTATACGTGATGACTTTGCAAATGGCATCAGTGGCAATCATATTGAAAGCTAAGCGCATAAAAAGTGTTTCTGTGTGTGTGTGTGAGAGAGAGTTTTGTTGTTAGTGCTGTGATATGCGTTATTTGTATTGGTGGATGACCATAAGGGATACCACAAACTCAGCTCCGATAACACAAATGTAATTTCAGATAATTTGTTTGCTGTCCCGGATATGATTTTCTTTGGTAATTGAATAAAGCCAACGACTTCTGTCAAAAGACCACTGCGAGTGCCAAGCTAAGGATACGAGTTGTAAGAGTGTCCATTTCAGTGTTGCTCTTGCTCTACAGGGATTGGACAAGCAGGTAGTGTAAGGAGAGCTAGAAAATTGAATGCTATGGCTGAGCTGGACTGTAGTCTGTATACGTTATTTAAAGGAGATTTCTAATTGCACTTCATGAGCTCTTAGACAACTTCCACTCAATTGTAGACGGTTGCAGAGCTCACAAAAAAGCAGTTTGCCTCTTCTGAATGCTTTTCATTCTTATAATATGAAGCCTATTTTGCTAATCAGCTATTTCCAGGAACTGAGCCTGAGCCTGGCTGAGTTGCTACAGGTGGACCTTTAAATTCCACTTTGGCTTTTGAGTTTGAAAGAATGTGCAATGAACACACAACGACCCTCCTTCACCTTTAAAAATAAGAGTTATACTAAGCCCTTGCCTTCGTCTTCACTTTCATAAGAAGGGTTAATATAATAAGGCAACAATATTCTTCATTTGAGATTCCTAACAGCAGACATTTATCTGCAAAGTCTGAAGAAGTTTTTCTTTGTGTATGTGTGGGTTCGCGCTATATTATTCCTAGAATCCGCTTGGACATTGTCGCATCCATTCATTTAGCTCTTCTTATTTGAGTTTAAAGTATTGGCTGATCGGCTAAAGATTAAAAGTGCACTTCATCCACTTCGAGTGCGATCCTCCGCACTTGACTGCCGCTTTGTCTGGCACTTAAACAAATGAAGCTGTCCCCGTCGCGTAATTTATTGGCGCCTTTTCAGCCTCAAATGCTTTTTTATTAATTTGCTCTGTGGCAACTGCATACACACACGCACACACACAGAGTGGGAGTGGCGAGAGGCAACCGCGGCCATCAGCTCTTATTCATTGGCTGCAATCTGAGGCTGAAGGCTGAAGGCTGAAGGCTGAAGCCTGCAACTTCACTTATTTGTCTGCGCTGAGCAGCCATACTTCTCTCTCTCTCTCTCTCTCTCTCTCTCTCTCTATATATGCGTCTGCCTCTTTCTCTGACTAACTCTCTCTTTTCAGCTCATGCCCACTCTGTGGTTCGCTTTATCGTATGTTAAAGTCAGTGAAATCTCTCTCTTCTCTCTCTCTCTCTCTCTCACACACACACACAGAAATTTTTAAGTGCTTTGTAGAAAGTTTTCGCACTGGCGTTCAAGTGGCGACGCTTTGTTTAAAATGTTCCGCCCCGCTGAGCAGTCAAAGGTGGGCGTGGCAGACTACACACACACATACACACACGTACACCACCACGCACACACACAATGCTAATTCGCAGCGGGTGACAAAGTAAATTATGATATTCGTTTCCCGACTAACAGACTGCGTGCACTTCCTGTTTTTTTTTTCTTCTCCAGTGTACCCTATACAAATTAAGATTGCCTAAATATAGACTTGATCATTTATGTAATAAGAGTTGTATAGTTATATAATATATAATATAGTTATATAATCTGTATTTTTAATTTTATTAAATTATTTATATTCATTTCTTCTAAATTTTTTGGTATTTAAAAAGTAAATAAAATATATTTAAACTCTATATTCATAGTTAAATATTTGTATGAGCATACTTAAACCTATAATATTATAGATCAGATAAGAATAGAGACCGAGAAAGAGAGAGACAGGGCAAGGCACATAGAGCGAGAGGGAGAGAGAGAGAGAGAGAGAGAGAGAGAGACAGAAACAACCGCACAATGCAGCACAGGCATGTTATACACTGTATACTTCGTCGTTATACTTCTTTAAATATATTATAAATATACATTATTTCTTTTATATATTCTTACTCCCACAAGTATTCGTATCTTTAACAGCCCTACAGGGCATCAGCTAGTCGAACACACCTAGTTGAGAGCACTTGGCCAGCAGTTTTTGGTTGTCGGCATTTCCATTTGGCCTGGTCGGCGGCTGCGACGCGTGATTTGTTGCGCGGCGTATGTCGCGTCTGCCTACCCACACACAGACACACACCCACATCCACCCACACACACACACCCTCAGCTGCTCCGTTACAGGGCGCACTCCCCCCGTCTCATTCCCTCTGCGCCAACCAGCCAGGCGGATGAGCACTTGGAAGTTTGGTATATCTGTTTTTGAGCTTCTTAATGGAAAGTTTTGGGTGGTTCGGCGAAATTTACGATATGCCCAGGTCCGCCGCCAGTCGCCAACCGGCGTCATGTGAAGATAAGCAAATGAAAAGGTGGGCGTGGCACAGCGTCCACAATCTGTGAGTCGAATTGATTTCAGCTTTAAGCAAATTAGTTCAAGTTTGCGTCTCCGCACAACCATTACAGTCTTAATGTCACTTTGATGTTTAAGTTGAGGTGGTAATGGGCGATGCCCCACACAGTGATGGCTGTGATAACGCTGATAGCAGAGCGCGATAAGGAAGGTCCAAGTAAATTAACATACAGCTACAGCTAACTGCAGCAACTCAAAATCTGTTAACGAAAAAGAGCCCGCAGATTTTCGTGCAAACTTTGTTAACTATTTAAGACATAATTTAGCAAATTATTTTCTTCCACGCGGCTGCAGGCGAACTGGGGTGGGCGGGGGTGGTCGTGGCTGGGGTCACAAGTAAATATTATGGAAATGAGCGCTCCTCTTTATTTTCACCTTAGAACAGGCTGCTTAACTTAAACCCTCTTTAGCTGCAGCAAAAGTTTTCGGACGCAGCAGCTGGTGCCTGTGCCTCTGACAGTGCCTCTGCCTGTGCCTGTGCCCGTGCCTGGGTGCATGTCCTTGCCATGGCTGTTAGTTAGTTTTTTAATCCTTGTGCAGTTATTAATTTAATCGCACAGCTGCAGCTCACACTCACACACACACACACATCTACACGGCCCACAATCGGCGAGGGTAAAGTTGATGTCAAATGTAACTTCAGCTGAAGCGACTGCCAGTCAGCTTGACAAAAGCTTGACACACAAATCCGACGTGGGCTTTAATTAGTCCTTAGATTGGCTGCCCTCGAGCAACATCAACTTTTCCCTTAAATATTCATGTGTGTTTAATCTTAAAGACATGAATTATTCAAGCACTCCATAAATTATAAGCCACTCGCTGCCAAGGAATAGATTGAATTGCAGACAAAGCTTGACTAACAGTTGACCTGTAAACCGTAACCTGTTGACTAAAGAGCTGATAAATGTAAACTTCAAGGTTATCTAGAACTATAGCCATCTATGCGGCACTCATAGGAATAAGCTACAGCGATCTATGCTGAACTGTTCGTTGCTTTGCTTTCTCTGAGTATATTAGGGTATGCTCAGAGCGATTCGAAAGGACCAAGTAAGTGAGCTACAGCATTTGATGTTCAACTCCGATGTTTCAGTGGTGAACTGTTCGTAACTTGTCGTATGCTTTCGCTTTGACATTGAGGATGGTCGTAAATTCGAATTTCTTGCTGGAATATGCTATATATCAAATTTTCTTTCGAATTCCAGAACACTGTCATATTTCTACATCACATTTCAAACTCTTTCTAGCAACTGAATATAGATTGAATATAGATTTCATCTCATTGACTATAAAATGCATTCAATCACATGCAGAATTAACACGAAATGAATTTATAACTTACCTAAAGCCCGCATACTGCATAGCGCTAACAGCAGCTCTGCTATAGGCCCAGTTCAAATGGTCCACAGCTGAACTGCCAACTCAATTGCAGCCTGCCATGCGATGCTGGTTCGGTCGGTCTGTATTTTAACTGGGAATACTCTCATATAGATCATTGTGCTTATTTATAGGTTGGGCTGCTCCCAAGTTGCTGTTTTAAATAAAACAAAAGCGAATAATGGACGCAACACACAGTATGAACATCGCACAGAGAGTGAGAGAGAACAATTTCAGTGTTTATGGAACATTATGCTTTAACTGATTTTCGCATTCGAATGATTTATGTTACCCGGCTGACTCATTCACTTTGCGCTCGGGTATGCTCGCGGCGCTACCTGCAAAACAAATGCCCAGGGGGCCGTCGCGTTTCGTGCTCATTTTTCATAATTTTACATGTGATTTGAGTTGTATTTTTACACAATTTTCGTTCATTTTCATTTAAATATTTTGGAGCACAAATGCAAATCGATAATGCAAAATCTTTGGCAAAGTTTGCGCGCGAGACATCAAATTTATCAACAGGTTAACAAGCAAGTTTAGCAGCTGCTGTTGCTGTTAACGAGTGGGCGGACGGCGTCTGGGAACGCCCACATTTGCTGTTCAATCATTTATAGCACGACTTTTCATATATGTATCTATATACACATACATATATATCTGTATATTTATATATATGTGAATTGAAAGAATTTTACAAGCTAACAAAATCATTTTATGCATCATTAACGTTTTTGTGTTTCATATGCAAATTGCCATTCGCCTCAACCCGCAGACACATCCGCTCAAAGAAAGTCAAACTTCTGCTTATGTATGTAAATGTGTGTGTGTGTGTGTGTGTGTGTGTGTGTGTGCGTGGGTGTGTGACCGCAGCATTAGTGAGGTTCAGTGCACAAACTTACCCTAGACCCCCACACATGACTGACCGCCCCGTGCTCTTGTCAAACATTGGCCACATTATTCGCACGCAATGAGCCTTGAAATTTAGTTTTCGGTTAGTTTTTGGGCCACTTGATCCTTGAAGGGTTTTTGGGTCGTGGCTTCTGCTTTGGACAGTTAATGCCAAGAGTTTTGCATATGATGCCACTGACAGCCTTCATTTTTCACCAGTCGTCCAACTTTTTGTGGCACTGCGCAGCTCTGTCTGTGTCTGTGTGTGTGTGTGTGTGTGTTTGCGTGGGCCTTTCATTAAGCCAAATTAATTGCATCAAAGGTAAGCCTGTTGCAATACACAAAGCATGAATTGCTTCGAATGGCGGCCGTGGCAGTGTGCAGCGTGCAGCGTGCAGCGCACCACATGCCCAACATTTAAACAGTCATTAATTAATTGTAATTAAAATCATTTTCAGCCTTTTGTCTTTCTGTCTCAGAATGAACTCTGCGTATCGGCTTGTGGCCTCACTGATTGCTTCTTCGTCCTGTAAGCCGATGGTCGGGTGGGCCATGCCAACGAACAATGCCTGGCGATAATTAACATTAATGCATAATTATATTGTGTGGCTGTGGCTGGAGCAATTCATCCAGACTCTTTATTATGCAGCTCGACAAGAATATCAACGGCCCCAGCTGTCCACAACTGTCCAGGTAAATCCCTGCAACCGAGCTACATACACGAAATGGTATTCAATTTATATTGTCTTGCATTTGCCAAGCCATCAAAATGGAATCAGTCCATGAACATGGTGGGGCCGGAGAAATCCTATCATTGCATTAATATACCTCTTAGAAATAAGACTTATATATAATAATTAATATACAATAGTTACTAGAGCGGGCTGCAACTGACTTAAGCTTATAAGCTTCCGATTCGATTTGAACAGGAGTTAAACTGCGAAATTTAATTAAAATTGGAGTTTAGAGCCGGGGAATGGAAGGCTCCAATAGGCAGTTCCCATGTTCAGTTTTGTATTGCGTGTGGTATGGCTGCTGTAAATAATGAGTATGTTTGTTTTCGATAGCGGCAGAGATAGAGCTCCACCTTCGCTTGTGTGGGCTTTAAGAAAGTCTGCCTTTAAAAGTAATTTCTTAAATCTAAACTCTACTTATACGTCTGCCTTTCTTTCTCTCTCTCTCTTTATTATATGTCTCTATTTCATTCCATACTTAATTGTTATTGTTTATATATATTTGCGTAATCATTGAACTGTATTGTGTTGGCCAACTTTTCAATTGTATATCATTAGCACAAGCCAAAGGAAGACTAAAACGCTAAACACAAAAACACTCTCTCACACACACATCCACTTAGAGACAAACATACATGGCATATTGGGCATATGGTAAACAGCTGTTGAAGTGTCTGAGTGTGTGTGTGAATTTGGTATAGTTTGAAGCCATTGGCTGTGAGGCGATAAGTGACATTTGAGTGAAAGCTTTGGCTTTGAATAGTGAGGCATGGCAAAGGGGATGTGCGTGCATGTGTGTGTGTGACATTTGCAATGGTAAGCCAACAAATATTTATCTATGCCAATGGCCATTTTGCCAGTGCCTGCCAATAAAATTGCCATCGCTGTCATTGTCAGCTTAACGGCAAAGTGAACAACAAATGCCTCGCTGTCTGTATGTCTGTATGTGTGTGTGTGTGTGTGTGTGTGTGTGTGTGTGTGTATGTGTGTGTGTATGTGTGTATGTGTGTGTGTGGATTTGCCGTTTGTCACTTGACCGGCGACAATTGATTACATATGCACAGTGTGCGCAATTATGTCAATTAAATGAAAATTACTTTATACGAGCTGAAATGCTCGACAAATCACACCACACACAAACGCAGTAAAGAGATGCTTGAGTGTCACACACACACAGAGAGAGAAAGAGAGAAATAGAAATCGAAATAATACTAAGAATTAAATGTGACATTAAGTGAATGTGTGATAAAGGACCAACAACTAATTGGCTTGGTCAAGACAACAAAAACCGCAAGACCACAAACTAAGTGTTCCTCTTCTTTATTTTAGAGACAACCCAAAAAGCATTTGAGCAGACATATAAATAAATATATATAGATCTATATATAAGTGCACAGTTCACAGCTCAATTATAATTAGCTGATCAAAAGACCAAAGTCAAAGCACAATTTGCAGCAATTCAACCAGAAAGACACGTCCTTGTGCATACACCTCAGATACATCTTCACAGCTACAGTTAGATAAATAGCTTTATTTCGTTAGGCAATTAAATATTTTAATAATTTAATCGAAATAAACACACACTAAACACACAAAAGTCAAACATATTCGATGCCTAGCTGACACAGACACACACACACACACAGACACATACACCCACACACATGCACACATACTGACTTGTCTCATCCTGCCTTGTTATCCTGCGCGCGCGTGTGTTAATGGCCAAAGCGTTTAATGTTTCCAGTCACGTAATAAATCTAAATCTCTGCCCTGTGCGCTGTCACTTGCGTTTTATGATTTAATTTGTAATTTACTCGTAGTGCTGGCTCCGTCTGTGCCTCCGCCTACAGCTTCAGATCCCAGACGTTCTACTCCTACGCCCCAGCTAGTCCATCAACTTGTGTTTTTTCTGCCACTTGACTTCTGTTGCTATTTTTGACAACGATGCCTCTGGGCTTGCACAACAGAAATATATATATATATATATATATATATATAATGAAAAAACACAACCAAAATATGTCGCTCGTTACGCATTTCGATTATGAAAACTGTTAATTTTTGTTCAGGGAGCAGTTTCCGAAATAGTCCGCTAAATTGGCTTAAGGAAACCAAGTTTCAGCTTCAAAATTTAACGAGAGCAATGGGCCAAATGAAAAGATATTTTTTAGCTGAATTTTGTCAGTCTGTGCGACTATCTAAGAGTATTTATTATTATAAAAATTATTCATATTATTATTTATTATGTAAATATTATTATTATTCGAATGTGCTTCAACTGAGTGACTAGATTACCAAAGTATTTTTAATTTAACATGGATAGTAAGTAGCTGAGCCAATGAAAACTTAGACTACTAACAAAGGCCAGTCAGCTCAGTCCCATATTTGGGGCATTAGAAAAGCTCTACGCACATCTAAGTAACATTTACTAAAAGTCAAAAACTCTAGCCAAATCCTTACATATTTTTCCTTAAATGTTCTCGCCTCGAATTTGAACTCTTTCAAAAATCTATCTAAAGTCCATCAAGTGCTACTCTTAAATTGAGCTGAAACTGATACTTAAAGCGAGCTAAAGATGTCATTAAAACTCGTTTCACAGCAACAAAATTCGACATCGACTGACATAAGAAACTGTCAATGGGATACCTGAGAAGCAGCTGAAAAAATATGCTCGTCTCTCATTTGCTACCTGAACACCCGCTGGGGCATTGCAGTCTTTTAACTGCTTTGCATATTTTGGCTTATCGAGCGCACAAATTGCATATGCAAAATTATTATGCCACATACACTCACACACACACACACACACACACACTCACATGAACTGCTGCAACTTCATGCGGTTGGCAATTCATTTTGGCTTCAAAGAGTGAAATTTCCTTTTGGGGAGTTTATAACCAAAAACGCTTTTAAGGCTGCCACGCCTATGTGGCAGCAACATTTAAAGGCAATCGGTTGGTGTTGTTGTTGCTTTTGGTTTTGCTTTTCTTTTTGTTGTTGCTGTTGCTTTTCAACTGCCTTTTCACGCTTTGCAGTCTAGAAAATTTCCACATTTTTAGGCACGTTTGCCTCGAAATAGCGTCTCGTTGCGTTTTGTCTGGCGTCAGTTGTGTGTGTGTGTGGGTGTTTGTGGGTGTGTGTATGTCTGCATTTTTCTAACGCCAATTGCTTTCAACACCTCCAGCACAAACACAGACACACACACACGCTGACACCGACGTTACTTGAGCCTTTTGTGTGTGCTGCTCCTGACCGAGGCCACGTTGATCTGGGCTGGCTTGAAGCTTGAAAGGCTGCAGTCGTATCTTGGCCTGCCAGTTGTATAGACTGACATATTGCATTTGCCTGAATGGGCAGTCAGCTGCGATTACACACGGACACACACACACACACAAACGTACAGAGTGTGATGTATGTATGTATGTGTGTGGCAGAGTTTCCTTCCGTTGCCTTTTGCCACAAAAACGGAAGCAAGGCGCACTAAACGATTTGCTTGTCTCGTTTGCTGAAGTATTTTGCAACCGATTGAAGAGCTTTAAAATTAAGAGATCTTCGACTGGGCCAAATAAGGGCTGTTGTTTTAGGGCTGGCTTTTTGATATATTGCGCATACGCCATGTGAGCGCAGAAAATGATAACGCACAACCGAAGGCCCCGAAAGTAGTTACTTCATTTGTTGTGCGTGCATGTGTGTGTGAGTGTGTGTGTGGAAAATTCTGTTGTGGCCAAGTCCAGTGAACGTATGCTACGAGTTGTTTTATTAATGCAGCTTAAGCAGCAACAACAGCAACAGCAGCAGCAGCAGCAATAGCAGCTGGCCAAGGGACTCGGCATTTTATTGCATTGTCAATTTAATGGTGTGGAAATGTGGAAATACTTTACTAAAGAGTAAAACGAAAGCTAAAGGCACGAGAAAAAAGTTGCTGCCAGCAGTACAAAGCACAGCAGAAACACTCGAAGAAAAACTTACTAAAATTAATTTTCATTTTTCTATCAATATATAGAATAAAGTTCAAATACTTTCCTTAAAATATATAAATTGCATACATTTTTTGTACTTTCATTTAAAGGATACATTTAACAGTGTTTTTCTGAGTTTGGTTTGACATTACATTATGGATGGACTTAGACCAAAGCAATGCTTGCAAATTGTTGAAATTAAGCACAAATTGATATTGATATTAAATATTGAATTTCCATTCAAAATTTTGTTCGCCGATGAAGCCCGTTTTTGGTTGAATGGGTAAGTAAATAAACAGAGTGAGAATAATCCAGAAGCACCATTGCATTCACAGACATAATTCATAACTAAGTCTATTTCTGTTTCTAGTTAATCAGAAACAAAACTTAATACAAATCTATTCATCTGTCAGTCTTGAATGCTTTTATTCAGACAAATAGTTCGAATTCTTAACCAGATATTTTCTTCAAGTGTAGCTACATGCTCACTCAAACACACACACAGATGCCAACGCTTACGCATAAACAAGACAAATACACAGCTAAGCCAAGTGCTAACTAAGGCAGTTAGAAGATGTTCAATGCTGTCCATTGCCACGCCCATATGCCGCACTTGCCCTCCCACACACACACACACACACACACACACATACATACATACACACAGACACACGCACACAGATCATGTCTGTCTAGCTGTCTGCCTTGTCTATTTCTGTTTTTGCTGTTGCAAGTAAAATAATCCAAACGTTTAATGCCTGCACAATATTTATTGCCATGTTTCATATTCGTAGATACTTTTTTGCCACACCAAGGCGGCTGAGGCTCAGGCTCAGACTCAGCCTCTGCCACAGTTGTTGCCTGCATTGTTTAGTTTTCTACTTTCACTTGCCATTATTGTTGTTGCTGTTGTTGTTGCTGCTACTATGTCAAACGATTTATAAAATGCCAAGCGGCAACAGCAGCAACTGGAGAGGCCATTGAAGTAAGCAGCCATAAAAACAACAAATGGAGACGACGACGGCAACGGCAACGGCAAGAGCGACGACCAGAACTACGGCATGCCTTGTGCCACAGCCCGTTGCAAGTACAAGAGATAAACGGAAATTATTAAAGTGCTGCCAGATTTATGAAAATGTATTTGTATTTGCCGGTCTCGCCTCTGCTCTCCTGCAGCCTCGCCCAGTGCCTTTTAAATTTGCTGCTTGGTTTTGGCCATTTATCAGAGCCATTGCCAGGCGCAACCTGTGCGAACGGAGCTCAGTCGCTTTCGGCCTGGCTTATTGATTGCCTCAACTCGATGCTGGCCAATTGGCTGTAAATGCAAACTGCAAGTTAATATGTGCGCCTTGACTACGACCAAAGGCTCACACAAATAATCACTGGCAATCAATTAGATTATAATATCAGAGCAAGGGATGCCATCAGTGTGTCTTCAAGGAGATAGCGCCGCAACGATGATACTTGTGTTAACTGAATAGTGAAGTCTGTAGAGAGTCTTTGTGTGAAAAGTTAGTTGGGAATTGCGATAGATAAACATGAAAAAGCTAACAGAACTCTGTAAGATATTTAAAGCAGGCATTTCATATGTCAAATTGAACGACTTATATGCATAATCTGAGTTCAGTGAGCTCTGAGCATTTTCACTGCATTTGTTTAGCTTTTCACTTTCTATAGGAGTATACAACTAAGGCTTATATGGCTTACAGCTATAGGCACAGCCAAGCACGCATTCAGGCAGGCAGTGGACTGGCTCCACTCGCATACCGGAAATGAAAAACAATTCATTATATATGCGCGCTCGTAATTTAATCGAAGGCAATAAATTGGCATTTAAATGTAATAAAGACGCGAAAAATAATTACAATTGCTGAAATGGATGCTTTATTGCGTGTATTATTCTTATTATTATTATTATTATCATCATGATTATTATTATTATTGTTGTTGTTGTTGTTGTTGCTGCTGCCGTTGATTTTGTTGCTGGCATCAGCGAATTTTATACAATTTTTTTGTATTATGCGCATAATTTTTGGACTTCATTTGCTGTCGCCCCAAGCAACTGCTGCTGTTGTTGTTATTGCTGCTGTTGTTGGCCAAGCGCATGACAGTTAAGTGACATTTAACGGTTAATAAGCCTGACAGATTTACAACTGTCAGCAACGTTTAAAAATAATGAACAGCAAGGACCAAATAAAAAATATATAAATACAAAAAAAAACAGTAGAAAACAAAATAAAAACAGAAGAAGCAAAAGACGACCCGAATAGCCCAGCGATTTGGGCAAATTGACTGCGTAAAGTGAATTATTAATGTCATGTGGGCTGCCTGGCTGGCTGGCTGACTGGCTGATGTGCCCAGTATAGAAGTTTGGACTGCTGCCACTGCTGCCTATCGAAATAGCACTAAATGTCCGTCTATTTAGTTACCAAGTGTTGAAAATTTACTGTGCGTATTAAATAAATGCGATTTTTCCGGCACGTGAATGCCGCCCAGCTCAAAAGCTAACTGAGAGATCAAAGTGGAGTTTAGACACCTAACGCATTTGCTTGCGTGACACGAAGACAAAAGCACGAGAAGGCGCTTGAGACTTAGATATGGGTTACGATGTCAGAGCTTGTGTTGGGGCAAGAAAAAAGTAGTGAGCTAGGACTAGTATTGTTAAATCTTAAATGTTATTTTATTTATAGAGATAAGAATCATGTTGCACGCAGCAATCGGCGCTACGATTAAGAACGGCAGTTGGCCCAATAGATTTATATTTGTAAAGAGATTGCGGTCATTCGTTACGTTTTCCCTCTATTCTTTAGTATGAAAAGAGTGAAAACTCAATATTTCAGAGAGTGTTAAGAAACCCTAAACAATACAAATTATGAATTCTGGCTACGATAAGTTTTGCGTGGATGGATATAATAAGCATTGAAACATAAAATATAAGTTAAGAAATCTTGTATGTTTGATTGCTCTAATCAAGCAACAGCAATCTTATTCCCATATCTTCGATAGATGATTTGGCATGAATGAATTACTCTATTACTCTATGAATGAATTACTAAATCAGCTAAACGCAGTCAACGCTAGTTAAGTTCACTTATGATAATATATCCTAAATAAAATCTGTATTTATCACTGTTCAACTTGCTGAGTCCTGCCCTGCTCAGATTCAACAATGTTACCAAGCAAAACTAAGCTGCAAAACAAACTTAAATCATTTCATTTTCTATATGTTTCTTTGCCATAAACACGCCTCCTTTTCACATTACAATGTTTGGCCATCACGTGCTCATCTCTAGAACGTGTCGACGCCTTAGCAGCGACCCGATGAGTGGCCTCTGATGAGGCCTAGGCGCAGTAACAAACCGAATACCAAACAGAAACAGAAACAGAAACAGAAACTAACCAAACCGAAACGAAACGTAGCGAAACACAAGAATTGTGCAAAACACAAGGAGACAACGCTCATAAAACATAAATTTAATTTATGTGCAATTTTAGCAAGTCGTATAAATTTTCGCATGCGAGCGAGAAAAAACATACAAAACGAAAGAAATAGAAATACAAAAGCAAAAAAACAAAAACAAAACAGCAACAACAACAAAATAAATAAGAAATGGCAAAGAGGCAGTGGGCAGCTGGCCCAAGGACCCGCTCGAGTTTGGCTTGTACGAAATGTCCTTGAAAATGCCATGTTTTAGTTGTAGTTGTTGTTTCTGTTGTTGCTGCGCTTATTTATAACCCCAGCTTTCGCGCTAGCCGGACTGAAAGGGTATAAAGGATAAGATATATGCTGCTTTGAAGTCCTCATTGTAGTTGTTGCTGTTGTTGTTCCTGGCTTATATGAGCAATTTATGCTGCCTGGTTGCTTGAATTTTAATGAATTGCTGCAAATTCATTTGTGTGCCACAAAAACAAAAACAAAAACAAAAAAAAACGTGGCAGAAGAAAGAAGAAATTTGTACAAACTGTTTGCTTAAAGGCCGTGTCCAAATATTTTACTGCCTGCTTTCGGCGCGCACATTTGCCAACAGATTTTAATTAAATTAAAAATGACAACAAACAAAATGTTTAAGAACTTCAGTTTCATTTCCTAAAAAGTTTACACTAAAAGCTAAGCGAAGGATTTCGAGGGGCTTTTGGCAGGAAGTTGTTAATAAAATAAATGAAATCTTAAGTACGCTGCAGTTGCTTCTAATAGCACAGAAAAATACTTAATGCCCGTTCTCTGTGAAAATTGCAATTTACTTAACATTTAATTTACAAACATCCTGGCACATGGAGCACACATACAGCTCAAGCTCCAGTCTCAACAAGGACAATGCAATCATAAAACTTTGCTCAAAGTCTGAGCGGACAAAAGGCAAATGCAACGGACAGACAGGCTGCCAGACTGACTAAGTCTGGCGAGTGTGGAGGGGACGGAATGTATTTTCTGCTTGTTATTTACTGAAAATACATTACACACACGCACACACACACACACAGACATCACACACACACGTACACAGGCGCATACATGTTGCTACCAGGGGCAATATTGTTTTATTACCATTGTTGTTGTCTCGGTATTTGCCGCTTGTTGCACACCGCACTCTTGTGCTCCTGCTTCTTCCAGCTGCTCAGTAGCCTCGTTTGGCCCTCTTCTGTTGACTCTGCCACAGGCAAGGCTGCCTGAAATATTTCAGCCATCTTTTTGCGTAAGGGATTACTTTGATAAAAAATTAATTACATTTTTGTAATTTAAATATGCATTTACTAAAAATGAATCTGTGGTCAGAAATCATGCAAACATAACAACAATTTTGAGCTTGTTAACCTGAATAAAATAGCTAGCACAAATTCGGAAAGAGCTACCAAGTTTCTATTTACGTACAAATTTTACACTAGAAATGTATTTGAATTTAAACTTTTTAAATTAAATGAAATTTTTAAAATATATTAAAAATGTAATAATATTAAAAATTTAGTTTTCTTTCCATTTTATACGATAGTATATACCGAATAGTTATTCAACTTTGTATTTAATACAAATATAAAAACTTAAGTTTTTGTTTGCTTATGTATTGATAAGAAACTTTATAATATTATTAAGATTTTTATATTATATATATTTCCAAACTATAAAATTGCATACTATAGAGAATATTATAAACAAGTTACTAAGTTTTCTCAAATTTGATATTATTTTTACTTAAATAGCCTGAGAAAACATATTTAAATAAAAATTATTCTCAACATTTCAGCTCTTTTCATATAATTCATAAAAAGCCAGTTATTTTATATGAACTTTTGCAATGGCATAAGACTCTTAGCCAAGTAATTTCTCTTTCATTTAGCTGTAACAAACGGCACCCAGCAACAACAATTCATATCGCACATTCTCTCTGTGTGACGAAACACAAATTATTAATCTATTGTGTTCACTTTGTGGAGGGTATCAACGCTGCATGCACTCGCACTCTCATACATTTTTATTCCCAAAAATAAAGCATAAAAACAAAATCAGAATAATAGATATAAAAACAATTTGGAATTTACTGGCTGCTGGCGCTTCGCCTGCTGTGACTTCTCAACTCTGTTGCTGACATTTTAATAACAACTCACACGTTATTGTTAAATATCAGCGCTGGACTGGGAGATTGTAAAAACCAATACCAATACTCAGCTATTTGTTGGTCAACGCGAAAAATGTTTAATAAATGAAAAGATGCAGGCACAAAAAATTGCGTTGACAATGGACAATGGAAAAGGGCGAGACTCTGACACTTGTTGGCCTTTATTATTATTTTCTTTTTGGTATTTTTTCAATATTGTGATGCATACTTTTGTCAATATTTTTGGGGTATATTTTGTTGCCTTTTTCATGTGGAATTACACATTGTCAAATTATTACAACCTTTTAAAATTGCATGCTTAATGGGTAAAAAACTGGGCGAAAAAAGGGAAAACTCAAATTTAAATGGCCTGTGGAACGAAGCGTTTTGTGCGTTAATCCATTTTACGCGCGCGTTTATACCCTGCAAATATGATAATGTTTCGATAGGTAACTTGACTGGACAAAAATATGAACAAATTAATGATATTTTGGCATATGAATGAAGTTAGAACGAAGTTAGAGGCAGTAGGAGTTTGAGATGTAACTTGATGATTTCTTGACAAGTTTTTGAAGGAATTGTGAGCTGCATGGAACAGAGAATATGAATGATATTTTAGATATATAAGTGAAACAAATCAGAAATTGAGAAAAGAGTTAGAGCCTTCAATTTGCACACTGTATATGTAAAGAATAGCTCAGCTGGTCAAAAAGACAACAACAAAAATCCATGTAAAATATTTACATACATATGTAATAAATATATTACAGGGTATCTGAAATTAATTATATTTTATTCTGTTTTTTTCCATTAACAATTGGTTCGAGTTCTTTTTGAAAATTGGTCGAACAACATGAAGTATATAAACTGTTCCAGCCAAAGTGTTGACAGACATATCACAGATTTATTTTCATTCAGTTTAAAATGTTTGATTCAATCAATATTGGTATATTTAATCTATAGCATACGAGTTATGAATTTCAGATACTTTCGCTTAAAGGCTCATCTAATTAAATGCACGTGTGTGTACATTAATGCAAGGAGTACACACACACACACACACAGACAAACATAGCAACACGCTTAATGCGGCTTATCTGTGCGGCGCCGTTTGTGCATTCCTGGAAAGTTTACTTACTGGATGTGGGCGTGTGCTAGGACAAACAAAGAAACGAAATAGGATTTGAGCAAGACTCTTATGGCGAGAGCCCTTTGCACTTAGACATAAGCCGCGGCAGCGTCTTCGCCGCAAAACGTTGTCCTCGACAACGACCAACAAAATGCTTTCAGTTATTTGCCGAGTCTGCAGTTAATTAACATAAATTTAAAATCAAAACCGCAGGATGTCAGTTAAGTGCGGTTGGCGGCCTGGCAGTGGTACGTCTAATTATGTGAGCGCCTCTACATAATTTTATGAGACCCTGGACACGTGTCCTTCCTAGCACATAATCGCCGCATTTTGTTGCAACGCACGTTGCAGCCATTAAAAAGCAGTTTAAGAGCTTTGCCCCAAACAGAAATTAATATTTAATAATACCCAAAGAAACTGGAAAGCAAGAAGTAAACAACTGTTAGTGCTCTACTTACTGCTAAAGCGAGTCTATGATTGGGCCAATGCACAAACAGTTCGAGTTGTTGCATACTAATACCCTATAATTTGAATAAATACTTTGTTCACAGACTTGGCATTGGTATTGTCCACGAATGAGAACAAACTCTTATGCAAAGAATAATTACTCTATGAATATATTCATTACTCTCTGAATGTCCCAGAATATTTTGTCGATATATATAGAGTATATGATATATATTATGAATACCCTATATTAATCTTAATATAAAATTTTATTATGATTATTATTATGCAGAATATGAGAATTAAATAAATAAAATATTTAAGATTAAAATTTGATTTAAATGAAAAGAAATCTTTTTCTATGCAAAGATCAGGCCCAGCGCAAAGAGTTTGTATAAAAACCAAATCATTTTTTGTTCAATTAGCTACAATTGCTTAGCCAACTCAGCATTCATTTGGCTAATGGATTGATGAATTTATTAATATGTTTTCCAGTGCCAAATGAGATGACTTTTAAAACGCTCAACAAGCACAAAATTAACAATCCCCATTAACAGTGCAACCTGAAGATTGTTCTCATTATTTTATATTAACATATTAAAAATTCTCAATTCTCTCGTTCTCTCGCTCTTTCTCTCTGAAGTGCATAGTACACATAGCAGAGTTGACAATATATATTTTGTTTAACTTTCAGCGATAATGGATTTTTTTTATTTTTATTGTATAAATAGGTATATAAATTTTTTTTTAACGATTGCGGCAGTATTAAACTTCATTTTCTTTTTTTTAATTCTGACTTATTTGTGTGGGAGTGTGTGTATGTAGCTCGAATTAAAATACATTATACACACACACACACACACACACGCACACACATACACAGGCTGTCAATGGCGAGCAGCTTATTAAAAAGTTAAGAACTTTAAATGCCGCATAATGAAATGCATTTCAGTTATTTGCATTGTCACTTAACGCTTTTAATTTAATTTCATTCGCGCGACAATTCAGCTGAAAGGCCTTGAGGCGCTTTTTCATATTTATGAACTTATTTATTTTTATTTTTATTTTATTTTTCATATTTTTTTTGCACATTTTCCATACTCATAACGCGCACACGCAGCGTTGTCCAAATAGTCAACGCTTAATTACAGCCCGAAACAATTGGCCCGCGCCTCGACCTGCGGTCACATTTAATGACAGCTCACCAGTCATCTGGCGTAAATCAACGCCGGCTGACTCCGGCGTTATTGTTCCAATATATGTATATATATATCCACAAGGACACTGAGCCAATCAGCTTACAATTTATTGATGGCGACCGCTTCGACTCCGGTTGAGTTGGTTTTGCGTTGGGCGCCGATCGCTGGTGGGTGGCGGGTGGCGGGTGGCTTTGACAGGTCTATGGATTCAATCAGTGACACCGCAACCGCAAAATCAACTGCTTAACTGGCCGCTCACTTTATGCGGTGCATGTTGAAAGTTGTGCGTGGCGCCACAAAGCGATGCTCTTGTTGCCGCAACTACGCCTACACTTACTTACATATTAAGCCTAATTGAATAACATTTCAGAAAAATACATATTCTATTGTACTACAAGAAACTCAGATAAGTTAAAGTTTCTGATTTCCATAATTTGCTGATATAAATTGAAGTTTTCTGATTGCCCTTTCAAATAAATAACTATGTCAATAGCCAACAAAAAAAAACCAATAGAGAGAAACATTTGCAGAATTATCTTCTTACTTAGAAGATTGAACAATGCGGTTTATCTGCTTGGCTCTTAGACATATCATCTGTATCGCCTGTATCATGTTCTATGCCATTTGAAATTTGGACAACATGTTTGCGGTTAACGGCTGATAGCCTTTTCAATAGTCTCTTGGCTTTCTCTGTGTGGCAAAAGTTTGCCACGAGACATGTTGCAGAAAGCGTTGCGGCCAAAATTTGTGGGCTCTTGCTTAGGTTCTCATTCACATTTTATTCGACAGACAAAGACGAAACAGAACAACCAGCCGAAAACAATAACAAAAACAAAATCTATGCTCAGCATCGTAAAACAAAACAACAAAAAAACGCGCACTTCACATTGACAAACAAAGAAAAAAATGGTTGGACTGAAACTGCTTAGGCAATTTTCAAGTGATGTCCTTCCTAGCAGCCAGCGATAAGCATTCAGCGTGTGTGTGTGTGTGTTGAGTGACCACAAATACTCCACATATACACATACACACACACACACATCACTGGCATAGCGAATGTTCTGTAAGCTGTGTAGTCCTTCGAGATTCAAGCCCCGCACTCTGTATTTTGACTGCTGGACCCGGCTAAGTAACTAAAAGCAACCAAAACAAAAGCAAATGCCCATAAAAATGGACAACAGCAACGCGCTGATAAGCTGCAAATAATTTGTATGTGATGGAGAGACAGAGACAGTCACAGATAGATAGAGGAAACAAGAAACAGAGAGAGAGAGAGAGAGAGAGAGAGAGCGTGAAGGGAGCGCGTGCATAGACAAAAGCGTCAATTTCAAAGGCGCTTCAAAAACACACAAAACTCTATTGCTACCAAGTAGCTCAGAATTTTATTGTGGCTGTATACATGTGTGTACACTGAGAGAAAAGCATATTGAAGAAGCCAGAAGCAGTAGAAGCCAGTGAACTGTAGTCAAATAAAACCAATAGTTCGATAGTTAAATTGATCATGAAAATAATAGTGACAATTATTATCAATTTCCTAATTATATTAGTCAATATAAGATTTAGTATTTAATGTATAAAAAGACATATTAAAAAGATAATTATACGTAAGCCGAATCCTTATTCTAACCACTAATAAATGCAAATTCTATTAAATTTCTCCATTTTCTCCAAGTGTCTATTCATGGCAGTTAAGGCTTTATGTTTGGGCATATCGGTGAGCTCATAACAGGCCCGAGTCTCCATTAGCAGTGGAGCACAGCGATGCCAGCTGACAGATTGCTTGGCCAACCGGACTGACAAGGCTTGCCGCAAAATGTTGCAGCATCTGGCCAGATCATCGCATTTGCCACATTTGCGAAACGCTTATTGCGCTGCCAGCCAGCCGCATAAATCTTACTAAACTCAAGGAGTTTATCATAAGTGCAACTTGTGCGACATTTGATGTGGCACAAGCAAGAAACCAAACAAACCAAACTAACCAACAAACCACGAAGACATGCAATTTCCACAAACCCAGGCAACATCATTTCAATTAGATATGAAATTATTGTACTGGAAATTAGACGTAGCATTGCCAATTAAAGAATATTTCGCTGTAATTATTTTTATATAAGTAACATTTACTAATTATTGATTTATTATAATATGCTCGTTGGGCTCGTTAGCTGCGCGTTAATTGAATATTTGTGATTAAGCTGTTGTTGAGGCGACTGTTAAGGAGTGGAAGACATCCTGTAGACAGCACGTTAATTAGTTACTTTTCCTTTGTACTACTTTTATCCAGCTGTTTATCTCCATCTAACTCTTATCTACACTTTCATCATTCAGCACAAAACAAAACTTCAATTGCGATTTGTTTCTGTTTAGTTTCGCCCATATTCACACTGATATATATATTACTGTGGACACTTGGCTTAAGCTATCAGCAATTGCATTACTTTTAACTCATATTGGTGCATGCCACAAAGCAGTTGCCACATTGGCATGGGCGATAAGCGGCCGCAACTGGCGTTGCTGCCACGTTTGCAATTCTGCATCCAATAACATTTTTGGGGCTAATGCAAACATTCGACTCGCAGAAAAACCCACTCTGTAATATTTGCATCCATTCGCGCAATATTCGACCGAAAATGCTGAAATGAAATCGGAAACTGGCATTAACGACTGCACTGCAGCGCTGCTGCTCTTCTGTGTGGTCCAACTGCCAGTCGCTCTGCCTCCCCTCCACGGGGCCCCATCGAAATCGGTTAACAATTTTAAGCGCAAGTTATGTGCAAATTGTGTGCTATTGGCGGCCATCGATTGTCGTCGGCGAGCAACGGTTTTAAATTTCAATAAAAGTAAAATCAAAATGCTGTCAATGGCCACCACCGGCCAAATGGAGCGGGACGTGCAGGGCGTGGCAGACGCAGGACACGTGCATGACGCTGCGTAATGCTTAATACGAAATGGCAGAAAAACAGCTCCACACAAATCGCTGCGGCACACAAAAGCAAAGGAAAAATACGATTGCGCCAATGTGCGAGCAGATGCCGAATAGCGAATACACTTTGATGCAGAGAAAATCGCAAATTTGCATTAATAATTAATTTAAATATTAAAATAAATAATTATAATTTAATTTTAGTTCACTTATGACATTCGTTTAAAGTGAATTTCAATTCATAGATTGCTAATAAGTTCTTCATGCTTTTTCTGAAATATTTCAATTCAACAAAAACAAAATTCTCACAAACTCAATCTTTAATTAAATTATAGAAAACTTAGCTTGAACAATTTCATATTAAGAAATTCTCTTTTGGCCAGGTTAACCTGCTTTCAGACCTATTACAACTACCCACAGCCAGTGTATGAGAAGTGAGTGAAAGGAAAGAGAGAGAGAGAGCGCAAAGGACAAGGAGTTATGGTATGGTAGCAAGGTCGTCGGTGCGAGAAGAGGCGGAAACAGAAGATAGGAGCCTTTGGCTGTGTCGTGGTTTCAACAGCCGTACAACGCATGACATTTATGCCCGACATAATCCGCTTACACAACAGGATAACAAGATGAGCACTCGTACATTTTTAATACGCCCGAGATACAATAATTTATATGCGTGGCACGTAAGCGACGAAGGTGGCCCGTCCAAGGGGCGCCATCAGCAGCAGCAGCAGCAGCAGCATCAGCGTTAAGCGTAAACAAAAACTGCTGCTGGAGGTGGGCACTGAGGCAGCGCGACGCTGTGGGGCGGCCTCTGGGCGTTAGCGTGCGGCGTGTATGCGTGGAGGGGCAGCCTTTACTTAAGCAACGCCATAAAATGCATAAGAAGGACATAAATACAAATTGTTGTGGATATACTATATGCACATACATACATATATGCCTGGGACACGCCCCATTCGCACGCCTCCAGAGATGCATAATGAGCTGCCGCACAAGTTGGTCAACATTGGCTCCATACCAATTTGTATACGATATGAATATTATCCACTGCGAAATTTCACAGATTGCCAAAAGCTAGCGATGCTGCGACCACTTGTAGCGCCCCGGGCTCTTGGCCAAAAGACGCTTGCCCAAAAGTAGGCAATGGGGTCAACGAATCTATTGGCAACACGACAACAACACAAAATGTATAAAATAACGAAAAGGGAAAAGGGAAAGGCAAAAGGAAACCCAACAAGAGTATGAAATCCAAAACACGTCAAGAGCAATGCCAAGAACTAACAGCACAGCACAACCCAATCCCACACACACACACACCCACGCACATACATACTTGAGTGTGTATAGCCAAAAATTTATGCGATTTTGAACTGCTGCCGGTCTTTTTTTAATGCCCAAGCAAACGGGCATAGTAAATTTGTAGCAAGATTTGTTCCGGAATAAATAAGCCATAAATTAGTTCACAATATTTATATGTAAAGTTGGGTTTTCAGATACATTAGTTTGCTTTTATAATGAAAAGGAAATTGTTAGCTAGATATTGAAGAGTAATTTAGAGAAAAGCATCACATAATCTAAAAAACTAGACGACTAGAAGTGATGAGAGACAAGAGGGCAGAACGACAAGTTAGCAAAATTGTTTGCTTATTCGATAGTTTTACAAACAGAGAGTTAGAGTATTATAAATTTACTATATGCAACTGAAATACTTTAAATTAATTTTAAGCTATTAGATGGTTCTGAAGTGCTCCAACGCCCTGTCTTCTCCTGCTCCTTCCCTCTTCTATGAGGTGTATGGACTTGCAGCCAAGACGCATAAAATGTGTCGCCCTGGTTCATGAGAGCCAAGAACATCGAGAGAGAGCTGAAGGTGAGACAGAATCCAAGAGCTGGCTAAGAACTACCTCAAGAGACTAGACTCACTCCCAAACAGCCTGGCTAGGAGTCTAGGTATTGTAGTCCTAAGTTCTGCTAGCTTCTGCAGTAGAGCTAGGAGAGCAGACCCTCAAGAGCTACTTAACTGGATCTTGACTTAAAATATGCAAAATATCACCTTAAACTTTATTTGAAATAGTTATGGCCTATAACTCTATATACTCCCATGCTATATATTCTGTGTTCGATATCTTCAATATATGAGACTAATCTGTAAATATTTCAGCAAATATATTTATATATTAATGTTGAAAATGTGTTCTAAATCACTTTTATAAATAACACTTTAGAACTGTTTCTTTTACATTCCACAACTGTTATTCATACTTAAGCAACTATCAGCTGCTTGATTGATATAAAACAATCCAATGCATCAGTCCAAAGTTTGCCCATTAAACATCAACTTCATATAAATAGCACTTACAACTGTAAGAGTATTTAAAAGTCGTTATCCAATTTCCTTTATTTTTATAGTATTTGTTGGCGGTTGGCGTTGGAGCTGTTTGCTTTTTGCCATTGCTATTGTCTCCGTCTATGAACGTGCGTACAGGGGCGTTAAATTTGGCACACCCACACGTGCTCGTGTCAATATTCGAGTGTGCGTGTGTGCGCGAGAGCACTTTATGGCTTAAATAAGTCAACAACACGGCAACACCAACACCAACACCAACACCACCACCACCACCACCAACAAAAAGAGTGGAAACGAGTGCAAACAACCTCCTGCCAAATGCGAACGCATGTTGAGCCAAGTTGTGTTTACACTTTCGTGGCTTTTGTTTATGATGTCAAATAAAAGTGCACGACAATACCGAATAAATATTTTATTGCAGAGCACAGGCTGGAAGTTACTTAAAGCACATCTCACTTGTTTGGGCCATGTTAAAGTCGGGCCGACGAGTTGGCTAACAGATCAAGATCTCATCTTGGCCAGAGGCACATAAACAGCTTTTGACAAATGTGCGCCTAATAGAAATAAATGCAAATATAAACTTGTCCATTGTTTGGATGACACAACGGGATCCCACTCTCCGCCCCCCGCCGCCCGCCACGTTGCCTTCGTGTCAGGCATGGTCCATTTGTCAGTGGCAGCCACACTGTCTTCTGCGTTGCCCCATACCCGCCCGCCATCCCTACTGAGCCACATGGCTGCTGTCTTCGCTTTTATTGTCGCACACTCGTCGCACGATAAACATCTTTGACTATTGCCGACTGTATTTCAAGTTGGCCTCGACTCGCCTTCACATGCCTCGCCTCGCCTCGCCTTGGCTCAACTTGCCTGCTTATCATTAAACATTATCGCGCAACGTATTTGACATTCGTTTTTGGCATTTCCCGTTTCTCTTACCAATTTTATTGTGCCACTCCCCTCTCTTAACCACAGAGGCGTAGCGTTGCCTCGCGTCGCGTCGTTCTTCGCGACAGTCGTGCAGGCTCCATTGTCATTGCCTTTGTTGCTTTTATGTTGATTAAATTATAAAATATTTACTTGCCCAATACAGCGACGGTATACCACTCTCACTCACACTCACACACACACACGCACTCTCTCTCTCTCTCCCTCTCTCTCTCTTGCTCTATCTCTCTGTCTGTTGTATCTTGCATATAAATTTCATTTTTACTACGAGTGCAAGCCCATGCGGCGTATACGTAACTTTCACCATAATATGCTTGATGCCGCACCATGGCTTAATCGGTTATGGTAGCTGCAGCTGCTTAGAGTGAGGAATTGATTGAAGATTATTAAAAATTCTATTTTAGTTAAATGATTTAATATGCTTTATATTTATTATATTTTTATTTATATTTATTATATATTTATTTATATTTATCATATATTTAACTATATTTATTATATATTTATGTATATTTATTATATATTTATTTTATATTTATTCATATTTTTTTAAATTTATTTATATTTATTATATATTTATTTATATTTATCATATATTTAACTATATTTATTATATATTTATGTATATTTATTATATATTTATTTTATATTTATTCATATTTTTTTAAATTTATTTATATTTATTATATTTATTTATATTTTGTATATTTATTATATTAATTTATACTTCATTTAAAACATATCCATACCGTTTAGATTTCGTACTACTAACTAACTTTGAACTCTTCTAGAACTTCATTAACCCAACCCGATTAGATTCAATAATCTTAATATGAGAAAAGGTATTGAAAAGAAAATTAGTTGATTTATTGACTACTTCATTCTGAGAATGCAACCAGATACAGCCAAACATTGTCAAGGCAACTCAACTGTGTATTCTAATAAACAATATATTTCTGTATATGCCTTCCCTTCCTCTGCATGCTATACTCAATTTCAATTCTCACTTAGTTCACAGAGCTTTACAATTAAATGGCTTATCGGTTACGCACTTAAGCCATTTATCAACAATTAATAACGGTGTCAATTTGCTCGCACTGATTGAGTTGAAACAGAATCCAATTAGCAGCAATTAACAAAGAAATGTTACACTCTAATCACACATATTTAAAGATAACGATACAAGTCAAGCAAAAAGACAAGACGCAGCTGTATATAAAGCCATATTTTGGTGTAGGCTGACGTTAGTCTAGATAGATGCGGTAGCGCTATGAGATTGACTTTGATCGCTTCACTTGCTGTGGCCATTTGGCTGCTCTGCCTCGCTGCAAGCGCAACTGCCGATTGCTGCAAACCCTCGAAGATCCTCTTCAAGCTAGCAGCCGGCAAGGAGCACAGCTGCCAGACTTATGGCGGCAAATATCACAACCACGAGACGTGCGAGAAAAGGATCTGCGGCAATGGCGATGGCATTGTGGGCACCTGGTGTGGCCGTGGCAAGTGCAATCTCAGAGGCTGTCACTGCCGCAACGGCTGCCTGCCCGGCGAACCTGTCTCCAGTTTTCGCCAGAAGCATGGATTCTTCAATTTCGAATATGTGGGCTATGCTTAAGTGAGATGTTAGTATTGTAGATAGTCACCAGTGTTGTAAAAGTAACAAAACATAATGAGAATTAAATTAACGAGCTGCGAGCGCAAAGAACTTGCCAAGTGCAATCATTTCCATTCGGGCCACAATACAAATTAAATGTGCACCAATCCATAAAGCATCGCATGACCAGAGAGAGAGAGAGAGAGAGAGAGCGTTCAGTGACCAAAGCTGAACTGAACTGCTGCTTCATTTGCAGGCCACACCCACTTATACAGAGACTTGTGCCAAAAACAAATCGTAAACTAGAGTGATTCGCTTTAGCTGTAGCTGCCCAACTAGGAGTTACCCTGTAAACAAGTGTCACACTATTTCATTCCACGTTAAACTATCAGAGATTTCATCTGAGTTCTGGCTGACACACCCTTCTCATCCATCTACACAATCAAGATACCCTCCTTTGGCTGGAATTCAATCAGTTGGAGGATATCAAAAGAGGAGACACCAAGCTCGCTTTAAGAGCTATGTAGGTAACCCAGATCGAAGTGCTGCAGCCGACAGGCAGTCCTGCCAGCGCCCAGCCAGCCCAGCTCACCTGGCGTATCGGCTTGCAACAACGCAGCAGCCAACCTCTGCGGATGCAACACGAGCAACAGCACCAGCAGCAGCACCAGCAGGGAGCTGCTTGGGCAGTTTATCAATTCGTACCGCATAGCAAAAATTGATTGCAACGATTTATACTTTCTACTTCCTTTCACTTTATATATTTTCGCCTTACCTTTGCGCAGCGCGTCCTGGCCGGGTGCTTTTCGTTCGTTCGCTTTTGTTCGTTTTCATCTTGTAAATACTTTTACTATAATATCCTTTCATTGCTTGTTTTCGCTGTGCCAAGTGCCTGGTATTGTTTGCTGTACTTGTGCTGCGTGTTCTTGTTCTTCTTCTTGCTCTTCTCGTTGTTGTTGTTGCTGTCGTTTCTTTCGCTTTCGCTTTGGCTCCAGGGGGGATTGTGGGGGGGCCAATAGCGTGGCATTGCCAATCTTTTGTGTAACACAATACAATGTCCTGCGGTTGTAAAACGATTTATTTTGTTATTGATTCGCTGTAAGTGCTCCATGCACCACCCAAAAGCAGCCACTCACCATACACCATCCCAACGTCGCCCTCACTTCACTCCTACATGATGCAAATATTGTAATGGCAGGCCCCAGGCGCTCGCGTTCTCCCTCCCTCCCTCTCGCTCCTTTGCATACCCAGACCCTTGAGCTTGGCATACCCCGAGCTCACGCCAATTGGCTCAGCTGGCTCTCGTGCTAAACATAAATAAACATTTCGCCGAGATTATTGAAGTTTTATAACTCATTTCTGTCGATTGGTGGGCGCGGCGCAGCGATGTGTATAAATAAATGGGCGCACATTTCATACGCTGCGGCACGTTGCCAGTGGAGTGTTGCCGGAGCTCATGCCATGCCACAGACAGCTGTCCTTTGGCCGCCTTTCAGTTTTCGTGTTGCTGCACATTTTAATAAATCGTTGCGAGCGGAGCCGGCAGTTCTGAAGCTGAAGCTGAAACTGAAACTGAAACCGAAACTGAAGCTCAAGTCGGCTTCCATGAACAGAGTTGGAGCATAGGGCATAGGGAAGCCCAGAGCCCAGAACTCAGTACAATAAGAAAATTCATGATCATAAATATCCTGCAGGCGTTAAACGTTCACGTCGTTCACGTTTTCAACATCGTCCTTGCCATCGACGCGATGCCTTTAATCCTTGTCTGTGTTTGTGGCTGTGGCTGTGTGTATGTTGGCTCCACTCAACTTTTGCTGTATGAGCAAGGCGACGCAGTTGCACCACTTTTTGATTTAATATGCTCCTTTTCCAGCCACCACAAGAACAACAACACCGCCAACGACTAGAGGAACAATAGCTATGGGTTTTGTCTTTCGCTTTCTGAGTTTTTTGTGATTTGTGTCTAAATTTAGATGGTCCGTTCAACTGAAGCCCCAATGGGGCATCATTGTGGAACCTGCTCCACTTGCTGCTCCCAATTCAACTTCAGTTGCTGTTCTTGTTCTTCTTGTTGCTGTGGCTGGCATTGTTTCCGTCTTGGTTTGCGGCTGTTTTCTCTATTCTTGTTTTGTTTGTTGCCTTTTGTTTATTTTTTCCATTTCCAAGCCATTAAATAAAGTTCCCAACACTCTTCGCATACACTGCAAGAAAACAAAAACAAAAACAAAAACAAAAAAACAAATAGAAAAATGTTCCGCATAATGATTTGCGACACATTTATTCGCAACATAAATTAACGAGAAGACAGCAACTGGCCAACAACTGGGCAGCCACAAAAGGACATCTTGACGTTGGCCACATTCGACGCCGCGCAACAAATAACAATTGTCCATCCAACACACAATTCAAATGATAATTAACTCAATCGCTGATGAGAGAGAGAGAGTATAATAAAAATTCTTCACTTAACTCAATATATCAGAGGGACATAGAGAGAGGGAGAGACTCTGCAAGCAGTAAGATATACTCGCCGGGAGTTCTACTAAATCATATTTTGAAATTTATGGAATTACTTAAATTCGAGTGAACATGCTTAGAAGCAGCTCTTGAACATTGCTATTAAGTCTTAAGCATTGGCATTATTTATATTAATATTAACATATATATTAAATACTGAACATAAGTAATGGGAAAACAGGACAATTTGGTTTTGTTAAGAGGTTATACGAGTCTCAGAGTATCTCTTAGTTCATAAGGAAGCCTTAGAGTAATTTTACTTGTTTTAGTATATTTATATAGTTATGATGAGTATTATTATTACAGCATATTAGTATATTATAATCAAATTATATTAATTTATTGCTTAGTCTCGGCTATAGACAATATTACTGCATCAATAATTCAAAAATTCAAATCTTTTGTGCACTTGTTTAAAGAACTTAACTCAAATGATAATTCATCTAGCTCCAGGATATGATGATGTATATCCAATACAATAAAAAAAATAAAAAAATTAATTAATTAAGAACTAAACAAAACCAAAATTAAAGAAAGCAATAAATTATTTATAATCAAAAAATATTTGTATGAAAATATTTAATAATACAAATTTGCCGAAATTGAGTTCAAATTCCAGCTAAGTGTGTGTGAATAAAGCAAAATGTCATTTATGTGCACATTAAGGGATTAATTAGCATGTTAAATAAAACAGCTTCTGTCTAGATCACATTAAACAAATACGCAAAAACTTAAAGGAAAAGAATTATGAGTTAAAGCTGCAAAGACTGCGATAAATTTGAGCGGCAAGCTCATCGCTTATGCCATCTTTATGATTACAGAGGCGACCCTGGCGTAAGCCAGCATTTAGATTAAACAGCTGCCACACACACACACACAAACACACATGCAGATAGACATAAATATATGGATTTGTGCATGTATGTGTGTGTTTGTGTGTGGAAGCATAAGCTAATCAAAGCTAGTTTAATGCGTGCGCCGCCAAAGTTAATCCTAATTAATTTAATTACGCTTGTGGCATAAATTATTCGACAATATGCAAGAAATAGTTGGCTGGCACACATGCCACAGACAGACAGACAGACACACACACACACACACACACACACAGAAGCATACACACATGCACATCCTAGCTTTACTCATACTCGTGTATTAGACACAATTAGTTGGGGTTTCGCGGCGCCTCCACTAATTGTTATTAATTGCTGTTGCCAAAACTGTGCAGCGAACTGAGCAAAGTGTAAAAGGCCGCCAGACAAGTGAAAATGACAAGTGGCAAAATGGGAAAATGGGAAAATTGCAAAAGTATATTTGATATTTGAATGAATTGACAAATATGAAATCATTGAAAGTTTTTGTCCACCTACTTTACTACTGCGTAAATGTATTTTATTGAAATATTGTACCTGACACAGAGCACTGCACCGCCGTCACCAGCCACACCTGAACCAGAGCGAGAGAAAAAAAAACATTTGGCATTGCTATGCTCAGCACGTGCAAGAAATTGTCGAGATGGCAAATAGTTTTCCAACAGCTAAAGCAACAAGGATAGCAAATGGAGAAAAACTGCAAATGTCCCACTGACTGACTCCCACGGACTTGGGCCAGGACACAGGTATGGCTGGCTGCTTCTGCTCGTCGTCTTCAAATAAACTCGAAAATTATTGTTTTTGTTTTCGTTACACTTGAGTTTGCTGCTTGTCGCAAAACTTTTATTAGGTGTCTGCATTTGCTGCCAATATTTCGGGTCGCCTCTTACAATATTACCTCCGGGAGCAACGACAACAGAGGGGCGGAACAGAGCGCCGTAAGACTGGACGGGACGAGACGGAACGGCTGTCTGTGTCGATCGAAAGATGAAAGATTTTAATTAAAATATTCTTCGTCGGCCCCGAAAACTAATAAATCAAGGCTGCACTCGGCACACTTTCAACAGGTTTTTATCAAGTGCCAGGCCAAATATACATTTTTTGGGGACTACCCCCAAAAGGCTCGACTCGAGCTGCAAACGATGCCAGGACACGCAAAAGGAGGACAAAGCCCCATGCCACATGCCACCAACAAATTTACGATTCCGACTATGCAAAAGCCCAAGCCAAGGCATTCAGGCATTCACCTAGTGCACCAGATTATTTACTAGGAAACGCTTTGACATGCGGAACATGTAAACGGATCAGACTGTTAAGCTAACAGAGCGTTAACATTTAAGAGAGCGTCACCACGAACTGCGCAGCTGCAATGCTGTTAAAAGCTGTTACAACTAGTCAAATCTGCGAAATGCCGCGGAAATGGAACGAAAGTAAATGAAACTTGAAAGTTTGAAAGTATTTGTTACTGTAGCAGGCGAATTCATAAGAATGTTCAAAGTTTTCAAGAAGCGCAATTTTGCACTTAATCTTATTACGTTTCTGAAACCCTTGAAAAATAAGATAAAGATAAAATTATCTATGACTTTTTAGAGCATATTTACTTATATCTCGATTTTATCTTTAGCTGTAATCTTTTGCCTTTGCCAGCAAACTGAACTATCTTAAATTTGATTTGATTTGATTTATATTTTCATTGACATTTCATAAGGAGCTATCACTCAGTTTGACGCTCTTCATTGACGAATGAAAACCCAATTTCTTGAGCAACATAAAAGATAGCAACTAGTATATATACTTTGACCACTCAATCACTTACTACTATTGCTCGCATGCAACAGCGTACAGTGCCTGTGGTTTGTGACCTGCACTTCCTGCCACTCCGCTCCTTCCGTGGCCCGCATCATAACCCATCGCATTCGGGGCACTTTCATCTAACCTAAGATCAGCGAAAGACAAAGACAAACCACCGCAGATTGCATTCAACTCGACGAGTCTCGGAGTCGACGTGAAGCGGTTTCAATTCCTCGACTTGGGTTGGTTATGCGGTTGCCTTAAGTGCTTGAAGGGTTGATGGGCTGTTAGGTGGCATGGATACGGGTGCGGTGGTGCGGGGCAGCTGAAGGGTTCATCGTCGCGAGACATGGCTGAATGTGCGGGCTAGGCATTGGAGCCGCTCGCCAGCGACACAGACATTTGCGGCTTTGCGAGCAATTTCAACGTCATACGTCTGGGCCGGAAGATGTGAATACATATTTGCGCCTTGGTCGGTGTTGCTGGCAAAGACAAACGTTTATCAGCGCCAAGGCGATGGCAACTGTCGCACAGTATGTTGCAAGTAGTACTCGAGTGGCATATTGCAACCGCAAGGTGCACGCGTCACAGCCAAAGGCAAGCCAAGCCAAGCCAAGCTAGTTTATGGTCGCGCAGAGAGACAAATTTAAGAAAATTTGTAGTCGAGGTCGAAGTTTCTTAAGCTAAAAGCGAGAAATTCAGTTAAAGAAATTTCATTTTCTAAATTTTGTACTTCAGCTAAAATATTTTAGTTTTATTTAATTATAATTATTGTATAAATATAAATAAAAATAAAATAATAAAATAAAAATTAAAATATAAATTTAATTATGTATAACAAAAAATATTTTAATTTATTAATTTATTCTAAAAATAATATAGAAATTCTTATACGGAAACTCGAAGACTCTAAAACCAATCTTACGTTTATTTCAGTTATCTTTCTATATTATTAAGATTTATAAAACTATTAAGAAATCGAAATATGTAAAATCACGTTCTTTTCTTTCTTTTTCATAGAAAAAACCTTTGAGTAGCTGGCCACAATCTTCTAGATTATGATGCACTTAATAAGACCAACAACCAACGCCATTGCAAGCCAACCAACGCGTGGCAGCAGCAACAACAACAACAACTACAACAACAACAACAACTACAGCAAGCATTTCCCCAACCCACAAGCTTTTGCAACATTAAGGCCATGACCATTAAGCTGGCTTTCAGCTTATGAATAATGCGCACGTTTGAGCTGAGGCCATAAATAATACGCAAATCGAAAACGCGCAGCGTCTAATTGAAAATGCTCAAGCATTAGAAAGGGGGAGTAGTTGCAGGGCGGGGGCGCCACAGCGGTCAGCGGGTTGATTCTGGTTGCCTGCCAAACAAAGAGAGAGAGAGAGAGAGAGAGAGAGAGAGAGAGAGAGAGAGGAGAGAGTAAGAAAGGGAGGGGGGCGAGATAGATTCATTCGCTTTTGCCAATTAGACAGCACAGACACGTGCCGTATGCGTATATATCCGCAATGAGCTATAATTCATCGAGGGGCAAAGCAGGACGAGAACGATTCAGGATATCCGTCAGCTTACAAGGCTTAGACGTTAACTGTTAGCCGTTAACCAGAGGGGGTTAACGCTCCAGTCGTGGCATGAGCTTGGCCCGTCATTGTTGTTGATCTCTAAGTGGGCAAGTGCGCACTTCAACTACACACGTTAACGCCATTTTATGGCCAAGTTCAATGCGAGGCGAGACGAGTATGCTGCCAAATAGGCTATGAAATTTTAGTAGCTTACATTGTACTGACAGCCACTTAAACTTTTCAACACCAATTTAATCAGCTGAGCAACAGCAATCACTGTCCTTGTCAGCTCGCTCAACATGTGTCTCAAATTTTCGAGTAAATTCAAGCTGAAAGAAGCAACAGCAATTACACTGGCCAAATGAATTGAATTGAAGAGAATTGCTTGATTGCATCAGGTGCTAAATAAATTGAATTAATTTGCCACATTAGCAGTGGCGTCGACTAAATTTCGTTTCCAACGGCATATCGATTTATATCACATTAAGGTTTCTCATAAGCTTTTTTCGGAAGACAGCCGCTGGCCATGTCACTGTCAGACAACTTTGTCTATGAATAATTGAAAATTTAGGCTGACGCCTGATTAAATATGTAATATTGTGACTTTCAGGTGTAAATTAACCTCATTCATTTGCAGTTGAGTAAGTAATACTAATTGGACTTGACTTGATTTTTGGCCCAACACTTTGACTTGATTTACACTCTAAATTTGCTTGAGTTGAGATCTCAAATTTCTAATATACAATTCACATTCCATATGCATGTATTAACAAAAATAATCAAATTCTATCTTAAGCAAACTCACACAACAGAAAACTTACAGTTTTTATTCCCAAAAATATGTATAAAATGTGCTTATAAATAATACAAAGCTGAATCAAAAACTCACATCCATAACCGCATCCACACCCACATCCGCATACATATCCGCCATCGCATCCGCAATGCTCGTATCTGAAATCTTAATGATTTAACTAGCGTTGTGTTCGCTACACCAAAAAAAAAACAACAAAAACTAACTGCAAACCGCGCACCTGAAAATTGCATTTCATAAAAAAGAATGCTTAACTATTTAATTTCTTGGACGTGACATGGTCAGGGGAATAAAAGCGTGTCTGGGGATGCCAGTTGCTAGAGGGTAGAGTGTAGTTCTTCAGTAACTGCACTCAATTTAGTGCTGCGCTATTTTATGTACCTGGCTGGGTTACTCAAGCTTAGTCGTGAAATATGTAACAAGTATAAATATAAATATATATTTATGTATATTTATAGAATACAAAGTAAGAGCTAGCAAAAACTTTCACTATTACTATAAAATCATACTAGAGTGTGAACTACAGATACCAATTCAGTTAAAACACGGCTGAAATTGATTAATTTGCTATACAGTGCCGCTCGACTATATAACTAAGAGCATTAAAGAGTATTAAAGCTTCGTCAAATTGCTTTACTACCTATTTTTTGTAGCTTTTTGGCAATAGCAACTTTGTAGCCGGCATCGCATGTTGGCCAAGTTTATGAAGCGGTCGACAGAGCGAAATGCAAGCAAATTAACTGGCGACGAGCACTAATTGGCTGGCCAACTATGTAAGGTGTTGACTTTTTTGCTTAGATGCCACGACATGTGCCACATGTGGCATGCCATGATAGCTGTAGCCGTTGCCTGCCTTGAGGTTAGCTACTTAGATAACGTTTAAAAGTCAATGGCGCTCAACTTTAGAGCATTACACTTTAAACGACGTCAACTGACGCAGCTATCTAACAATTTTACAGGCAACGACCACGCCCACGCCCACGCCCACGCCCTCACGCTAACCGATGTACGAGCCTGTGTATGTGTGTGTGTGTAGCCGAAAAACGAGAAGAAGAAGAAGAACGCTTCATTGCAGCAATTTGCATTTTAAGTTGCTAATGACAAAAGTTATAATTGCATAACGCTCAACGTGTAGTGCGGCAGAACGAACAGGACGAACAGGACACGGCGCGACAACACACACGAGTTGTAGCAACTATACGTTGTCGCTATAGATGCCAGGCAGCACGAAGGTGTCATGCGTTTGCCCAAGGTGCTGTTCATATTCTGGCTACCCGGCTGCCTGACTGCCTGGCTGCCTGGCTACCTGGCTGCCTGACTGACTGGCTACCTGGTTGGCAGTCTGACAGTCTGGCAACGCCACTTGCCAGCCGGAAATGAAAAGTAAATCAAATGAGTCGCTGCCTGTCAGTGAGCACTTGATGAACGCTGTCCGATGTTGCAACAGCGCTGGAAATTGACGTAGCTGCGCTGTCAGTGCGTGCTCAAGGCACAACACACACACACGCACACACACACGCACACGCACATTTATGCACACTCAACTGAGGCATTTTCAGTTGTACACTTCATAAGCAATGCAGACAACTGCAACATTCTGACAGGTTCGTTGCATTGCAGTTTCATTTAATTAACCACCTGACGCACCTTCGAGTTGTCTTGATTTGCATGTGAATAACAGTTTATATGATTGATATATATAAATGCAAAATAAAAATGTTGAATGTCTAAGTTACGCATGTTAATTATTTAACATGCGGATAGATGTATTTAATTAATATTAATTTGTTATTAAATGAAATTTGATATCGAGTAGGATATTATATTTATGTATATATATATATTGTATGTATATGTATGTACATACCTATACATATGTAGGTACAAGTAGGTACATATATTTATATGCATGTATATCATGTATCTTTATATCTATATGTATGTCTCCATCTGCATATTTACAAAACTTCCAGTGAACAGTCCTTAAAATTGACATTTTGCGATGCTGTTAAAGTTGCACACAACATGTCGCACAACAACCACACACACACACACACACACACACACACACACACACACACACACACACACACACACACACACACACACACACACATAGAGTAAACTAATTAAATTCTTGTTTAAAAATAAGAACAAGTAAATGCCATGTAATTTGCATAAATGTCAAACATAATTTGACGCTGAGCGGGTCAAGTTTGGAGCTCATTACAGTGGCCAAAAACAAGCAGGCAAACAAAATGCAGCAACAAATATCTCTCTCTCTCTCCCTCTCGCTCTCTGTTACGCTTGATCTCTTTCTGTCTTGATGAAACAGCTCGAGTTAAGTCCCAAGGCAAAAGTGCAACAAAAAAAAGACAAAAAAATACATGGCTTTCAAAATACCCTATAAACTGAATCGAACATTTTTATATACAATTTTGTTAGTCTTAGTTATTTTTACTTGGCTTAAGAATGCTTAAGCTAATATCTATAAATCATATGATTAGTCTATAAAAAAAAGATTCATCAGAACTATTAAGACTCTAGACATAATGTGAGCCCCAAAAATCAATTTTCACATGGCGCTTCTCTTATGTCCAAAGTTCGCTATTGAAAACAACTTTTTATTTAGCTGTAGCTTATTTTGTTGTTGTTGTTGTTGTTGTATGGTTTGCCACTTTGAGGTCACTTTGACAACTGTTACCGCAACTAGCAGCCGCACTTAACGACAGACCGAAAACGGAGGCGTGAGGGGAGCAACAGTCCACAGGAAGAGACAAACAAATGCCACTTGTGTTGAGTATCATTTAAGAAAAATGTTAAATACACTAAACAAAAATGAAAAGCGAAAAAAAAAAGCCAGCAGCGGGGCAAAAGGGGAAGTGGGAGAGAGAATCGAAAGTAGAGAGCGAGAGCAGCTTAAACGTCACAAGCATATGAGCTGAAAAATAAAAACCAAACGAAAATAACAAACACAGTGGCAGAGGGACTAACAGAAAGAAGCAGAGAGTAAGAGAAAGAGAGAGAGAGAGAGGGAGAGGGGAGAGTTGTTCGACTGGGGCAGAGGTTAAAAATTAGAAATACATGAAGCAGGTGAAGGTGAGGTCGGTGGGGCGAAGATACTGCAATGCAGCTTACCAGCCAAATGCTGTTTGTATCAGCTAAAAGCATGCACATACATGCAGGCACACTCCTTCACACACACACACACATACATACACACACACACACACATAGATATACACATACATACTTAATTTTTTTGTTTCGCTCTTGTGCCATGCTCTAGAGCTCTTGTTTTGGCTGTTGTTGTTGCTGCTGCTGCTGTTGCGGTTTTGTTTTTAATATTAAGCGCTTTAGTTGACGCTGACGCTGCTTGTTTTCTGTTTTCAGTTTTTATAGTTTTTGGCAAGACAGCCGCCCCCCACCCCCACACACAACCTAGAAAAAATATATAGAAAAACAACTTTTAGCACACACCCAAGCGTGATTAGGTGTGTGTGTCTGTGTTTTTGCTTGAGTTGAGTTTTGTGCGCTTTGTGTAAGCTAAGCACATGGCAAAATGCGAAAGTGTTTAGCCAGCAGTCGCCACATACACACACACCCACTCCCTCGGCACCCACACCAAACATAAATAAAAAATGCAGAGCAGAAACTCGAAGAGCCAGCAGAAGGAGTAGCCAAGAGCAGGGCAGCTAGCTGAAATAAAATATAAATAAATATGCTCGCAAAGGCAAATCAAAGGGCGCACATTATGCATATTGCATACACCATGCCACATGCCACATGCCACACATGCCACACATGCCGCATGGGCCGCCCAGGTGGCAGCTTGGCCCAATCTTTGTATGCAACAGCAGCCACAGCTGAAACGTGCGCATAAATTAGTCATTTGCCACAGTCCAATCTAAGCGCGCAGCAACATGACAAAAAAAAAAGGCAAAAATACTCAGTTTATTAGCTTATTGAATCCATTTAGATATAAAACTTTAATTTCTATATATAAATCCGAGTTCGTTATCAGCTAATATCAAAAGGCAATTACCAATTGCATATTTGATGCGAACGCGTTTGACACCAACATCATTAGGTACTTAATGTTTGCACTCGAGCAATCAATTATAAGTTATTATTAAATATATATAAAAATATACATAAATATATTAATATATATTTTCAATCAAGCATAAATCCTTTAGCATTTACCTTGACTTTTTATACATGACTAAAGATTTATAAGAGAATCGACATGCCAATTGCTCGCTTTTCACCTCTGTTCATCTGTCTAGTTTCAACATCTTTAATTGAAATTTACATTTAATGAAAATATATTTATTTGAATTTAGTTAATATTTGTGAAATAATAAGCAGAAAATTCAGCAAGAATATTTATAATTGTGAAAATATAAATTGATTTGATTTTAGCTCATTGTAAAGTTACTATAATATATATATATATACATATATATATATATATATATATATATATATATATATATATATATATATATATTATAATAGTAGACTTACAATTGTATGAATGATTGTAATTGTGACATTCTGCACATAAGTCAAATATTTTAATTATTTATTTAAAATATTTAATTTCATTTTCCATAAGCTATCAAATACGAGTGATCTAGAGTTTTGTTGTTGAATAACTTTTCGTCTAGATAAATCTCAATAAAGTTTAATATTACATACGTGTGTGTATTTGCCAAATTACAAATCTCAAGTTAACAAAATCCGAAATATTAAAAGTCTCTGTATTCATTACAGGAAGTCGCACAATAAATTGTGGTATTCAAGTTACAATTGAAAAACTAAATTCAGTTAACGATTTCTAGCTAAAATTTCTAACTAGATTTCTAGATAATAACTCAATAAGACGAGTTATCGAAAGAAGTGTCGTACTACGTATGGTATACAGGAATACAAATTGAAAATTCCAAGTCTTTAGCTTTTGTGACTTAAGAGATTGCTGAGTTCATACAGATGGACAGCCATTCGAATGAACAGACGGACAGACGAACACAGCTATATCTACTCTGCTCATCATCCTGGCCAAGAGTATAGATATTTTAAGGGGTCCTTCTGCCTGTTACATATAGGAACCCCCATTTTTAATGGGTTTAGGGCATAAAAAAAAGAATTCTAAATCAAACAATAATAAATATATTATAATAACTGACAACTATTAAGTTCTCTTCATGTAATCCAGGTAATTTATATATTTCACGTTCTGCATACCCTCGTTTAATTAGCTTTAGTCTCTTCAGAGCTTACACAATTTCATATATAATAAAAGCCTATGTTTACATATTCTCAGTTTAAACAGCCTAGTGGCAACATCTTAAGACACTTCGTAGAATGTATTGCACATAAACTTAATACGCCCCAAGACTCAACTTCAACAACAATGTTGGACAAGATGTAACACTAACAGAGAGCGAGAGAGACAAAGGAACTTTTGCCTAGTGCTCAGATGGAACGGCAATTGCCGTTTAGCGTCGCAATTCTGACCGGGCCTCATTTGGCCGGCACATGTCCTGCTGGCACTGCAGTACTCCTGCCATATGAGATAATCATATTTCTTTGCCAGCTTGCTTTGTTTTAAACTCTTATATTAATACACTGTTTACATGGGGTAAAGAGGGTATATTGGATTTTAGGTAATGTATTTTGTTGTATATTCAAACAAGCTGCTCAACTCATTATCATTATCAACTCAAATAAGAAATATTCTCTAAAAAAATTTGCTATTCCTTAAGTCTTATCCAAGATCTAAACAATTCTTCAAATATTTTCAGACTTCAACTGTAAACAGAGTATGCTGCAATCACTTACAGCCGACTACAAATGTTTTCCTTTTCACTTTTTGCTCTACGCTGAGCCCACAACAGTTTCCAACTAAATAATATGAAATATGTACAAGCCAAGCTGGCAAATTACGAGCTGGGGGTATCCTTATGCAGCGCAGCAGTTGCCAGCATTTGCCAGCTGGCAGTGCAGCAGCAGAACAACAACAACAACAACAATAAGTGGAACAACAGTTGCTAAGAGAACCGCAGTGAAAACTAAAAAGAAAAATGCTGGAAAAAACTAAGCGAAAATAACAACAAGAAAAGCAGAAAAAAACAATGAGAAAAGTCAAATTAAATTTCGCATAATTTTTGTCATTGTTGCTGTTGCTGTTGTTGCTGTAGTTGCTGCTGCGCTTTCGTTTACTTTTCGAAAAAGTTTTTTGTTTTTGCGGCTTGGCGTAACTTTTTTTATTTTTGCCCGCCACATGTCGCAATTTTTGCCAGCATTTGAGTTTTTTTTCTTCTTATTTTCTGTTTATTTTTGGCGCAGTTTTCTTCGTCAGCTTTTGCTGCATTTCATTTGATGGAAAATCTTGCTGGACGAACTTGAACCAAATACGCACTGCCTCCATTGCCCCTTGGTTTGGCTGGCTGGCAGTCGAAACAGCTGTAAGATAATAAAGATTCTGTGGGCCAAAAGTTTTTGCCAACTGCTTGGCACACAAACACAAATCAAAAGTGGCCAAATGAGGCGCACGAATCTAATTAGTTTGCTAGCAAAGGGGCCCTAGCCCAACCGCCGACGCACCTGTTCGTCCCACTCGTACGCCCCCCATTCCTGTACCGCCCACTTGCCAGTCAGCGGCGGAAGCGGAAGTTTGCCTGTGCACGCCGAGTCGCTATTGTTATATGTATGAGCGCGCGAATCGCACTACACTCAGCGAAAAGAAGGATTTTCTTTATGATTTTCCTTTCCGATTGAACTTACTTTTAACTATACCTCAATTAAGTACAAAAAGAGTTTTTTCAACTATTTGTCTGACATTCAAGAAATGAAAAAATATTCAAAAATAAATATTTAGCTGCAAGTATCCGGCTAGGAGATACTTACACCTTCTTCTTACCTTCATCCCACACATCTGATCTTTTATATAACATTTTCTGAGCTTAAGTTTAAATATCTTAAGTGAAGTAAAGTAAACCACAAAATTCCTGCTTTATTTCTCAGAGTGTAGCAATTAGCCAAACACTGGCCATGTCTATGTCCATGTAAGCAGGCAGGCACATTTAAGCCTAAATGTCACCAGTCCAGTCAAAGCCAACCACCCCGCCCCCTGCCGCCTGTGTACCTTCCTGCTGTATAGCACCTGAAACAATGGCACAAACAAAAGGACTCGAGCGCTAATCTGCACTAAATTGTTGTTTATTTTTTGGCTTTAAACGTGGTGTTTAGACCCGACCAGAAGCCGGCACTCGGCCAGCCATGTCGCTGATTTGCGTGGCAATTGGCCATTGAGCGAGCGAGCGAGCGAGCTAATTAGCCAGCGCGCTTTTTGTCCACTTCACGGACTCACTGGCTGACTGTGGACTACCTGTCGGGGCAATATTAAAAATTAATATTTGAAATCCTTAGCATAAAAGGCAAAAAGCAAATGCATATTTATGAGCTACTCAAAATATTGCAGTCTGTCTGCTACGCAGCACAAGCTTTGTTATTAGCTCCACTTTAGCCATATACTAGTTTATGAATTTTGTTGTTTGGCCTAGAGTAAAGACTGTTATTATGTGCACTAAGCTAAATGCTAGGGCAACGGACATATTCCACTCTCTTTAGCATATTCAAATTACACAATTTAGTCTTTAAGAAGGGGACAAATTGAGGTTTATATAAGGCATGACTACACATAAGTGCTATGAGTTGAAGGGCGGAAAAAAGCTAAATGGATAAATATATTTCTGAATTACAATTAATCAAGACTTGGAGAAACTAGAAACCAAAGAAAAAGGAATTTTAATATACAGAATATGAAGAGGCACATGCCCGGGCGGGTTTCTACATGGATAATTAATACCCCAAATCTATTGCTACAAATATATCGGAATTACACTCGACTGGCGGCTAACCTTTCGAAAACACGTGGGGAAGGTCTCAAATAGAATTAAGATCAAGGCGAAGAAAGCATTTTGATTACTCAAGCCCATCAACAAACTCTCAATTAAAAAAAATATTTATATACAAAAGTATACTGGCTTCAATTTGGAGATATGGAATAGAGATTTGTGGAATCGCATCAAAATATCACCTCAACAAAATACGTAGCACACAGACTTTCCTCTTTATTATAGTACGGAAATATTCCTTCACATCAGCTAAACACCTCGACTATACGAAGTCTAATTTTACATCTTAAAGAAATACAAAAGGAAGATGTATAATATGCTTCAATATAAGTTTCATTTAAAATAGCTTGTTTCTCATTTTATCTCTAAGTCGCTGCGTCGTTAGTGGCATTCAGCACATATGCTTTAAAGTTGAATTCGTACAACTGGCTGCCTTTTGCAATGTTTTCAAGCACTACAGAAAGGCGAAACAAACGCCATTTATCAAGCCTAGCGCGAGTCTAGCGCCACAAGCATTACCAAAGCCGGGTCTAATCCATGTTAGCAGGCACACGGAATGTTTCCATTCATTTGTCATCTAATTTTTGCACTTTGTCGCAGAGTTCCAAATGAGACAAAGCTGTGCCTGCAATGCACCTGCTTTTGGCAGGGGCGTTTGGAGGATTGGGATTGGGATTGGGATTGGCCCACGTTGCAATGTCAGTGGATATTAACGCCTTTTGAGTTGAAGTAGAGCAGACTCAAAGGATATTTTGTTGGCATTCTTTTGGCGAATTGTGGCACTGCATGTGGCACACGAGCAGTTGCTGTGGCAGCCACAAAGTTGCCTTCAACGGGCCATAAAATGTAATTAGTTGTAATTGATTTAAGCACAAGTAATGTTGATTAAACGGATGCGCAAGGCGCGCATGTGGCCGTAGATATGACAACAGCCAACACGACGCTTGCAACATTGTGGCAGCATGCAACATACGCATGCATGTGGGTGGGGGTATGAGTGTGTGTGTGTGTGTGTGTGGGTGTGTGCATGTGTGTTTGCACTCTGAGCTGCCTGCCTGATGTGGCGATATGAACAAAGTTTCTTACAACGCCCGTTGACACTGCACAACAAAAGTCCTGACACTCTGACAGCAGCGATGCCAAAACAAAGTACAAAGTACAAAGTGCAATTGTTACAGGCGCCCCACAGCTCCCAAAGAACTGCAGTCCCCTTTCCCCCGCCCTTCCCCCTTCTGGGCAAGTTCATTTGGTTGACACGCACAGCAGGCAGGCTACCTAAAACCACAGAGCTCAACAAGAAGAACGAAGCTATCTGCGAGATGTCGAAGATGAAATATACTTTCAGCTGTGCCATGAGAACTAATATCTTTATATAATAAAGAGTGATAAAAATTTGTAATCCACCAGTAAGAAGAATCTCTAATGATTATTTTATATATTTCTACAATTTTCATTAAATAGAAGAGAAGTTGAAAATGTTTTCTAGCAACAATAGTTACCAAAGTTGTAACTTTCATCTAGTCATAACACATTTCCTGACATAATTCGTAGATCCTTTGTGTAAGTGTATTAAGGCATGCAACCGACAACAATGTTGCATTGGGCCACACGGCTTCTTAGCTGCCCCAAATACCAAGCGTGGTCTTTGCATATGCCACACCTAGTCAAGTCGCCGTCCCCACCAGCTTGACAGCTGGTGCTGTGGATATTTGTTTGGCTATCTCTAGTTATTTGTACTCGATGTGCGCTAATTTGATTGTGTTCGTGTGATAAACACGAGAAATGGTCGCTTGGACTCATCTGGAGCTCTAGCCCACGATTAAATAAGCCTCGGCTTCCCCAATTGCCAAATGGAGCCGAGCCACATGACGCTGACGCCTTCGTGCATACATCCGGCGGCAAATAATGTTTTTGAGAGGAAGGCGCCACGGCACGCTCGCTCCCTCCTGTGTCTGTGATAGGATTTTGCGATTTATTTGCCAAGTGTAAAAGACAAAGAGCCAAAACCAGGCAGCCAACAGGCAGCCAGTCAGCCTTGAAGTGTAGGCCAAAATGCAGATAAGACAGGCAAAGCGAAAGCAATTGAGCCAAGTAAAGCAGAGGAACAACTATGTAAAGTAATCAAGGAAACGTAAACGGAAAGCGTCTAGGCACAAAAACACGATATCTTAATGAAGTATCGATTGCGTCATTGCCAACGCCACCAAAAGGCAACCAGCTCCAGCTCCAGCTCTAGCTCTAGCTTCAGTTCCAATTGCGTCTCCTGCTCCACCTCATGCACGCTGTAGCTGGAGCTATGTGGGTGCTAGGACCGAATTGAAAGGCATTTTAAAATGACATTTCCAAAGACTGCACAGTGGTTGCGAGCTACACGAATTCACATAGGAAATCAAAGCAGCGACACAGCCCAAGAGAATAGCGTCAAAGCAGAGTTATGAGACGTAACGACAGCTCTACTGTGTTTGTATACGAGGAAAGTACTTTGTTGCAAAGCTAGATTGCTTCAGATTGTTAAATGAATTTTATAAAAAAAAATTATACTAATTGGTATACTTAATTATATATTATTCATTAAGCCATTAAAAGTCACTAAAACAGTCTTCTAAAAGTCTCTTGATTATCTGAAATTACTCTAATATATCTTCACATAACTTTAACTTCGTTTCAGCTTGACATCTTCAACACCGCAGTTAACCCGAAACACTTTAATATCAACTTAATAAGCCTCAGAATACTAATACCATTTACACTACTTTTGGATTGAGCGACAGACTTCTGAGAATAACCCACAACATAAAGATATCCTCAAAACTTTCCATTATTTCCCACTCAATACAAAAAAGGTCAAAGTTTATCATTTCACTCTTATTCTTATTTATCCTTTTATCAATTTTTATCAAATTAAAATGAAAAGTCTTGTCTATTTATTAAAATTTTTTATAGAATTTCTCAGCACATAATCTCGTTCCACGGTCTTGTTAAGGTTTATTCAGCGCTTGCCCTGGGCACACTTTGAATTCCATTTGCTTGTTTAGCTCTTATCGGATATTTGGCTCCGTCTGGCCCCGGGCAGTTGGCCTGTCAGTCAACCGTTGATGTTGGCCTATCAATGCTAGAAGATTACGAGTGCGACGCCTAGACGCCTGACATTTGACATTTGCGTGGGCGTGGCCATTGAATGCAACCCGCTCTCGTATTTCGTGTCTCGTGTGCCCGCCTCTGCGCTGGCTTAATTATTTAAAGTGCAAAAAAGTTTGGTTTTTCGTTTATTTGGCTTTCACATCTTTTTTTCATACTTTTTTTTTGAGCAGTGTAAAACACGCATACGAAATCCCAAATGAGTTCATTTGCAACCGAAAGAAAGAGATAAAAAGTCGCCAACACTCACTGTCAGGTAGTTGCGCTCCTTGCTAAATATTCAATAAGCGGCAATTGTTGTAGCATACAAATGGGCGCATTAGGGCGTAATTTACAATCGCCGCCTGCCGCATATTCCCTCAAATTCAGCGCACAGGCTCGTATGTGTGTGTGAAGTAATACACTCACAACACGTAGTTTCAGATTCCAAGAGTGTGTGTGTAATGGCAATTCTGAATTCAGCAGCACTAACGCTCTCTCTGTGTGTGTGCATAACCAAATGAGTCAAAAGGGAAACATTAGTCATGCCAAAAATACATATATGTATGCACGCAGGAAACAACCAACCAGTCAGCCAGTCAGGCCTGGCATACCTATATGCAGTCTTTACACTTTTTAGTATACAAAGCATACGGAATAATCGGCTTAAAGTACTTCAACATGCAACTAAAACCAAAAGAGCAACTAGCTCATCTTGATTCCTTTAACTTGCTAAAGACTTGCACTCTATAATATAATAGTTAAACTGTTGTGTTAGGCAAGATTCTCAAGTGTGAAACCTTAAGTCGAAGCAAACTATAATTTGAATAGAAATTATTAAAAATTCTGAAGCTAGGCGAAACTCGAAGTCCTTATTTACATCTGGCAATAAAGCAAACTGGAAAATAATTAAGCTGCTAAAAAGGATTTAGCTGAGCTGTCAAAAGATCTCAATGAAAGAACTGACTATAAGACAGACAAATCTAGTTCAAATCTAGCCTTAGTAATAAAATAAGCCTAAACACATATGCTTAAAAACTAATTTGTCCAAGAATTAGCTCATTTCGCTTGCAGCTTAAGTCAACAATTAAAGAACGACTCTTTGATTGGTGCTGATTGTTTCTTTAAGTCCCCAACGTTTGCTATCAAGAAACGCTTTCAATTAATGCAAGAAAAAAAGTCAAAAATGCAAAAAAAAAATCATTAAAGCTGAAGATTAGGTCTGGGACAGCAGCTGGCTGGCATCTGTTGAAATCGTAATAGAAATGCCAAAGGATGCCAAGGCAAATGTCGTCGGGAGCTGGTGGTGCAGATGGCTGGCTGGCTGGCTGGGCGACCCACCTGGCGGCTGCTTTGGGCCTGCCCTAACTTTGCTGCCTTGTTAGTAGAAAACAATGTCAAACTCATTAGTGCTCCCAAAAGGATTTCTTTTACAGTGTCGCCAAACAGTATATGCACACTCTCACACATACACACACACACACACACACACACACACACACACACACACACACACACACGCACAGTTGTAGCTGAGATTCTACAGCAGCGAACATGCGCTTTGAACTTTTTTTGCTTCGCATTTACTTAATGGATTAATGAGATTTTTTGTTTGCCAAAGCCAACATCTTGGCCCAGCCGGCGCCTAGGCAGAACGGATGGATGGCAAGACGTAGGTGACTTTAACTGGTTTTCTCTTTCTCTTTAACTCGTATTCTCCCTGCCGTGCTCACTTAGGTAAACACATTTCATGTGCAAAGGTGCAAAATGCAAGAGCAAAGAATGTTTTTGGGTTAAAAGTTTACGGAGCAGCCGGATACGTTTGCCAAATTCTAATGCTGTCTAGCTAATCTTTAAGTGCTTTAAGATATATTTAATTTCCAAATGGAAACTTTGTTCAAGTGCTGAAGCTGGTTTGCAGTATTCAACTGAGTAGAATATACATTTATTTATTTTTGTCTAAAAGGTAAATTAACTTTTTAATTGGACTTCAAAATTCAAATCCTTATTCAATTATTTCCTGTTTCACAAAAGACCTACTGTCGGCGCTGTCATGAGAAAAGTCCCACTCCAAACTTAAACTCTACTTAGAGATTACAATCCTCAGGTACTTATCATATTTTTTGTATCTAACTAAACTAACAAATCCTTTAAGCTGAACATAAAGCAAAAAACCACACACTCTTTGCTCCAACTGAAAACTAAGTGCAGAAACTGGTTGTATTTGGTAGACTCGACTATGAAATACCCTGTATGAAGACTTTGTGCTATTAACCTCAGGCATTTGCTTTATTGAAATTGCTCTTTGAAAACACCTTCTCTTTCAACACACTCACAGGGTATATTCAAGACGTGCTGTCCCGCTAAGCGAATGCGTAAAGTGTTCTTGACACCTTTTGCTGCCACACGAGTCAAAGCCAAAGACCCGGCCAAAGAGAGATCCTGCCCCTCTTTAGTGTCATAATCACCCACATAGCAACGTGTAGAGCTCTGACATTTGCTCCTTTTTTTCAACACTTGACTGTCGCAGGCACAGGACCTCAACGGAGTTGAACTGAGCTGAGCTGAGAACAGCTTGCCCACCAACGCAGCTCAAGTCACACAAATGACTTTGAATTATTTGTTTACCTGGGCCCACTGGCAGCGTAGCGTTTGGCCAGAGCCTGCTGAGTCCTGTTTGTCCTGCTGCTGCTGCTGCTGCTACTATTTATGCTGCTGCTTCTGTTGGTATTGTTGACGCAGCTTTTGTGGGCTACCAAGCCCAATGGTGCGTAACAAATCGCAGCCATAAACTGGTGAGGGCTACGTGAATGGGGCGAGGGGGGATGGGTCCAAGTGCTGCCATAATAATTCACAATTTTTCACAGTTAAGTGTCAGGCGAAGGCAAAAAGAATGCCAACAAAGTGTTGTGCACAATTGTCGGTTACTAAGCGCCGCATTAAATCAAATGGGGCACAAGCCAGCAAAGGGAAAAAAACGTTGCCAAAATCCCGGCTAACGCGGCGTATGCGTAATGCCGCTGAGCATTCAGGCAAAGGCGGCAAGCGTTGGCGGCACAGGTGCAGTTGCAGCACAATTACATGATTATGCATTTGGCTGAGCCATTTAAATGTCGTGCCCAGGCAACAATCAAGTGCCAAGCAGCACGGTCATAAAGCAAAAAGGACCAACGCCAGCGGCTGCTGAGCACACAGCTGTAAGGCTGCCGGCATTTATTTGGTCGCTTGCACCAAGGGCGCCACTTCAAATGTCACCACAGACGTCAAATGCGGCAGTAAACAACAGAAGCAGCAGCAGGAGTAGCAGGAGCAGAAGGAGCAGCAGGAGCAGCAGTGGCCAAGGGCAGGTGGGGAGTTACTTGCAACAGACTGCAAACTGGCCATGCAACATGACAAGTGAAAGGCGGCAATGTAGCCGCATAGAGCACATATGTTGGCTACAGCATCCAGCATTGCTGTCTCCACATTCACATCCTTGGCCATGCCCTTTGAGGGTAGCAGCACTCGGCACTCGGCACTCGGCACTCGGCACTTGCATGCGCCCGATATGTGTGCTATTTGTGCTACTCGCTTGCAGCTATTTGTCATAATTTTGAATTTGCAGTAGTCAAAAGTTATGTGCAGACAACATGACAGCCCGATACGAAAGGTTTACCCAAATACTATATCAATAACTGTTGACACAAGGCAACTGCTTCGGGCAATCAATATTATTGTGAAACAGCCTTTTACACTTAGCACACCCGAACGATTACAACTTCTGCTCAGTGCTAATGAATTGAAACCAAATTGGAAAAAGAACTAAAACAAAATAAAGAGAACGAGGTTGAGGATAAAAATGGTTTCTGTTGTGAGCAAGTTAAGCAAGGCATAAAGAAAGCATATGTAAGTCAACAATTTTTTTTATTCTTGACATAATATTTGAACACAGTAAAATATGATTTACAGACACATTCTTTGCATACCAGCAACATATCAAAGGAAAGCAACTAAACGCAGGCCTAAAAGAAACAGAAAAGAAACTCGCACGTTGAGTCCAACAACTGCATTTAATTAAATTTTTTGAGCTTGCCATGAAGTTTCGTATTTGTAAATATTGCTCAATAAAGCAAGATGAAACGCAATTAGTTTGAACATTCATCAATGAGAGAGCCTCTTCGTTAACAGAGCACATGTGAGCATGCTTGAGAGATATTCATAAATATAATATTTGCTTCTAGGTTTCAAGGCTGCAAACTGGTTTCCAACCAAACAGCTTATAGAACCAAATTTCAAATATATTTTATATTGTAGTTTATGTATTATAATTTTATATAAAATTTTAAATAAAGCATAAACCAAAAATATTATATTTTCTTAATGTTTAAGCTACAACTAATACTGGAGCATAAATACTTTCTGAGCGTGTGTTCAACATGATCCAAGTCAAAAACTGGTTTCAGATTATTAACAAATTTTCTTACCTTGACAATTCAGATAAGAAAAAGATATACGATATATATGTATATATATAAATACATATATATAATAAAAAGAAATATATATATACATATAAGATATCACATCTTTTTCGTTAACTTTTGCAATTCTGATAGGTAAAAGATATTCATATATTTTTAATTCAATTTGTAAACTTATGCATTTTTAAACGCATGCAGCCCTGGCATGCGTGCATGCGTGCATGCATGCGTATGTATGCATGTCTGTATATATGTATGTGAAATATGACATAGTCATGTTATAAATTCAATAGGAAGTTTTGCTCCGATGCATAATACCAATAGAAGTAGTAGGAAAACAAAAGCAAAACGCCCTGAGATGGAAAAGTTGTTCGCAAAGCAGCTTTTGTTTCGCCTCGCAAACAATGGAAGTGAAACAAGTTTCTCATAATTTATTATGAAATCTTCTATGCAATGCAATGAAAATGCACTTGGCCAAGTAATTTACAGGGCCAGTCAGCAGATCAGAGTGGGCAAAAGGGCGGACAGGTGCAGCGGAGCAGGCAGCTCGACTCGGCTCAGGTGCTTGGCAAATAAATGTGCCATAAAATTGATTGAAATTACATTGTGCGGCGTTTGTGCAACAGTTTGTGCAGGGCAAATAAGTTTGGCAGCTGGCGCCTTTGTTTGTGCGGCAGGCAAAGGAAGACCCAGCGAAAAGCGGATATCAACGCCAGCCAGTGTGTGTGACAGAGACACCAACTAAAAAGCAAATAGGTGCGCTCAAATATGGCAGTAGCCGACAGGCAGATATCCTAGAAAGCTGTCGACTTCACTTAAATTAACTAACAATCATAAAAACTAAATTTAATTGTCTTATTATAATATATATAATATATATAATTATATATATAGCTACTAAATTGGTTTCTTCTAACATGTCCATATCTCATTTAAGCCTTGTTATACCCTCGCTTTACAGGGTATCACAAGAAAGAGATTGAAAATTATCTTTTTCGTGGTGCTGGCAAATTTGCTGATTTAGTTGAGTTTTCTAAAAGTTGCCACAAAAAGTAGAAGTGAGTCGACAAACAGCACGGCAAACAGACAGCACAAGAGATGCAGAGATACCAATAGATAGAGAGGGAGAGAGTGACAGAGAGAGAGAAGGCAGTAGCATACCCAACTGCCGTTTCTTTTTGACTACAACTGCAACTTGCAAGTTTTAAACATTTTCATTAGCGTTAATTAATTTGAAATATGCATTTTTTTTTCGCCCAGTACTCAACGCAAATTACGCGTCAGGCGAAAACGGGAAGAGGGGAGACGTAGCACGTTTAAATCAGATGAGTTGAAACCTCTTATGCTCGGTCTAAAACTCAAAGCGCAGCAAAATCGGAGCACAGCAGACGCTGTGGGGTGCGATGGGGGATTCGGCCAGCCAAGCCCCACAGCATCCGACAAAGCTGTGAAGTGAAGCGAATGCCCAGCTGGGGCAGACCATTGGGCGCCCGAGGTAGCCGGGGGAAGGAGGACGCCAGGCAGCTAGCAAGGGGTTGGAGTTGAGTAAAACGCTCGCCGCACTTTTTAATTACGCGAAAAGCGGCTGAGCCGCGCAGTTTTGGCTTTGAGCGCAAGTTGGCCAAAACCAACGTTGACGTTGTCGTTGCGGCTGCAAAACCTGGCTATAAAGCCCGACCAAAACGAGCCAACGTGCCGAAGTCAAAGTCACGGCCGGCGCCAGAGCCAGTTGCAAAGATTTGGCCACGGGCAAAAGCATTAAATAAGGCGTGGCCAGAGTTTGACTGAACCATAAAAGCGACCACCGACCGAACTGCAGCATCCATCACGAGAGCTGAGCGCGTGCCGAATTTAAAGAAAATAACACGAACCCAAACTGAACATCAGGATATAAACGTGTTTATGTTAGATAGAAAGAGAAATATTTGTTTATAAAGATTTTTTGATTAATTTTGTATTAATTTTAATGCAATCTTAAATTAAATTTAAATTTTTGGGTATCTATTCCAAGTTGTATATTAAATTATACATGAGTTAAAAAAAAATATTTAAAAAAAAATCCATAAAATATATACTACAAATTTACTTGAAAATACAAAAACGTTTAGTTTAGTAGGAAATATACAATAGTAATCACAATATGTGGAGAGTCTGGATATCAACAGGCGAATGCTGAAAAGATTGCGTTCTCTGGGAAATCAGATGAGCTTGAAATACTCTAGAATAGAATTGAATAAGAAATAAATAAATCTAGAATTAATATGTATATTTTGGCTTACAGACCACTAGTTAATGTTTAGAGAAGGCTTAAGTGCGCTATAGAGTCTAAGATAATAAACTGTAGCAAATTAAACTGAAAAAAAATTTTTTTAAATAAAAAAAGGTGTAAAGAGTATTTAAGGTGTTCAGCAGCAGAATTATCAATAAGATCAGTAAGAGCGGCATTTGTATTTGAGTGAATTATGAATCTGTAAGAGCGGGCATATTAGCGCACTCTCCACTTTCATCAGGCTTTCCATTAATGTCACAAATTAACAGAATAAGAACAGTTTGAAATTGAAACCAGATGCGATCGGTCGAGTTTTACTTGTGCTGTCAGAGAGAAGAAGCCGCAAGTAGCGAATTCAACTACTACAAGCAAAAGGTATATTTATAAGTGACGAGAGAGCCTTTGACTTCTATAGAAAGTATTTAATTTTTTATATAACTACTTCAAAATATTTTCATAATAAATTGAATTCATTTTCAAACCAGCCGAGCAAAGCTAAATTATAATATAATTATCAAATTAAAGTTCTTGCAAAGCTTCTATATCATTTCAAATCAAATTCGCTCCAAAAACCAACACGAACACGAACTGTCGCTCATCTCTAGCCTTTAGTGAGAGATGCAAAGTGGCTGGCAGCTTAAATTCTGCATTGTTGCGTATGCTGCAAAGCAATTGTTATTGCAGCTATTCTGCTTTCAGATGACAGCATGGCAATAGATAGGACTAGAGTCGCGCGAGACCTCAGGCTAAGCCGGAACTCCACGGACTGAAGCCAGCCAGCAAGATGATGGCCATTATCAACACCCAAGACTAAATTGATTAACCAACTTTTGCGGCACGTTAACTTTTATGAGCCAAAGGCGCAACAGGGTTCAAGTGCGGCTCCAACTACCCCGCACCACCCATTGCCAGTAATCTTTGTGAATTATGCACTTTCTCTTGGCCAACTGCACTTGGCCATAGGCGATTGCCGTACTTTGCTGCAGTTTTGCATCAGCTACCTTGGCGCAGCGTAAAAAAAAATTATTAACTACTTGAAAAATATAAAGTTACGGGACGCTGATTGCGCAGCGGGTGGTGCAGCGACTAAGTAACACCACCCACCCACAGAGCGGATGTGAATTAGAGAAATGCGCATGTGAAACACTTTATTATGATTTCACATATATACAAAAATATATATTTTTTTATTTATTTTTTTATTTGGTTTTGCGTGCTTCACTTTAATAATTCAAGTGCCCAGCAGTGGCTTAATTAAAGCTTCAAATGTGGGCGTGGCCACAGCTAATGCAGCCGAGTGCCGCACAGTGGAATGCTGGCCACAACTAAATTATGCTGATAAAAATGAGCGCTATGTAAAGTCACGTTAGTTCAAGTGTGAGCAGAGGCGGGGCGAAGCGGGGCATGGCAGGTCGGTGCGGTGTCCTGCAGAGTGGGCTTTTGAGATATGCACGACTTCCGCCTTGCATCCGGTCCAATGTACGTGAGCCTACATGACCAGCAAAGGGCAACACTGCCCGACCGCCTTCCTGCCTGCCTGCCTGCCTGCGTGCGTGCGTCCGTGTGTGTTCACAGTTGAATTTGGTTTAGTTGATTTAACTAAATGGCGACAAGTTTAACGAGTGTCACAGATGAGATTCAAAGCGGGCCAAGAGCCACGTACACAGATTGGCCCCAGGACACACACACACACAGACAGACAGACAGATGGGCAGCTGGGCCCTGCGTTCATGTCAGTTGCCATATGCTAAGCTTTGGCCTAAACAAACATGGACACACACGCAGACTTACGTAGAATGGGCAAAGTTTTGAATAGCAAAACGCCCACATATTGAAATAAACGCTTTCATATGTGGCAAAGCTAACAAATTTATAGTTTGGCATCGAATTAGCAAATGCTGAAGCGGAGCGCAGAGAATGGCCTGCAGTAAATGCACTTGAAGAAAGAGGCAGCCTGCAAATCAAGTCAAGATTTGAACGACTTCAAGTCCATAGAAATAATAACTACAAATAAATCTCAAACTGAATCTTGTTTGGCATATATTAATTATAATGTAAGTCTATTTTAAAGTATTTTTAAATTTTTAAATAAATTAGTTTCGATAAATAAGTTTATGTTACTATGAGATGGATAAATTCTATTATTCTTTAAACTCAGGAATCACATTCTAAATAAAATGCCTGAACTGTCTGAATCTGACACTTGAAAACAGACAAGCTCAACCGTAAGCTAGCAGCTAAGACTACTTCCTTGGACATACTCCTGTCACTTTACACATAGCCCACATTTTCGCTCAGTGCACGTTGCCAAGCCAATATGGAGAACGTATAAAACATGCGACAGCCAAGGCCAAATTCAATATGAACAAATTGTTTGCATACAAGCGCATATACAACACTAAGAAGTGTAAGAGTGTGCGTGTGTGTGTGCATGTGTGTGTGTGAGTTTTATTTGAGTTCTTGTTGTTAGCCTTAAAACTTAAAGCTGTCGTAACGAATGCTTTGAATATTTAAATCTTTTATCCAATGCTATTCAAATAGGATTCCAGCAACAATTTCTGGTGCGCGCTTTGATTTCATTTTAGAAAATGTTGTCAATCCTTTTTGTCGCCAGTCAATTCGATTTAAGCAACATTTTCGATTGAAATGTCTCGTTTGTCCTTTCATTTCCATTTGTACAGCGCGGCGTATACGCAATGGCGCATTAGCAAGCCAATTTGTTTATTTTCACAATGGCGGATTTTAATTTATTTCATTACACAAAATTAGCTCGCTTATCGCTAGCTGAGATCGTAAGCCGCCAACAAGGACAACACTTTGCCAAATTAATGCCAAAGGATACGCAACAAGACACAGCCAAAAAAGCAGAAAAAAAACCCAGCTGAAATGAAAATAAAAGCTAAAACGGCCACAGGCGAGAGTCACCGAGTGAGAGTGAATGATGAGGCGAAATCAAAATCGCAAAGATGCTGAGAAAGTTCAAAATGCCGCCAACCGCCATTGAGGCCAGCAGCGTGCCACGCCCCATCGTTCGTCACGTGCATCGCGATAAGCAAAAGGACAATGCGGCGGCCGTGTACCAAAATGCCTTGGCACGCATCCTTTAAAATCAACAACAACAACAACAACAAAAAACAAGTATACGCCATGTGGAGCGAAAAAAATGGCAGATGAGTTCAAAGTTTGCTGCGGCTGTGTGAGTTGCCGCAATTTTCGCCACGCCCCTGGCTGCCTCTTCTAGTTAGTCAAGCAATGTTTTGTCAAACATGCTTTCGTTCAGATTTTTGCCTAGCTGTGCTTAGGGTATGATAAGTTAGACAGAAGATTGAATTGAATTGAGAATTCTATACTCAAAGATCAGATTATGAAATTCTATAAAAGGAGTCACAGAGAGCCGATAATATATAATAATTTCATATAAACGGTGTTTTTTTAGAGGTTTACAACTTTGAGCTGCCAGTATAGCTTTGTTTGACGACTCATTTAATAGCTGATAGTTGCTTTTTGTTGAGTTTGGCTTAGCATTTCATTATGGATAGACTTACAACAGAGCAATGCTTGCTTATCAAAATAACAGTTCTAGTCCTCGATGAAGCCCATTTTTGGTTGAATGTTGGAAAATTGTCGCATTTGGAGTGTGGATAATCCAGAAGCTTTTGTCGAAATATCATAACATCCACAGAAAATTACTGTTTAGCGCGCTTTATGGGCTGGCGTAGTCATTGGTCGAGATATCTGTCTTCATATACGATGATGGTTTTGATTGTGAAAAGTTGTATTTCAGCTTGCGCCTTACACGCGCCGGTCGTGGCGGCCTCAGGGCTAAAATCATAGTCAAACATGAATTTAATACAATTATATATATAATATATATTCTGTTTTATTTGGATTAAAAGTTTTGTAGCTCTAAAAAACAAACACACGATATAAACATTCACAACAGACTGGCATGTGGAGTGTGTCTAGGTTTCCCAGGGTATTTCATATTCATCAAACACAAATCCAACTCTTTTTTTTCTTTTATATGCCAGCTTTTGCTATTTCTTGTTGTTTTTATTTAAGCCAAAGGATTATTTGCTTGGTTTAGTCCTTTGACTGTGTGCAGCATGTTTTGTCTTTGGTTTGTTTTTGCCTTTGCGTCTGAGTCTCCTTTGCGGTTGTGTTGGCCTCAACACGAGTTTATCAGCGGTACGCGACCTTGGATTTCTATCTGTATATTTTCGAGCTGTATCTTTAGCTTTATCTCTGAGTGTCATCTGTCTCTTTCTCTCTCTCTTTCTCTCTCTCTCTCTATCTATCTCTGCCCCTTCCCTCTCTTCATCTCTCTTAATGTGTGTGTGTAGCCTTTTTTGTTTGTTTGTTTTTGTTTATTTAGGTCGCATTTGGGGGCTAAGATTAGAAGGTTTGAGCAGCCTTGGCGCCATAGCAGCTCAGTTAGTTTGGTTTATGGCTTAGCAGCTGTTTTTGGTTTATTAATTTCCCATTAAATTGTGCAATATTTCTGTTCGTCCTTCGTGTTAAGTGAGAAAAACGCGTTACGGTCTGTTCTGTGTTAAGCAGACAACTACAGTTGCCGCTGGCTGAAGTGGCTGGGCCATTAAAAATGTTGATCTGTGCTACAATCTTTATATGCGCATTAAGTCTTGGCATATCCAATGCCGTCTCTGTGGGTCAAAAGCTTAACTCACTTCAGAGCTCATTAAATGGCTCAATTTCCACGCGGCCTTCCATAAAAATGCAAATAGTAAGCGTAAAACCCACTCCCAGTCATTTAACACAACAAAATAAAAGAAAGTATAAAAGACTGAGAGCCTTAAAAGAATAAAGAACTGAAAGCCCAATTGCAGGCATATCATGACCTCTATGAGTCCGGCTACTTTGGGTCCTGCACTTGGTCCAGCAACTCCGGCTCGTTTTTGCCGCCCTCAGCGCTTTTTTATGCGCCATAGATTTATGAGCTGAGACATGAAATGATGACCCACGTTTCAACTTCTCAACGCTCCGATCTATCTTCCTCGCCACTTTTCAGCGTTCATTTTGGCTGGCCAAACACTTTTTATGGTCCAGCACCTGCGGTCAGCTGCAAAGGGCTAATAAACCTGAATACAGTTTACCAACTGATTTACATAAAACCAAATGTTGCCTGCCCAACACTCCCCTCCCTCCACACCACTTGACCATTTACCTAGCCGCTTTTCATCAAAAAGTAATTGGATTTCTAGATTTCCTAACGCGACGACAAGTCGACGCCAGCAATCATTTGATTAAAAGTGCACCACAACACCGAACCGAATGCCCCAAACATAAACAAAAATAAAAACAATATTAAAAATGAACTGCGAGATAATATCTAAAAATAACTTGCGTTTGCACATACTCTGCAAAACTTTAGATAGTTTACGCTGCATACGCTACTTGTAGAGTGAAAGTTGAAGAATTGGAGTTGTAAATTTAAATAGAATTTAATAATTTTATAGGTTGAGTATTTTAAAATAACCAAAATTGACTTCTTGCAGCTTATCTCAACTATCAAATTCAAATAAAAATATTCTCCTAAAATAGTATCTTAAGCGTCTTGTCTTTGGTGCTAGGGGCCGGTCTTTCAACTCCGACTGCAACAATTTAAATTATTTTTGTTTTAATTTTTAAGCAAGCAATTGGAAACTTATCAAAGTTGAATGAACTTATATTATATAGTTTAAGGACTTACAATTTATTAAACAAATATATTTAAACAAAGGAAAACTATAATAAAGTATATACTCAACTTAAGGCCAACTGTATTTACTATCAAAGAATCATATAATATAAGAATCATACTTTTCCGAAAGCTTTTGACAAGCTGTATTAGAATATGATTATGAACCAGTTCTGGTCTAGCAGGTTAGGCTCCCAATCTACTATAATATATCTAATATATACTATATCTACTATATATGAAAACATTTCAAACATTACAAACTACATATTGATATGCGATTCTTCCTGGAAGCTCAGTTTCATCTGTCAAGTTTTATGTCTCGCTGAACTCTCCCATTTCCTTAAAGCTAATCAGCCATCAAATATATCATAATTTATAGATTCTCAAAGTTCTACAAAACAATTTGTACATATTTATGGTATGATAAGATATCATCTACTTGATCAAACAATTACACTAAAGATATCTCCCGACAGCTCATACTATATTTTATGGAAAATAATATCTAAAAACCAAGCTCTATCCAAAACATCTATAAAATATGCTTAAGTCTTGCCAATCTGTATTGATAATGCTATAATTATATTACTTTTACTGAGTATCTCTTGGGCGCAACATTTCATGGGTTATTTAAAAAAATGTAAAGTAAAATCCGCAAACCGAAAACAATAAATAAAGAGCTAAAAATAAAGAGCAAAAACGTAGCATGGACAGAGTACACGGAATTGGTGGCAATTGTTGGCAGTTGCGGCACGCGAGTGCCACGCCCATCATGAATGTGTCCGCCCACACCTGGTTAATGCACCGTTAGCCCCAAAATGGCCGCCGGCTGTTGGTCAATGTGGCCAGGTTGGCGTCACCGACTTTTTCATTATATCCAACTTTTTTTGTGTGTGATGTTTTCTTCTTTTTTTTTTTGCTTTGCGGCTGCTTTGTTTTGGCTCGTGTCCCTTTTTTCGCTTACGCCATTCTCGTTTATTTATTAGCAATTTTATTAGCTATGAATTTGTTTGTTTTTATCGTAAAAATGAGAGCCCGCCACAGAGCCAGCCGCAGAATACAAACAAAAACAAACCCGGCCAGCCGGGCCCGCCCACAACTCCTGCTCCTGCTTCTACTCCTACGCCATCTACTGCCTCACCTTTACCCAATTTCACTTGCAGCTCTCAAAGGGTATCTGATTGTTGTTGTTGTTGTTTGTGCTGGCCAAATGAATGTGATTTATATTTTCAATAATGAAAGTGACTGCCGCCGCAGCCAGTTCCGGTTTCCGTCTGCTTTTAAAACATTTAAATTTAAATATTTTTCTATGCCTTGATTTATTATGCTGGCCTGCAAATGTTTTTTCCATGTCGAGGGAGTTGGGTACGTTAGCGTGGACGTGGGCGTGGGCGTGGGCGTGGGCGTGGCTGTGCTCGTTTTACGCCCGAGCACACAAAAGATGTGACTGGCGGCGCAATTATTTGTCTTGACTTGTCAGCCAAGGTGATTAAAAGTTTGCCAGCCTTTCTTGCACCCCGAAATGGGGCAGCTAATGCGGCAGATTTTTGTGGCACGATAATCACTAGGTGGCACGAGGTGCACAGAAAAGGATCACAACCCAAATCAAATTTTACAATTTGCTTTTTTCAGTACAATTCGCTACAGCTTTGTGCTGGACTCGACATTAATGCAAGACAATAGCTAGAGGTAAATGGAAAAAGAAGAAGAACACAAAGCTAAGATTGAATACACTAGAAGTTTATGGCTTTATAGAGCTTTTAGATGAAAGTTTTCTTCTTTTTTAAATTTTATTTAAATTTAAATTTGATTGTGTTTAGTCTAAAAAAGAATTTTAAACTCTTTAAAGGCATTTATTGAATGTGGATTGCTTAAGTGTAAGAATTATTTTGAGCAGTCGTTTAATGTAATCTGAATCGATACGATTTAATAGCTGTTTTAAAAATATAGTAAAGCTCGTATTTAATATCTCGAAGAGTAGAAAAACGTTCAATACAAAAACTCACAATTCGAAGGATTCTTACAGCAAAAAATATACATATCTATTGCTCAAGCATGAACATGTGATTGACGGCCACCACCTGACGCCTTCAGGCCGCCTGCGGGAGAGCATTGAGGGATTTACGATCATCCTGAACGTCAAACCATCGAGTAAAAGGAATACAAGTTAAACACTTTTGCCCTATGCTCAAATTAGACACCGTGTTAAGCCATGGCATTAGATTAAGCTACGATTACTATGTAGGAACTATAAATAAAAGACGTCGTTCTTTGGAGCGACAATCAGTGCAACACAATTCATTGCAGCTCATACATCTATTATATAAAAATCTAATGCTGATAAGAAATTTGTTTACTGTTTCAACAACTTGTAAAAATAAACACATTAATATCAAAATATCTTGAAAACCAAAAGAGTTTTACAGACAAGAACTTGAGTTTTAATTGCTGTTTCGTATGGCAGCTATGTGATATGGTTAATACAACAGATTCCAACATGCACTGCTGGTCATAGGTTAGACGCACAAATTGTTTCTTTAAATAACAAAGGAACAAAGAAGGCAAAACTCATTACTGAAATTATTTTGTATTTTTTTCTAATAAGTCAAAAAATGTCAATAACTAAAAATTAAATTTGAAAATAAGTTTTTTTGCTTCCCCAAAATTAACTTGTTGAAGTGCGTCTATTGTATTGACCAAGAAAATAGTGCCTTATTTTAAACAACTTTAATAAAATGTTGAAAAATTACGATTTTGATAAACCTAATTTTTTTCGTATTGCATACTTGAAGAGTCATTGAATAGCCAAGGTTTTTGCATATCAACTTTTTCTCAATTGCTTTTGAAATTAAAATTATAAGACAAATTTTAATGTAAGTGTGGGTGCGTCTAACCAATTGACGAGCAGTGTATGGAAGCAAGTGTACTATTTATTAAAGAAACCCCTAAAGCTGAAAGCCATACTTATAAGACTCTATTAATGAATTATATATTTCTATAACCTGTCTAACCTATGAAAACTACTTCTCGACTATCAAATATATATAATATTCATGATATCTATTTAATATATATAAACATTTCAAATGCTTAATAAATGCTTCACAACATACAAACTACTTATTTTAAGTACACCCACTTAACTATATGAGTTAACTTAACGGCAATCATTTTTTAAGCTTATATAGTACTTGACTCTTAATGGCTTAATAAAATAAAATATTTATAAATGAAGAAAAAAATCGTTTTTAATTTATGCGCGCGTCCTCAAAACTAGCATTATCGTTGCTGCAGCTGCTGCCTGCACTTGACGCAATTTGTGCCCAAGCCGCCCCCTCGATCTGAACCCCCTTCAATCCTTTTCACTTTTGGCCACTTAAGCGCGGCAGACCCAACCCGCCAGCCATGCCCAGCCTGGCCGCCCCTGCTGCCTTTCCCCTGGCATTGGCAATTCATGGCTCGCTACGCGCGTATTTCGCTCAGTTTTATTTATTTTTATTTATTTTGTTTTTAATTTTTTATTAAAACATGCGCTAAATGTTCCCCTTGCGGCAATTTAATAAAAATAAAAGCCAAAGAGCAACTTGAACGAACCGTGCGCCTCTTTCAAGCGCTAGCCAAACACACACACACACACACACACACACACACACCCAAACACACACAGACACACACACACATACAACCTCAGCGTCATTTCAGGTGAATGAGCGCTCGCTGCGTGCATTAAATTTTCACTATTCACGTTTGAAAAATAAGAAAATAAAAAGAAAACAAACCCAAAAAAAGAAAGAAAGAAATAAAAGCAAAAAGTGAGAAATAAAGGACGAAATAAAAAAAGGATAGCTGGCGCCGAGGCCAGGTCCTGGTTACGTTGAATGGTAGGCGCAACGCCCAAAGTGTTGGCCATAAGTCAGCAAACATGAATAACAAATCAATTCAGTTTTAACGGCGCTGCAAATTCTTGAGCGCACACCCACACACCCACACACACCCGCACACACACACACACACACAGAATAGGACTCATTTGAAAGGTGCGAAAACGAGCTGTTGAAAGGTGAGCAAAGCAAAGCAAAGGCGCCGACATACAAACACACACAGACAGGCGCTTAAGAGGCCGCCAAACAAATATATATGTGAGTGTGTGTGTGTGTGTGTGTGTGTGTGTGTGTGTGTGTGTGTGTGTGTGTGTGTGTGTGTGTGTGTGTATGTGTGTGTGCCAGCTAGTATGCTGTTAATGGCAGGCCAGGCCCTTGTCCGCTGCTCGTCGGGCATTTTGAATTTTTAATGCAGCCCACCTTCGCCTGCTTAGGCTGCCTGCTCCAAATTTTTGCTACTCTTCGTTTATTTTTTTTTTTTTAGGCATGTTTGCATACACTTACGCTGCCCAGCAAACTATGCATATGCATATGAATGCTTGTGTGTGTATATGTGTGGGTGTGTGTGTGTGTGTGCTCCACCTTCTCACCCCTGTCACACTTGTCTCTCGCTTTTTTATGCCCTGGCAAAATTGTCCGGTAATAAATTTTCAGCGTTTCCTGCCGACAAAGCGCCGCACTTTACAACACTTTTGGCATAAACAAACAAACACCACACACACACACACACACACACACATATGCAGCTGGCCATGCGTGTGAATGAACTATGTCTGTGTGTGTGAGTGTAGCATGGCGTTCATGTAACGGAAGTTAAGTACACACTAAGTTGAGCTCGTCCGCTTGTAACGACGCTTCCTTCATATGTTTTTTGATACTCGCCACACACTCAGACACACCTGCCCTGCAGGTGAACATGTTTGTGCTTTATTTTTTATTATTGTGTACACACAGAGACGTTGTCCAAAGGCTTAAAACAAAACTTTTGCGCTATGCCCCATCAAAATTAATGTCGACATCCTTGCCTTGCCTTGCCTTGCTTTGCCTTGCCTTGCCGCTGCTCCTGCGCATTAAGCTCGCTGATGAGCTTCTGCGTGGCTATGACTGTGTGTGTGTGTGTGTGCATGTGTGTGTGTGTACATGTGTGTGTTTATTTGTGTTTTGTGTACTTATGTTTATGGTGTTAAGTGCATTTTTCAAGTGTTTCATGTTTACGCAGCAACATAGACTTAAAATCTCATGGGTGCGCCTAAATAGAGGACTCATTTTCTCTTAACAAACTTAAGGTAATAGTTGGACAGAGGGAGATAGAGAGAGAGGAAGACAAAGAGACTGAGTCAGTAAAAGAGAAAGCGAGAGAGATAGGGAGAGAGGGAGGCAGAGAGAGTCAGTAAAAGAGAAAGCGAGAGTGATAGGGAGAGAGAGAGAGAGAGAGAGAGAGAGAGAGAGAGAGAGAGAAAGAGAGACAGACATAGAGATATAGAGATAGAGACAGAGAGAGACAGAGAGAGAGAGAGAGAGAGAGAGAGAGAGAGAGAGAGACATGGAGATATAGAGATAGAGACAGAGAAAGACAGTAAGGTAAAAAAAGAGAGATAGCCAGAGACAGATGCATAGATATAGAGGGAGAGAGAAATAGAAAAAGAGGAAAACATAGAGAAAGAGAAAAACAGAAAAGAGAGAAACAGAGATAGAGAGAGAAAGAAGAGACATTTGAAAGAGAGAGAAACATAGTGAGAGGAGAGACATTGAGAAAGAGAGATTTTCTCTAGAGACTAGAGAGACATAAAAAGAGAGAGAGAAAGAGAAAGGCACAGGACATATGTATACAAAGAGTGAGAAACATAGGGAGAGGCATAGAAAGAGGCATAGAGAGAGGCATAAAGAGAGGCATAGAGCAAGATACAAAGAGAGAGGTAAAGAGAGAGAGAGAGAGAGAGAGAGAGAGAGAGAGATAGCGAGATAGAGACAGGGGGTAGAGAGTCTTAAATAGAGAATTAAAATTAAATGCTAAGCCATGAAAAAATATATTTTAAAAACATTTGTTCAATAAATGGAATACACTATTTCTGGCATTAATCAACACTGAAATATGTTTAGCTAAATAAAAAATTATACTTGAAAGAAATCAACATATTAAAACTATTTCAAAGAAACAAGGACATTAAATGGTATTTACCAACACTACTAACTAATTGAGAAAGGCAAACTTTAAAAACTTTATTTCCTTTAATGTTTAGCTTCTGATTGACTCTTATAAATAATTTGTATTAGACTAGAATTAAAGCTAAGCAAAAATATATCTTAGGTCCAACTAGTTAATTTCAGGCTAAATCATTTCCATACATTTCTGCTTCTCCTAATAAAATCAGCTCCTATTATATGTATATGTATGTATATACATATGTATGTAAATATGTAAGTAAATACATGTATCTAAATAACAATTTCTATTTCAGACATTGCTAAGCACTTTAAAATGCACAAAGATTTTAAAGCTACTTCTTTATGAGACAGATTTACTCAGGGTAAAGTAAATACATTCCTTAGAACTTTAAAGTCTACATACAAATTATTTACACTTAAAAAGTATTTTTTAAAAACATGGCACAACAATTTACTTTATATAGCTCACACATATTAATTTATATATGTATATGTATATGTATAATATGTATGTATATGTATATGTATAATAAAATGTCATTGTATGAAACTTCTATTATGCGGCCCTTTAGCAAGAAGAAGAACAGTAGCTAAAATCGGGCACAAGTGTTTGTAGGCGTACAGCTTGTTGCTTGAGCTAATAAAACACTTACCAACACTGTCACTTCAAACTAATTATGCAGTGCCGTGTAGCATGCGGGAGAGAAGGTAGGCTCAGCTCAGCGCAGCCCAACATGTTGTCTATGCATATCTAGATGTAGCACCGTCATTAACTGTCATTACACAATTTCCATAAACAACTAACGAGTGTGTGTGAGTGAGTATGTCTATGTGTGTGTGTGTGTGTCTATGTGTGTGTGTGTGTGAGTGTGTGGCATAGAGAACTGGAAAAAAGTTCTGGCTGATTGTGGCAGCGAGTGTCTGAGCCATTGTTTGTCTTTAGAAACTTTTTAAATTGTGTTAAATATTCCATTAAACAGAAAGCTTTTTTGTTTGCAACTGCAACAGTCAGTTGCACCGATGCCAGAGTAGATAAATTGAATGGTTAAAAGTAGCCCCAGCTCAGAGGGTTGTGGGTGGCGTATGGGTTGCATCCCACAAGTTGCCGCCAGCTCGCTCCAAATATAAGCCTGCAATTTTTATTATAATTTTATGCTCAAATGCACAACATTTTATTCGCATTCTGTACATACATTTATATATTTATATATACATTTATATTTATGCAGAAAAGTTTTGTTTTGCCCCGACTTTACTATGAAGCATTAATGGAGCTGGCAAGCTTTTAAAATAATTGCAAAAAATGCGACCATAATTGTCTTTTATGTTTTCGATTAGCCACTCTATAGTTAAATTGAGGACACCAATTGATTGAACTATAGCTTCAGGAAAATATTCATATTTATTATATTTTGTATCTAGATAGACTCTCAAATATCAGATACAATTAAATTTATTTTTAAAAAAATAAAAGAATTAAAATATAGTATATATAATATTGATTTCGATTTAAACTATGTAAAAATAAAAGTAAAATTTTTAAAAAAAATTATTAGTTTTATTTTTTAAATTTATTTTATTAATTTTTTTATTTTTTTACAACTAAAGTAATCTAAATTAATTTAAATACAATATTTAAATTACTAATTATAATTCAGTTTTTCTTTTTTTTTAGATTTCTTTACTGATATCGGTTTTCAACATCAAAATTCAAATTCTGCGCCACAAACGCGCGAACTCGCCTTGTGTGACGTCACCAATATGGCAAACATGCGCACTGCACAACACTAGCAAAAAAAACCCACACTCGCTTTTCGGCATTTTTTAGGCACAAACTGTAATCAGAGTTGCAGCCGAGCTGAAAGTGAATGAAGAAGCAAAACAGCGAGCAGCAGCAACAGCACAGTAGGCGCAGTGAAAATGTATAATTTAATTTAACTTAATTACAAATTAGTTGGCCGCGTTAGATTACATTTTTCGTTTTGCCCCACAGCGCCAGCGGCAGTACGTAGCAAACGTTGAAAAGCAACGCAAGCAGCCCCACAAAGCGACTAACGAGCGCTACAACAACCGCTAAACCCATAGCACACAAACACACACATCCACACACACACACACATACACACGCACGCTCGCACCGCCGTGAAGAGGAGGTGGTTGAAAGCGTAGAAAAACCACAAAGCAAGAAAAATGCAGCAGCAAAATTTTAGCCGGGCGTTGCTGCTGATAGCCGCATGCTGTCTACTGTCCGCTGCCTCAGCAGCCGGCGCCGCTGAGACTGAGATCGATGAGTTCGATGATGACGGACTAGTGGAAGATGTTCAGGTGAGACAAGCCAAAAAAAATTAAATTAAATAAAAAACGTGGAGATATACACACACACACACACATACATGTGTGCCTAAATACATATGTGTGTGTGTGTATATGTTTTGGTGGCCGGTTGCCACCGGCGCACAAAAGTACACGTCAGTAGCAACAACAGTTGCTGTTGCTGTTGTTGTTGTTGTTGCTGTTCTATTCTGTGCTGTTTCATGGCACAGGGCGCATTATAGGGGTTAATAGTGTATGCGAGAAAAAGCGTGACCGCCGTATAAAGCGCTGACCCGCGTTACAATTTCGATTTGCACTTGCATACGCACACACACATATATAGAGACCAACACATACACATATACATATACACTAAGCCAACAAACTTACGCAAGCCCCCGCCCCCCCTTGCGCCACTTTGTCTCAGCTTCTATCTCTGTGTTACACTCTCTCTTTCTCTTCGACTCGCTCTGCTACGATAAAAATTTAAGTGTGTCAGCCGCGTGGTTTTATTTTATTTCTTATTTGCACTCCGTACCCATTGGGAAAGGGTATTCGATTAGCAGAAATGTATTTCCCGCTGAGCATCAACAGGCGAATTGCTCCTTTCATCACGTGTCTCTCTGGCTTGGTGACTTCAGCTGCTCAGAGTTTTCAGTGAAAAAGTTCTAGAGCTTTCAATGCAAATGCTTCTTTATCTCAAACTGTGTCACTTACTTTGATGCCTTATCTTATAAAGGGTATATCTTAAGTTGTATATGCCCACATTTGATTGTCATGTATAAGCCATGGAAGACATAAAAAAAAAACAATTGTTAAATAAACAATACAAATTATTGAAGCATATAAAAGAGCATTAAATAGTAGCTAAACAAGGCTTAACTTAGTCCAACTATATCATTTATTAATATTTGCTTATCAATATCTTTAACTTCAACAGGAGGAACCCATCAACATCTCCGGCGAGGAGCTGGTCTATGAGAGTCCAGTGATTGAGCCGCGAAAGTTTCATTTTGCCGATCATTTCGATAATGTTGAGGCCTCAAGCAAACTCTGGGTCAAGTCACAGGCCAAAAAGGACGATATTGCCGAGGAAATAGCCAAATACGATGGCATCTGGAACTGGGAGTCGCCGCTGCGCATTGTTTGGCCCAAGGATAAGGGCCTGGTGCTCAAATCGAAGGCCAAGCATGCAGCCATTTCGGCGCGCCTTAGCAAACCGTTCGACTTCAAATCGAACAAACCGCTGGTGGTGCAATATGAGGTCACAATGCAGGTGGGTCAATAACCAACCGATGCAAACAACTAGGTGGATTGCATCAGCCGCCACTGCCTATGGATTGACTAATCCAATTAATAGACACATAGCCACATAGCCACAAACTAATCGACCCAATTTCAATTTCGTATTCCACAGGAGGGTCAAGAGTGCGGTGGCTCGTACCTAAAGTTGCTGTCGTCGGGCAAGGAAACCGAAGATCTGACCACGGTTAGTCGCAAACCCAATGGAAATATGACTTTGCTCTGATTTCCATGTTTACTTATTTGTTGTTTGTTTGTTCGTTGTTTTGTTTTTTGTTTTAGTTCAATGACAAAACACCCTACACCATCATGTTCGGACCGGACAAGTGTGGCAACGATGTGAAAATGCACTTCATATTCCGTCATGTAAATCCAATTAACGGCACCATAACCGAGAAGCACTGTAACAAACCAAAGTAAGTGGACCCACATATGCCACACAATCACACACACAGAGAGAGAGAAAGAGAGAGAGAGAGGAACCCGCGTGCAACCACCGTTTGCTACTTTATTTTGTATGCTATGCAGATAAGCCAGCGCATCTATGGACATTTATATACCTATTTATTCACATAGATTAACCCCATGTGCAACAGCTGCCGCTGATTGAGTTCATTCACTTGTTATAGCCGGGCAAAGGGCTCTACAAGTTTGTCGCGTATAATCTAAAATTAATGCAGGCATCGCTTAAGTCAGGATATATACAGCTGTGGTCACAAAAATAGTAGTGCAGCTGAAATGTTGAACAGCAAAATTTTATGATAAACAGAATATATATGTTAATTTTAATATTCGTTTCAAATTGTTATCAAAATATTATATCCAACATTTCAGTCGCACTACTATTTTCATGAACGCAGCTATATTTTAAAATATATTTTCCAAACCTCAACTATTCAACTACAACATGATCTCATATACACCTCCAGTACACAGAATATTCTAATTTGCCACGCCCCTGATGAGCATATATAACCCATATAGTACATAGCCCATATGTCAAGCCCTTCACTCTTATAGCTCCAAAATAACTTCCGTTCAAACATACTTCTACAAAACGAATATACCCCTACTTTACTCTCCTGACGAGTATCTAAAGAAATCCAAAAATCCGTGCAATACAACAAAAGTCAAACAGATTTAGATACACTTATAGAGCTCAGCTCCGTCCACAAGAACCGTTAAAGGGGTCCCAGATTTTCCCACGTCGATTTTCTCGACCAACAGCTGATTGCAGAAAAATATTCCCAGCGCCGCTCAGCTGACTCAGTGTCTGTGTTTCACTTGTTGTTTGAACACAGATGTATGTAGTCTCGTCTGTTGCTATACGTATTAGACTCTTCTCAACTTAATTCAAATGTTTTAAAAGTAGTTCCCAAAGAATTTCTCACTTTTTCACTTCCTTGTTTCGTTTACTTTTAGGAACCGCTTGGAGGAGCCCTTCAAGGACAAACTGCCACATTTGTACCAGCTGGTGGTGCGACCGGACAATAGCTTTGAGATACGCGTCGATCACAAGATCGTTAACGAGGGCTCCCTTCTGACCGACTTTAAGCCGCCTGTTAATCCGCCCGCAGAGATCGATGATCCCACTGACCAGAAGCCAGCTGATTGGGATGAGCGCGAGAAAATACCCGATCCTACGTCACAAAAGCCCGATGATTGGAATGATGATGCACTGCCACAGATACCCGACACCAGCGCCAGCAAACCAAATGGCTGGTTGGATGATGAGCCCGATATGATAGCCGATCCAACGGCCACCAAGCCCGATGATTGGGATACGGAAATCGATGGCGAATGGGAGGCACCGCTTGTGGATAATCCTGCTTGTGAAAAGGCACCGGGCTGCGGCAAATGGAAGGCGCCACTGATTCCAAATCCCGAGTACAAGGGCAAATGGCGTGCACCCATGATCGAGAATCCCAACTACCAGGGCAAATGGGCGCCACGCAAGATCGCCAATCCTGATTTCTTCGAGGATCTTATGCCATTCAAAATGACGCCCATTGTAAGCAGTTGGAATGGCTGCCAAATGCGAAGTCCCAATACATAAATATTTACTCTTTCAGAGCGCTGTTGGCCTGGAGTTGTGGTCCATGTCAAATGAAATACTTTTTGATAATCTTATCGTAACGGATGACGTGGAAGTGGCTCGTGACTTTGCCGCCAATAGCTTTGACATCAAACGTCGCTATATTGATCGGGAATCGGTAAGTTGACTGCCACGCCCACTCACAAACCACAAATACCATAAATAGAAAAGAAAATTAAATATAGAATACTAATTTCCTAATGTTCAACTTTAAAAGAAAACGCTGTGGCATCGCCTGATGCGGCACATGAATTATAAGCCCGGCTGGTGGGCATTATACTTTCTATATCTGCTGATACCCGCCAGCTGTTATATCTTCTATTTGTATCGACGATCCAAAGAGGTCACTTTTCGATTATACTAGATATATATATATGTGTTAAGATATAGAGCTACACAAACACACACAGAAATTCACACTGGCCTATTGCCTTCGCCTTTGCACTTTGCACCCTTATTGCTATTTGCTCATCTCATTTTGTAGGACTCATTGGTCAACAAGGTACTTGAGCTAGCCAAGGCCTATCCCACGGTCTGGGGCATTGGCCTGATCGTATTCATATCAGTGATTGTCATCGGCATCTACTGTAGATTTGGCAAAGCTAAGAGTCAGGTAATGTAGCTAGCCCAAAACCCCAATTAACTGAAGCCAATTTTGGTGGACTATTTCTAATATGAATCGCTTGCAACCCAAATAGGATTCGGCGGCCGTTGCTGCTGCCGCTCAAGCTAAGAAAACGGATGTGCCACAGCCCGATGATGAGCAGGAAATCGCTGCTGATGAGAACGAGAGCGAAGAGGAAGCTGATTCGGCACCAGAGCTGGTGGCTGGTGACAGCAAGACAGACGTTTCTGCCAGTCCCAAAAAGAATAAAAAGTCTGATTTAGATATTAAAGAGCAGCTCAACCAGAAAGATGAAGAGCCCACACAGACTGAGGTAAGAAAATACTAAATTAATCATAAATTTTTGTAAATTGAAAACAATTTTGAAACTCAAAATAGAATAGAAGAATATCTAATGGCAATTCCACTTTCTTTACAGGAATACACCACAAAATCCGCCCGCAAGCGTACCGTGCGCAAGGATTAGAGGGCGTGGCACAATCCAATACGTCTCTCGGATTAACAAAATTTACTTGAAAACTTAAACTAATTCCAAAAATTGTAGAACAGCAACGAGAACAACAGTAATGGCAACAGCAACAACAACAACAGCAGCAACACCAGCAGCAGCAAAGAAAAAACACCCCAAACTATTTTAGTTTCAAATTAGCACTCGACTTCACATTCATATTCACTGAGAACTCGTACAAACACCCACGAATACAGAGAGTAGGCCTGAAATACCAAAACTGTTGTTGGCAACTCCATAGTTAGCGATCGCATGCAGCTGTTAATTAAATGAACTAGTTTTTATGTGGTTTGGTTTAGTCATCCTATACGTACGGCACGTTCTGTATTATTCATTGTATTTCTGTTCGTATACTCTCCATATATACTTTACCCTATCCCCCCCCCCCTGATACTGTCTTATATGTCATGTTCTGTTCTCACTTTTCAATGTAAAACAACAACAACAACATAAAAACTATAACTAGACAAATGAGGGAATCAAAGATAAATGAAAAACCAATAAGCATGCAGACAAAGAAAAACTCCAAACGCAAATAAAGAGAGAGAGAAAGAGGGTGAGAGAGAGAGAGAGAGAGAGCGCGCGAGAGCAAAGGGAAAATATCTAGTTTAATATTATGTAATTTAAACGAAATTTTATGAATACGCTAGTTATACTCAGAGTTAAAATAAATTTCATTTTTCATTTATAACAATGAAAATTTACAGCGAAAATAAAACTGAATGTCAAAACCAACTGAGGCATGTTTATCAATAAATAAGTATTTAATATATGGGAGCAACAGCAACAGCAACAACAACAACAACCGACGGTCAGCAGCAACCCGGAAGGACTAACCAACTGGCGTTTGCATACAGTCTACCAAAATCCTGCATATCCTTTTTTCCACCACCAATATGTGCATGTTGCCTGGTCCAGTCCAGTGTTAATTTAAATGTCAAGCCCTTGTAAATGCTGATTGAACATTTTTGTGGGCGGCGTGGCGTGGCTGCCGGCGCCCCCACAGTAAATCGGCTTCCAATTGGATTTATGCTTGGTGGTGCGTGCAGCGACAACCACCGCAGCGCAGACAGCGTCGCATATTTTGCGGTTTTTAGACATTTACCCAACAAATAAAAGAGACAAAACATTTGGATTTCTAGATTATCAAAATGTGATGAACTCCAACCATTTGGCATAAAACTTGCCAATTGGTCAAATGAATTATTGAGCTCATGCAGGAAATGAAGCGATGACGATGACGGATTAGAACCTTGGCCCAAAGCCTATTACCATTTATATATGGACATCAACTTAGTCAGCTTGGGTAATGAAAACGTTTTGTATTTATGAACTTGGGTTCGCTGGCTAATAAAAGTTTGAACTAATATGGAAATTGGAGTAGATGGCAAGATGCTCATTAATATGGTAATAATATATATTCAAATATTGCATTATTCATTAGATTCTTGCTATAGGCTAGATATGATTCAAATATTCTAATTTTGCATTGAATCTTTAAGCTTTTTAAAGGTTTTCTTAAATGCATGTAACAGGCGGAGTCCCAGTTCCTCTTATATTCTGGATCAGCACGACGAGCTTAGTCGAGTTAGCCCTGTGCGTCTGTATAAACACGTTGATCTCAGAACCTCTAACAGCTAGAGACTTAAAATTTTTATAGGAGCTCTACATAACACTCGCTGAGAGCTTGAGCTTTCATCCTTCTTCATATATCGAATAATCTTAAGCCAGAAAAGAAATCATATTTTACACGGCTTCAAAGTAAAGTTAAAGCTCAGTTGTTGAAGGAAAAAAGTTGGGCTATGCCATGGCGTACTGCTTTCTATAATCCTTAGAATTATCTGAGTTTCAGCCTTACAATTTCGCTTGTTAACTATTTCAATAAACTATTTCAGTTTCAACTTTGTTTGATTAGCTTTAAAATAATTTTTAAAAATTCAGCTAAAAACTTTTACTGTTTTCTCAAGTTTCACAGTCTCTCTATAGGTTTATTTGGATATTTAAGTTTTCAGAATGTCAAAAAGTTAACTTTAAATATTTTAACTCGGCCGCAAAGTTGTGCCAAATCCTAAACAAATATAAATATCTTTGTCGCCTTTCGCCAGATTTAATTCAATTTCCTGCGCCCATAAACCTGCCAGGCCAGACGACACTCACTGGCTGTTGTGGCCTGAAAGGCACAATTGTTAATGAAATTGTTATGACAGCCCCAAGCTAATGCACACACACACACTCGTACACTCACACAGACACACACACATGTGCACATATATGCGAATTGGCAAATACTTTCTATTCAAATTAGATTTATGCCTGCCAACAGCTGTGCTGCGATTCGAATTGCGTCTGGAATCAACCCGCCGACCTTTTCGGTCACAAAAGATTAAATGGCTGAGGGGGTTAACTGATGTCTGGAGCGATATCGACGCACTTAAAAGGATTAACATTTTTGTGCTGACTGCGGCTAGAACTGTTCCCGTTGCATATTAAAAAAACATGGCCAAAAATAATATATAAAAAAACAACAACAAAACTTAAGAACGGGAAATGCGTTCAGCTGCTCGTAATTCATAGACAGACAGCAAAATAAAAGAAAACTTGAGCTGAATATTGAATACTCTTGTAGACATAGAATTTAGGATATTGAAGTGTTAACAACTGATTGAGAGAGATGGGATATAGGTCTCTTTCTCAGTAGATATTGCAGCGGACAGACACTAAGCGTTATCTGGAGAGTGCATCCTTCACGTTCTCCGTAAATGTTGAATTGTTTCTATATTATTCAAGCTATAGTTATACGAAATTGTTATATAAAACTGTATTTTATTATTCTTAAAATAAAACAAAATTGAGTTCTGTACCATTTCAGCAAATATTTAAAAAAAATAAAAAAAAATGTACAAAAAAAGTTGCTAAAAATTACTCAACAGGATAAAGCATCCAAATTCAATCTGGCTCAATTTGGCAATCACAGTTACCAAATTTTTTATTTAGACCACAAAATGAATCTTCTTTAAGAAAAAAATTAATATAAGAAAATATATAGTTTTATCTTTGAAGAAAAAATCAAAGATTGAAGCTTACTTTCATTGATTGACTATCTGGACCAAAAATTGCTATAAAAGCTGATAGACATGAGAAAACTATTATTTCTTTACTTTTTTATTGGCAGTAATGGATAGGACAGATAGATGATCCACACAGAGAAAAGCAACTAATTCGAACTACTTATCTTCATATATATATCCAGAAAAAACTGCTGTTAAAGCGAGTTGTTCAAAAGGTTTAAAGATTTGTTTGTATTATGTAACGTCGTATGCTAAGAGACATATGACAGAGGTCTCCGAGCAGATATCCAATGGGATTTATGTTTGCGAAAGTAATGAAGTTTTCATGCTTGAGTTTGCTTTAGATATCTTACAAGGTGCAATTCAAAAGTTCCAGGACTTTATAAAAAAAATAAAAAATAGATTTTCTTTGGCAAAAATTTTATTGGTCGCCTTCGAAATAGTCCCCTTCGGACTGAATACAACGATTTGCACGATCAAGAAGATTATCAAATGACTTTTTTAGGTCATCCTTCGGTATGGCGTTGAGTATGGCGGTCGAAGCCTTTTGAATAGCATCAATGTCAGCATACCGTTTTCCTTTCATTGCCAAATGAAGTTTTCCGAACAAGTAGAAGTCGCGAAAACGTTTAAACCACTCGTGAATGCGGCTACGGGATAGACAATCGTCGCCATAAACTTTTTTCATCATTTGATGAGTTTCGGTAAATGTTTTACCAAGTTTAAAACAAAACTTGATGTTCGCTCTTTGTTCGACGGACACAACAAAAGTACTCTCACTTTTAGCGCGATATCTCGGATATCTTCTATACGTCCGAATGTCATGAAAATTTGACACAACATGACAGAGAAGACAATCAAACGATAAAATTTTCAGACAGATGGCGCCACTAGAAAGCGCGAAATTTAAAAAGTCCTGGAACTTAGTATTTATCGAGTATTTATATGCTAAAGTTATCCAATCTGATTAATTGCCACATATCTTCCCTTGAACTGACTTTTAAACACATTTACTTGACCTTTGATATCTATTAAGACCGTCATTTCCTGCTCTACGTTACATATATCATGACAAAGCTGAAATGCCTTTTGGCAAAAGAGTTGGTTAACCAGTTGAAAGGCGGCTACGTCATGTGATTGCAGCCACAGTGCGTCTGGCGGGTGGTGTCCAGCGGGTAGCCAAACCACATTTACTTTTTACCATGCGTAAGCATTATAATTTTAATAAAAATACATTTCATTCTTTTTTTTCTGCTGTTGTCAAAAACAACTTTGAACCCTTCAAGCAGACAATAAGCACACACAGACTACCCCGCCCAGCCCAGCCCTGTCCAGCCCCGCCCCCAACATTATAGAGCCCATCAAAAGATTTCGTAAACGGCGGGCTTCCGAGTGAGCGCTTTAAGTAGAATTTGCTTAACTTGAGGGGTAGTTGCAGTAGTGGGGTCTAGTCCGCCCGCCCCCTTTTGGGAGCCGGCACTCGGACTTATTGCAGCAGCTTCGACTCATGTGCCCGCTCCCGGTTCCGTCTCCGGGCCAATCGATGCGTAAGCAAAAGTACCAGGCCATATGTAATGTTATTGCAGTCCCCTTCCTCGCCAGAGTTGACAACTTTTGGGGTCGTTTGCTCGCAAGGGTTGCAATTCGGCTCTAGAGACCCCAAAACCCCTCTTAGCGAATTCCGTGCAATTAAATCGTGCATTTGGGCAACTACCAGCAGACACGAGCGGCCCATTAATTGCGGCTCGATTTCATCATAAAGATTACAGATTACAGATTATAGATCATGGACTAGAGATAAAAAATCATATAAATAAATTGGTTTTTCAGCTATGCGACTCTAATAGCGCTCAGTGCACACAATTTATTTGACTTCAATATTATTTTCATTGATTTCGTGACGCGATAATCGTCTTATGACCTCCGCCCCGACCCACTTTCCATGTTTTGCAATAACCATTTTTCACTCGAATGAATTGGATTTTGGCGCCCGGACATGAAATTGAGTGTTCGAAGGATCTGATGTCAATGCAAATGCCGTTCGATTCATAAACACATTTGCATATTTCAACCAACCTAATGAATGTCCTCTCGCCTCAAACTCGATTAACCCACACACCACCCAGAGCCGAAAACCTGATTGAATGGAATATTTTAATGATACTTCACTGTCAATAGATGTCAACTCAATTTCATTTGCTTGGCTAATGCTTCAATTTCAAATTTCCGGCATTTGAAAACTTGCAGCAAACAAATTGACAAAGCGAGAAGTTTCGTATATGCAAAGTAATAAATAATAAAGTATATTTGAAAATCGAAAAAGCTTGTTTCAGATTTTTTTAATTTTTTCCAATTTTATCAGTATTTTTTGCTTGCTCCCACCTCTAGGTTGTTTAAATTTTTGCCAATACTGTCATCGCTAATTAATGACAAGTGTTTTTCAAATAAATTAAAAATGCCAAAAGAAATATACAAGCAGAAAATTCGTGATGTTTGGCTGCATAGCACAGAGTTTAAAGATTGGTTGAGGAAGGACTTAACCGATCCATCACGCGCTTTCTGTAGCTATTGCAAAAGCAATATTACGGCGAAACTTAGCGATTAGCGTGCACATGCTTCAACGAAAAAGCATATCGGCGCATTGAAAGGGCATCAACAACAAAATAAAATAGATTTTGTCCAACAACCATTGCCAAAGACTATTGAGCAGGAGGCAGCTCTTTGTCTGTTCGTAGCTCAGCATACTGCAATTGCTCCCGTAGATCATTTAAGTGATCTATGCCAAAAAAAATTTGATGACAGCGGCTCAACTTTAAAAATAAAGCTGCATCGTACAAAGTGCACATATGTTATTAAAAACATTGTAAAAGATATTGGCAATTCCAAATTTAGCTTGCTGCTGGACGAGTCAACCGATATAAGCTATACAAAATTGCTTGGTAAGAATACAATACATATGTGTATATTTGTCGATTTGTCAATAATGTGTTAAATTGATTTTTATAAATATCTGTATATATTTAGGTGTGGTTGTTAACTACTTTTCTGTAGAACGTGGAGCTGTAGTATCCACTTTTTTAAGCTTAATTAGGCTTGAAAGTGGAGATGCTATGGCAATGGTGGAAGGGTTGAGAAAGGAGCTTGCATTTCAGAAGATTTGGTCGGTATTGGCACAGGTAACGCTAGTGTCATGGTTGGAACTAATAAAATCGTATATGCAGAGCTAAAAAAGCATGTACCGCCCCTAATAAATAACAGCTTTTTTTTAATTTTTTTTGCTCGCGACTTTGCTTTTTTTGGATTTTTTTTTGGTTGATCTAGCTTTTTTTTGCTCCGGAAACACTGGTTAGCACGTGAAAAGAGCTTTCCAAAAAGATCTAACGTGAACCGATGCGACGAATACAACTAGAACTACGCGCTTGCAAAGACAAGCTTGCGGAAATACCGCAAGACTTTTTTGACAGCCTTATATTAAATATATTTGTTATTAAACAAATCAAAGTTATTTTCCCTTTACTTTATTTATCCCTCTTAACTTACACTATTATTATTTAAATACATATTTAAGAGATATCTGCACAGATTTTTCAAAATTTAGTGGATTCAGTTTCGACACATCTCCAAAAAGTTATTGCAGCCTAAGAAGATATGAATTTTATTAAATTTGCCTTCATTCCTTTAATTTTGCTAAGCTTAAAGTTTTTTTTTTCCTAGTATTACATTCAAGTCAAAATACTTATGCCATACCCGGAATTTTCTTTTAATTAATATCTTTTTAAATTTCTATGAAAAAATATTTGTTTGTTTTTTTTTTAAGTTTTGTATTAGTTATATAAAACGAAAACAAATATATAAAAAATAAAATAAAAATAAACAAGAATTCTTCATAGTCATTTAAAAGTTAAGCTCAAAAACACATTTTAGTCCAAATACTTATGCCGACTAATATATCTGAAATACATAAATTTATAAAAAGAAAACACTAAATAAATTATAAATATTTTGTATTATGCCTTGTCCCCTTTCTTAAAGTAAGAGTCAAAAATGATAAAAAATAATTCTTTAAATTAAATTTGAATATTGGCGCCATTTTTGATTAACAGACAAAAGCTGCTTTTTCTATATTTTGCTCACTGACAAAAGCTTATTGTATACACCTCATGATAGCTGACAAAAGCTTATTGTATAAGCCCCAGGTTGATGTCTCAACTAACTGAACGAAGCTGGCACTCACACATCTGGCGCATTTATTTACAACTAAACTATTTTACACACCACATGAAATACCTCCACATCTAACGAAACATAGCCTGCGCACAATGAAATTAACGAAACAACGTTCTAAACCGCTGCTGAACGAATGTAGAAACATCGCAGGTTTGGCAGGACTTCAAATGAAACGAAACAAATTTGAACGTGATTTAGTCAAGTTTCGCACCCTTGGTTGTAGTACAGCTGTTAGCAATTGCACTCAAACTGTAGGCAGTGCATGTCATATCTGTATAGCGTGCATGCACGATCTTGTCGCATTTGAAATACTTAATTTAAAACAATTTAATCAAATATTTGATAAATGTGCACACGATTTTGTGCCTTGACAAGCTTTGTTTCAGTTTGCAAAGACATTCAGCAGAAATCGTATCCCCGCATCTGCAGAGCCTGCCGCATGCCCTGCCCTCCCCTACGTCAAGGATAAGAACAATGTGCTGGTCATTAAAAAATCCTTGGGCAGTTGCAAATGCCAAAGGAAACCCGCAATCGAGTGGTGTAAAAACATTATGATTTTTATTTGTAAATCGTTTATCCTCATTACGCGAAGAGCGTCAAAAATGCACAGAATAAACCAGAAAAAAATACAATTAAGAGTGTGAGTGTGAAGTGATCGACTCGGGAATACCCTGTACAAGTATTTGAAATATATTTAAAGTATTTTTATATGAGATGCTATGGTCTCTGAGGTATACCCTGTAATATTTCAAGATAAACAGACTGAAGTGGAGGGAGACTTAGATATAGTTAGGGCATAGTAAGTGCTCACTATAAATTTAACTTTATAACTTTAATATAGTCGATGTCTACTCTCATCTGTAACAAACATTTGCACTCAATCAGCATACCCCTTTTATAGCATTTTCCTATTCCTACAGGGTATACTTAGTTAAAAAGCTGCAAACTAGTTTCGAAATGCGCCGTTGACCGTCTGCGCAGGTCCACCCTAAAAACAACAACAACAACAACAACAACAACCAGCGCTGATAGCCCGTTATCAAATGCAACCCTTATTGCATATACATAAGTGACCCTAATTAAAATTGCTTTGTGCGCGGCTTTTTAGTTTGGCTTTTGATTGGCTTGTTCTTAAAGATTAAGCTTTTGTTTTTCCATTTAACGCTTAATTTCAACAATTTCGATGGCCTAACACGATTTCCTCCCCTGCCGGCTTGACCCCGAGGATCACTTACGCAAAGAGTTACATAAGTAACCGGATCCAGAGCGAAAGAGAAAGAGAGAGAGGGAGAGAGACAGAGATAGATCCCTTTGACCAAAGCCAACTGACCGCAACTAAACAAACACTCGACCTGATTCGCATTTGACTTATAATGCAAGAGATATACAAAAAAAATTGTAATAAAAAGAATTTTTAATTGCATTAGAATCGCTGGATCGTAAGATTCTCAGATCGGACTGCAGCGACTCGACCAGTGTCCAGTTCATTGTCTCCGTCTTGTTTACTTTATGCCTTGCCCCCGGTGTCCGGTACGGTTAACCTTTTGAATATTTAGCGGCACTTGAAGCGCTGCCTTTTGTGAACCTCGCCTAGTGGTCAGTCAGCTCGCTTCTTCTACTTCTTTTTTTTTAATGCACTTTCCACACAGTGAATCAAGTCTTTTGTCTGGAAAGTCGCATCTGGTTAAGCGGATCAGTTTCAGCTTGATAAACTGAGAAACCAGTGGAAAATTCTGGCGCTTCCTAAGCAATTTGCATGCTTCAAATATTCTTTTATTTTCTTTTCCCACCAATTTGTTCTTTTTCTTGTGCTAAGTTTTTTTATTTTCAATTTTTTGGTAATTCTTTTGGCAATTTTCTGCAGTGTTTCGCATTATCAACTGAAGTATCATTATTTTGTACGTGTGCTGTACGCTTTGGCAGGGGCCCAAGCTAAAAATTGATTAAATTTATGTACACTTGGAGAAAAAGTAAGGGTTTTGTAGTCAACTAAGAGCTCCAAATTTAAGCAAGCTCAAAAATGTTAGAGTAAAATGATTTTTCTTGTTGAAAATACTGAAAATAATTTAGAGTCAGAATTTTCTTCAGCTGGGAAAAGTTTTTGTATTTCAAATATTTTTGATTATAATTTTAACAAAAGTTTTTTGTAGTGTAACTCATAGAAAACATTTGCGACTCCATAAAGTAAATATTTTCTTCTCTCAATGGTTCTCATTAATGCAAATATTTCTCTTTATGGTCTAGGCAATGCATGTGTTGTGGTCCGCCAGTTCTAACTCCTCAATCATAGGAATCATTATCTTATAACCTTTTAACATTCTAAGATATACTACCTATCTTAACTAAGTTTAAACTACCTAAAGACAAAACAGATCTTATAAACATCCTATTATCAAATTCTATTAATTTCTAACAAAAAACTTGTTAATAAGCTAAACATGTTCAAAAATAGTTTTTTATTTCCAGCTAGTATTTCTCCAAGTGTACTTTTACACAAACAATGCACGTGCAAGAAACTGGGCACGGCTCAAGCTCAAGACCAAGCTCAAGCTCAAACTCAAACTCAAACCTAAACTCAACCTCAGCTTGCACCATAATATCACAGTCCCATTCTTATCCTCAGCCGCAACCACGCTCTTGCGTGACTCTTACGTGGGCTGCGCAGAGTTTGCCCCCCCTCAAAATTGGCTTTGATCTGTGGCATCATTAGCTCTCGAATTGTATTCTCCATAAATTGAAGCATAAATGTAACTCAAAGGCGAGTCCGACAATTGCTCAATAATCCGCACAGCTCAGAGAGTTGGCGTGTTGCCAGGCCAGGCCAGGCCAGGCCACACCAGGTCAGACTGTAACTAGGAGCGCCAGTTTCCTACAGCCAACGTGTGGGCGAGCCAGACTTGAAGCTGTGTTCTCTGAGTTCTCTGACAGCCAACAGGAAATCAACTGAATATCATAACTGACTCCAGACGTAGGCAAGTGAACAACTAAACTTGTAGAGCTGCCTACGACAACTGTATTGAGACGAGTTGGCGTAACTCCATAATAACTATGCTTAATACTAGTTTGATGTAAATTAGTAATTAAATTCAAAGGAAACTCTTTAATATATGGTAGTAAGAGAGTGAACGAGTTGAATAACATAATAATAATAATAAAATTTTGTCTGAAAAACTATATTTTACCTGAGGTTTTTGAATTTCTGAATTCGAATCTTAAGTCTGCATAGCCTCATCACATTTACCAGATATTCTTAGCTTAAAAAAGCTGCTGTTACGAATACTTTTTAGGTATATTGAAGACATTAAAAAAACAACTATGATATCAGAAAATATTACTCAAGCCCCTTCTCAATATTTTTACAGGATCTCCTACACACTACCCTTATGGAAGGATTGGCACTCCAAACGCCTTGGATTTCGGGATTTATGCTGGTATCCCTTCCCACTCCATTAATATTACTGGGAATGTAGCATTAAGTTCAGACCACATTCCACTAATCATCACCACTGGTGTGGGCTCTCACCTCATTCAACATAGACAACCATTACTTTCGTTTAATGCTAACATCCACACTTTCAAACATTACATGAACACTCACATCCATCTTGACACCCCACTGGACACCAAACATGACATTGATACTGCCCTTGATACTTTTACCAAAAACATACATGAAGCAGCTCGGCTGGCGTCAGGGCCTCAACCCCCCTGTCGCCCTGCTGGGTTTGTCATTACCCTTTCAGACGAAATCAAATCACTCATCACACTTAAAAGATGTATAAGAAGAAGATGGCTGCGTTTTGGTAATCCTATCGACAACACAAACTGGAAAAGACTTGCAACTAAAATCAGACTTGAAATAATAAAAGACAAAGAGAAACGAATAGACAATCTTCTCACTATCTCTACTCTTAACTCTCACACACACAATCTTTGGAAATTAACAAAAAACATTAAAAGACAAACAAAACCAAACCACGCCATTCAGGGCAGTAACGGCTGGTGTAAATCAGATAAAGACAAAACAGAAATATTCGCCACAGACTTGGAATCACGTTTCACTCCTCTGACACTTGTATCACCAAACAGAATTAACTACATCAAACAGAAACTTCTTGAAGACATTCCACATTCAGACTCAGTTACACTTTTCTGTTTAGAGGACCTTACCTCTGAAATTTCCTCACTAAAACCTAGAAAGACTCCTGGTCACGACAACATTAACACTAGAACAATCAAAGCCCTACCCACCAAAAGTTTACAATTTTTACTTAAAATTATAAACTCTTGCACCAAAATCTATTATTTTCCAGACTACTGGAAAAAAGCCACAATCACAATGATACTCAAACCTAAGAAACCTCCGGACCGTACAGACTCTTACAGGCCGATTAGCCTTCTCCCAATTTTGGGGAAGATTTTCGAAAAACTTATACTAACAAGACTTAGACTTACTCTTGAAGACAAATCCACTCTACCCAATCACCAATTTGGTTTTCGTGCGCAACATGGCACTACTGAACAATTACACAGGGTAGTGGCTTCGATACTTCAGGGACACGAAAAAAAACAATTTGGCGCAGCTGTCTTCTTTGACATTAAACAAGCCTTTGACAGAGTCTGGCATGATGGGCTTCTTTTCAAGCTCAAACACATTCTCTCACCTCATTTATACAAACTACTCTTTTCCTGGCTCACAAACAGACACTTTTCTATCCATATCAATGGACACTATTCCACAGAAAGACTTATCAGAGCAGGTGTTCCCCAAGGCAGTGTCCTAAGCCCGACACTGTACAACATTTTTACTAGCGACATGCCAACACTTCCTTCCTTGAATAATATCATTGCCACATATGCAGACGACACTGCAGTTATTTGTTTTAGCCACTCACACACTTTAGCCAGTTCTCGATTACAGTCATACGTCAACAGATTCTCTTCGTGGACTAAACACTGGAATATAGGCATATCTCATGACAAGACCTCACAAATGACTTTTACAAAAAGACATCAAACCTGCCCACAAATTTGCCTAGACGGACTCCCCATTAATACTGTCACCTCACAAAAATACCTTGGACTTACTCTCGATCCTAAACTCACCTGGCGAAAGCACATTCAAAACATTATAGGTACTATTAACACAAGACACAAAAAATTACACTGGTTACTCAATCACAAATCAAAACTATCACTTAACTCCAAAGTTACACTTTTCAAGTCACTAATTCAGCCTATATGGAGATACGGGTGCTCCATTTGGGGAACAGCTGCTCCTTATCTCATAAAGAAACTACAAAGTACTGAACATCGCATTATAAGACATTTTATTGGATTTCCATTTGCCAGGAATGATGATATCATGACAGACTTAAAGCTCAATTACGTCATTAATATTATCCAAGACACTTCCATCAAACAGAACTCTAGACACTCATCTCACCCAAACCCTCTTGCACAATCACTCACCTTTGATACTTTACATCCATCCACATACAGACTTAAAAGAGCTCAGCTTGAACATCTACCAGACCGTACACTCCCTTTACCTAATCCACGCACACGCACATAACTCATACCTCAATATGATCCTTATTTATTAAGATAGCCCACACCAGTTACTCTCACATATTTTGTATCAATTCCACACACACACACTGAATATTTGTCAATGTTTTGCCAAAAAGAGGTTTTAAAGTTTTTCGTAGAAAAATGAAACCCACATACAATAAATGATTGCCATAACAAAAAAAAAAAAAAAAAAAAAAAAAAAAAATTAAAAAAAATAATTTCTTCATTACTGAGATATTCTGCTCTGATGTCAGATTCCAAATCGATTCAATCAAAAACTTTCTGAGAAACATAATATGATTCTTACTCACTAATTGCTATTAGCCAGCGTATTTTCATTTAAGAAACCTTTCAGTCTGATTATGTTGCCAACCTTAACTGTCAAATCTTAACAACATTTAATCATTTTCAAAAAAAACATTTACTAACTTTGAACAAGAAATTTTCTACTGGTTTCTTTATTTTCAATACTTCCTAAAGTTTGTTTTTCCAGTTGCATAGCAATTTATTGCTTCAGTAAATAAGCCTGTTCATATTTGGCAATATGTTGCATTCATGACGCCAACACTTTAGGGTTTACGGACCAACTGCTACACCTGTTCTTAAGGTTTTGCTGGCAAATCAAACTTCACAGTTCGCCATACAAAATAATGTCGTAATAGTAGCAGTTCAAGGGGCTCTCTCTCTCTCCAGTGTACAGAAATCCGCATGACACGGTTCAAGTGTCAAGTGGCTCGGATCGCGAGCAAGGGGAACAAAAAGCCGCGCGCTTTTGCTGCCCACATGCACTGGGCCAGGTCTGATGTGTTATACGGTTCGGCGATTCTTAACGCTCATAGTTCCCCTTTGAACCCGCCCAGGCTGGACAGCAAATGCGACAACTGTGCAGCAGCAGAAAATAAGTAAGCAAGAAGAGGAAGCAGAGGAAGAAGAAAGCCACAAAAAAACCAACTAAAAGGAACACCTGATCAAAATTTCAAATTATTACAACGAAATGGGCTAGGCATAAGGACACAAACACAGTCCCATCATAGCTCGTGCGCGAGTTGTTATCACACACGCACACGCACACACACACGCACACACACACACATACACACACTCAGCTATGAGCCATGAAAATGCTTTGGTCTAATGAGCACCGCTCGAAAGAATGAAAAACTTCCAACTTGGTCGCTGTAATTACGCGAGCAAAAGAAAATGCATTTCTAGGGTAAATTCTTATGCACGCTCATTGAGTGAGTGGAGTATATTGGTTTTGTGTAGTATTTGATGTTGGTAGAGAGTTGAAGTTTGGGCTAGTTACTTATGCTTATATAAACTATAGGTTATTCTATCCAAGAAGATTTATATAGTTAGAGTTAGAGCTAGACTTATCAGATTTCCATTGTAATCTAATATGTAAAGATCCATCTACGCTCTCTGGAGGCACAGCTAATTAGAATATCAACATATATCTTCCATTGATTTAGACTTCAAATCTATAAGCTTTGACATAGTTCAAGGTAGATCATCTCTCAAATATATGCAAATATATTATATGCATTCAGAATAATCCTCTTAAGATCTACCCCCAAGTTCCACTCAGCAACTTCTATCTCTATGCACAGCCCTTTCTTAGCCATGTTCAATTCAGCGAACAAGTATATTTGCAGTCGTTTACGCCCGTTTGCAACCTTCTTAGTTGTTTATTTTCTGTTTTGAACTTGGGGTCGTAGTCGGGTCATACGAAATGTTACATGCATGCACCTGACACCGCCGACTCATTACTATTTGGGCGAGCGAGTTGAGGAAATGCTGCGTAGAGGAAGTGGTTCCTGAGCGCGTGCTGTTTGCGAGCAGCAGTTTGGCAGCCGAAGCTGAAGTCGAAGGTGAAGTCGAAGTTGAAGTCGTTGTTGAAGTTGAAGGCGAAGTCAGTCAAGCGCTGCGTCAACTTCAGCATAATTTGGTCGCGGTTCGCTGATGGCGGTGGTGGTGGCGTTGCTGCTGCTGCTGCTGCCGACTGCTGGCGGTGTTGGTGGTGGTGGTGGCAGAACTAACAGTTTTCCCTAGCGACATTTGACCAGTACAGCGCATGCGCAACCCTTGTGAGTTTTTCCAGCAGCAGCATTACAAATTGGGCGCCAAAACGTGCAGCAGTCAATGACATTGGCCCAAAGAGCTGGTGCCGAGCCAGGACCCCGAGCGACATATGCGCTTGGCTCGTGCCAACACATCAGCATAACAATTAAACATAAATATACCAAGGATAACAGCAACAACAACCATTTTAACTGCGCCCAAGAAGGTGGCTTCGTTTTGGTCATGTGGGCGCGACATTAGCTGCTTGTTTATTCTGTGATACCCTGTATTAGTAGCAAGGGATGTGGAACTATTGGGAAGTTGTCTATAATAGAGGAAGTCCTCATAGAGTCAATAAGGAATGCTTACTCAGGCTACAAATGCATAAACGTTTCAACAACAAATTGATATGGTGATGACATGGGTATATACAAAAGTACCTCTTATTTTTTCTGAAATCGATATATATCGATATGTATTTACTCCAGTTTTAAGCATGTCACTCAGTGCTAAGCTGCAAATGTCAAATTTGCTATATAAATATTTAATTAAAATCAATTGAAATTTATAAAATTTAAATAATTTGTTAATTTCTTCTGCTATCGATAAATATCGATAAATATTTTGACCCTTTGCTTAAGATTAAAGCTAGAACCATTGCATTTTATAGATAGATTTTGATTAGACATTAATTGTACTCTGTAGATTATCAAAAAGTGTTAATTCATATAAAAATATCGATAAATATCGAGAGATATCGAGAGATACTTACACCTTTTTGATCATATTGAATTTCGTATATGGATTTTCATTTGGAATCAACTGAATTTTATAGAATGTGTTTAACTTTTTCTCATTTCTTGTGTTATCGATAAATATCGATCAGTATTTTATATTGTTTATTCAAATATAAAGCTAGAAACATCAAATTTTGTTTATAGATTTGCGTTAGGGATTAATTGAGCTATCTAGAGTATTAAAATGTTTTAATTTATTATGAAAAGTGATAAATATTAAGACGTAAGCTGATCTAATATTATAATAAATGTTAATATTTGCGTGATAAATATTGTTATGCAATTTATCTCTTTTCGATTCGATATTTAAGCATAAAATTTATATTAAATATGGAAATTTCCAGTTTCAGCCAGTAAACAAAAATATCAATAAAATATTTTATCATTACGATTATGCTATATCAAGAAAAAGCATTTCCACACCCACCAACATTTATGTAAACAAGTATACAACACAGCAGTTCAATTCCCAACAGGGTAACTACTAGTCGTGCAGCCTTTAGCAATCAAACGTCTCCTTGTTTTAACTAGAACAGGGTGGCTTTTAGCCCGATATGGCGATCTCGTGAGGGCGGGCAAATTGCAGCCGGCTGCCATTTAAGGGTTAGCTTTGCGCAGACCAACTGACGCGCGCGCCCACGATTCAGGCGCTATATCGCCCGATAATGCTTCATATAGCACCGCTGAGTCATAGCAAACGGTTCGACAGTTTGTAACGGTCACGCACGCACGCAAGCAACTGCATGGCTCATATGGCTCACATATGCATGTGTTGTTGTGTTATCCTGCCAGGCACATTCTTGTTGTTTGCTTAGCGCCTCGTTCTGTCTGTGTGTGTGTGTGTGTGAGAGAGTTTGTGGAAGCTTCACGCCGCGCTGCCCTTTGTACGCCTACCCAACCCGGTAATTACAACAAAATGTGACCAACTGACTTTTCATACCGACTTGAACTATATATATGTATATATAGCCTGGTTTGTGGCTCGAGTGAAATATGCTGCGCATATGTGCATCTGGTGAACATGCTGCTCCTGCTCGATCCTGCCCGATCCTGCCTGCTGCTGACTTTTGTATTTTTTCATTTAGCGCGAAATTTTGCAATTATTAATTTAGGAAACAGGCGTCGGGTTTTGCTTGGGTGGCATGGTGTCGACCTATAGAGTAGTCGAGCTGCCTCACTTTTAGCCCTTACCATGTGCTCTAGCCACTAGAAACTATATATGAAGGTTCTTTACTTTGTATTTGTTTTTGTTTCCTTTTTTTTTTTGCTGCTGGGAAATTTTACATGTTGCACCATGGGCGGGCGATTTTTGTACTCAAAGTGCTGCAGTTTGGGGTGTGGAATCGCCCACTTGAAACAGCTCTCATAAACAGTTAATAGCTGACTATAAAAATGCCATATGTATATAACAAATTCGAAATACTTTTAGTTCAGGTCACTATTAATTTAGACAGATGTAATGCAACATTTTTATATTTACTTGAAATGGAAATGACTTAAGCAGAAAATAGAATAATTTACTATCAAATTTGTCTCAATTGAACTGGAATTCATTGAGCACATAAAGCAAAATCTTCAACTATATTGAGTAAAATATGTTTTATATAAGTAAAATTTACCACAACATCGCTCACTCCACACACAACCCATCAATATGAATATTAAACTCATGTTCAACACAATATTCCCACATTAAATGCATTTTGTAGTGCAGGAAGCTCACATCAATGAGCACTTGGCAGGATTCAGGCTGAGAGGCACGTAGCAGCCACAATGTAACCCAAGTAAGATTATGGTCGAGGGCCATAAAGTGCAACATGTGCACATATTAAAAGTTGGCCAAGCTATCGAATGACACGAGCTGAAGTTGGGGAGCTGCCAGAGGAGGCCAAAGGGTGTCAGAGGCGTTGCCACCCGATGCAATTTATGTAGGTCGAACGCTTTGAGCAATTGGCTCTGAGCTGGCGTCAAGACAAAATTATAAATGATCAGCAGAAACGTAAAGAAGCGACCCTTGTGCTGCGCGCTGTGTGGCTTCCCACGAAGTAGGGGCCGTTGCCATTTAACAGGACGAGCGCAAAAATATTGATCTGTAATAAAAACTGAAGCGTACGGCAAGTGCACATAAAATCAAATTAATAGTCCTTGTCGGTAGGCTGTCAGGCTGGCACTTTGTTTTGGTTCGAGCAGTGGGAAACTCGGCGCACAAAAGGCACAAAAGGCAATAAATTTCCAAAGGACAATGGCAAAAAATATCCGAAATAAAAAGGAAAACAAAATCAGTTTGTCTTATCGCCCAAATGCAATCTCTCACCTTTCAGTTTGTCAATTAGTTCAAGTGCACAGACGAGCGGTGAGCGAGGAGTACCTGCCGCAAGTCCTTTTTGGCCTCCCGCAAAATAGAACCAGCAATGGCAAGTCTCGTCCTGTTGCAGATTTATTGACCGAAAATCAATAAAATATTTATTGTCTATTACGCAACGCCCGACGCTCGAGTGGGCGTGCCAGACGGGAGCCGTTTGTCCAGCACATGTCCACGCCAAACTGGAGCTGGGCGAGGCAGCACAGTTAACTTAAGTCCACACCATATGCTGGATAAACTACATGTCCTGCCTGGGTCACAAGTGCACCTTTCTCTTACTTATTTTTTGGCTGAGCTGCGCAATTAAGCAGCACGAAACGTTTTGCGATTAGATTTGCTGCAAAGGAGTGAAAAATGTGCCGAGTGCGCAGCAGAGTGTCACAGTGCGTGTCCTGCATGTCCTGAATGTCCTGTGTGCGTTCGTAGTGGACGTGCGCTCGCGCGCTAAACAAAGCGCTGCAGTTAATTGCCAAAGCCACCAAACTGAAAGGCAGACGCGCCACGGGATAGGCGCCAGCCCGGACAACGCTTAATGAGCGGACGAATGTCTACGATGCGCCAGGAGACAACAGCGCTGCGCAGGAGCACGCTGCGTGGGCCAGGCGCACTGAGCCTAACCGTGCGAAATCGCTTGCCAGGCTCAAAGGAGCACACGCTGACAATTTGACACGTCAGAACTTTGCATAAAACTGCGCGAAGCACCTAAAGATACCTACACATAAATGTATATATGCATCGATATATGGCTAGATAGCTACGTCCTCGACTTGTGTGGTGGCAAAATCATAATCGTTTTCTAACTCCTTCACGCCGCTAAGCACTTGAGGCAAAGGTCTCGCCGGCAGCACAAACAAACTTCAATGCATTGTTTGACCAAATAATAGAATGAAAAAATAATATATGCCCCGGCCGAAGGACTCGACTCGATGCTCAATAGTTTTATATACATATTTGATTACTTTTGTTATTTCTCACAATATTTTTGCTCAATCCTAGCCGCCAACTCATTTGTACTTAGCTTCCAGGAATTTCATATGACCACACAACAAAAAAAAGAAGAAAAAAATTCCCTTCGAGGCGCGGCAAAACCTCAAACATCTAACCGCAACTTCAACCTGTCTTTGTGCCTGACTGTGTCTGTGTGCATTTATGATATATATTTTTGGTTGGGTCGGCATGATTGCGCACTATTTCCAACTATGATAGATCCTTGCCCAATGTTTGATGTGCCTATAAAAATTTGGCCTCATCTTTTGTCTTTTGCAATTGTTTGGCAATTTTTCGTGCACACATTGATTTCCCGGGAGGTCTTTCGATTTGAGATCTTCGATCTACAATCGACTCCCAGCTCGCTTGCAATTTCATGGCTGTCCGAGTGCTAGTCAAGGGGCGGCACTTGCCGTTTTTTTCGCGTGTCATGTCTTTTTACGATCTTATTCCTGCTAATGATCTTTTCAAGGCTGGAGAGCATTAATGGGCCTTGCCGTAGACAACATTAGCTAATGCTGGCGTGCCATGGGATACGCCAAATTTGTGATCCCTCATGGCAAACGATTCCTCGAAAGTTTCGCAATTCAATTTTGAGCATGCATGAGAGTTCGTTGAATTCGAAAACTCGAAATGTGAGCACAAAGAAACCAGCACAATTTTGACAGACTGCATATATAGGATTACAATATAACTTTTAATATGACTTTTTGTATTTCCACTTATGTAGACCCATAATAAATACAATTGAAATCAAAATATTTTTTATTTTAGCAAAACTCTTCAAATTTTTATTTAGTATATCTAAAACTTACCTCATTTTTCGCTCTATGGCGTCTTCCATATTCTTCGCTTGACTTTGCTGCTCAGCCTGAAGCACATTCTTCTATTCGAGCACATGGTATACCTGGAATTGAGATTAAAAAACAGAAATAAAGAACCGTTAATGGTCCAATAAAATGACCTTAATGAAATTTAAGCAAGCCGAGCAACAGCTGTTGTTGTCAAATTTAGTGGCTAACGAGTTTCAGTCGAACCATTATTAATTAGAATGCACTTGGGCAAATCGGCCATGAAATTGGAGCAACCTTGCTGACAGCTTCCAAATCACTGCACACACACACAGAGGGAGAGGGAGCACACACACACACACATAGCTGTAGCTGTGGCTACACTTGAATTGCTCAATCAATACCACATGCAAAGATTGTTCTGGTTGAGTTTTTGGGCTCAGGTTCGAACCAATTCAACGAGGACATATGGTCAACAAAATATACATATATCGATGATGATGCCCCTGACGGGTTGACCACTTCAAGAGATCGTGCCGCGCATCTCTCGAGCTCGTCTCGAATTACAGGACATTTGCTGCACTAAACTAGCCCAGCGCCCAATAATAAAAACATTGTCATAAACAAGGACCTTCGGGACAGCGCCAAGCCAAAGGAATCAAGTGCATGGCCATCGATGCTACCAGTTGTTGTCCTGACTGTCGTTTTGTTTTGATAAAATCTCAAATAACGCCGACGAGTCTATTCCCTGACTACGTTCATTAGCAAGTTGTTATTGTTTGGCTGCAGTCGCGACACGGCCAGCGACAGCAACAGCAACTGAATTATTTTTTTATTCAACATCAGTTTGGCTGCCGAAGGAATCGATCTTTAGGGTTTTTTCTTGTTTATGTCGACTTCTAAATTGCGGCTCATATAATCCAAAGCCAAAAGCAGACAACATGTGTTGCAATCCTTAGTTTATGTTAGCTAAAAATCCGTTTCAGTTGTGGCCCTAGATCACTCAGGCAACTCGCAAATACCCTGCAGGCAGAAAGATTTCTTTTAGTTTCTGATTGAAGAATCAATTTTGTGTTAATTTGTTTGATAATTTGGGGTTTCTCGTTGGAGCTCAGCTGTGGGTATATATCCATAAAATAGGCTGGGTACGTCTTGAGCTTTTTACGTTGGAGAAAGTGAAATGTTTATACTCTAGAATAAGCTCTATTTCTCAAATAAACTTCATATAATTTAGAGAAATCCTTCACAGTCATAATTGGCATATCGATATTTATCGGTTCGAAGGAAACATTTATATAAATCTATGTTTATATACCCTACATCGGCTACATTTACATATACAGCTGTGTTCATTAAAATAGTAGTGCGACTTCAGTCGCAATTGGAATATAGCTATAAATATACATACTCTCTTCAAATTATTTTCAAAATATTATGTTTATCACAAAATTTTGTTGTACAACATTTCAGTCGCACTACTATTTTTATGAACACAGCTGTATATCCATCTACCATAGCTATAAGAAAAACTAAAGCTAGTAAGTATCTCAATTTCTCAGTGATCGATTCAGTTCTTGTTGTCGTTCAATATATAAAATTATTCATAAAATTTCCAAGTCCATCTGATGCCCCTTTTGAAGCATTTCTAATGTGTCTTTGGTATCAAAAGTTAGAATCAGGTTTCCATAGACATAGCCCTAACACCATAAAACTCTTTGTCTGCCGTCTGACTTTCGATAAACGCATTTGGGGGCATTGATTTTCCCAGGCACTGCGCACTATTGGAGCCACATCACACATTTTCCTTTTCGTTTTTCTTTGTTCGCGGCCAAAGAATGGGCACATAATTTGGTAATCTGTGAAAAAGCCAAACCCCCATTAAACCGCAGGCACTCTTAACTCGTTTTTTATTCCTTTTTTGTATGCTTTCAAATAGTGCATACAGCATACAAGACAACTCGTTACAGCGACGTCTCCAAGTGTGCATAGACATGAAAAGGCTTCATCACAATCATCATCACAAGCCGATCCTTAACAGCGTCCACGTGCAGGCCGCGCTTCAGTCGTGGCATAAGGGCTACCGTCACAGAGCTAAGCCCCCGCCCCCGCCACCGCACCCGCACCCGCTCTATGTATACGGATTGTACCTGTGCCTCAACCTGTTTGCCTAGCCATTTATCAATTTCCATGTATTGTGTGTGCTCTATGCTCTCGCCTTCACCTTCGCCTTCGCCTTCGTCGTCGCATTATCCAATGCCTGTGCCTGCAACTTGTTTATTTTCCATTTCTCTGCAGGAAATCTCGACTCGTTTTCTTATGGGTCTAACTTCCAGTTGGACTTTTCCCCTGCAAACAGGTTCTATTGTTCGGCCTACCCCTACATCGCCTATATACCTGTATGTATTGGATTTTCCTCTATGCACTGATTCGTCTTTACCTGTTCCAGTCTATTTACCTCGTTCTCGTTCTCGCTCTGTCTCTGTCGCAGTTTCTGTTGTCTCACCAGGGGGAAAATTATATGTTTTGATTTTTTAACGGAAAATTGCGGAGCAAGGCGCTCCATAACAAAACTTGAGCGAAGGGTCCTCCCGCCAAACTCTAGAGCAATACAAACAGTCAATTTTAATGACAGACCCAATATAAAAAGCAATCATCTAATTTTTATGTAACCTCTTCAAAACTGATCTAATGAAGGGTTGCATTCAAGTTTCTCACGGCCAAGCGGTCAATCACTTTGGAGGTCATTCAACCAGTTGCTTCACTCATCTGTAGGGATACTCATCTCGCAACATAATTGCTTTTTCATAACTATTGGATTTATGCATTAGCATTGGCATAGCCAACAAATTTCACGGCTCGTTGGCTGTGGTTCCTTTCGAGGCGTGTGCATAAAATATTTGATTTTGATCTACAGATTGGTAATACGCACGATCTACGACTGTATAGCTACTGCCCCATTGCCAAAACAGAATCGATTAGTTACCGCTATGCTCATAGGTTCCGCAGGACCCGATGATATGATCATTACAATGCACGTGTCGGTCTGTTTCAAGTTCCGACTGCTGCCCAAAAAGGGTAATTAATGATGGGATTCTATAGTTTTTGCATACTCGCAAGAGCCTTGGCAACTGGGCAATGATTTGTGGAACCAACTAGTGGACCGGGCACCCTACAGCTCTCGCCTTGCCGCACTTTGCACACAGTTTTTTGCTCATTTACAACTCATTTTTTTGAGACTCTGCAAATGGCAATTAGCATGCTCACATGAGTTTGCGAATTCTTTTGTAAAAGATAGCGTAGGATCCTTTGAAGTACTGTTTGTGGGTAGCGCACGGAGCTAACAATGTGCTCAAATGCGCCGATTTCTTTGGTCGCAAACTATTTGTGGTTGGTTCTTGAATGGGAAAAGAGAACTTTGAAGTATACAAAGAACATATCTTAAGCATGTGTAACTAAGTTTTATACGAAAGTAAAAGATAAATTAGAAATTACTTTTCTTAGACGAATGATTTTCATTAGTTAAGTCTAGAGACAAAAAAACTTAAGTAAAATTATTATTATAATCCACAACCGACTTTAAGATGAAGTTGCCCAAGTCAAGTTCAGTAGGGCCCACCTATCTTTTATTGCTAACAAGTCCAGTACCTTTGGAACAGTCTCAAAAGTAATTAAAACTCATCACAAACAATTCTTCCAGCGTATTCACTAACTCATATATCAAACAAGGGCCAACTACGTTAGTTGAAAAACTTCCGAATTCCCTTTAAGAACACCTCCAATGCTAGAAACAATATAAAACGATTGCTTAGACAAAAGGCATTCAGATCCTAACTCTACATGTAAATAAGACGAAAATCATTTACATTCAATTCAGACTTAAGCTAGGCAGAGTTCGGCTCTTTGCATTTTAGCAGACGAGTGTGAAAAGCCATTAGCCAACTTCACAAATAGGCCGCGCGGGACTCAAGAAACAAGTACCAAAAAAAACTAAAAATAAAATAACATAAAAGAAAAACAATAAAACTGAAATCAAAAACCTCTAATACAAACATTACGTAAGTCAGCTACTGTTAAGAAACAAGGCGGCATTTCCAGGGAAAAACATAAAAACTTCCGTTCAATACGCATGAGTCTATATAGCACTTGTGCAAAAAAAAATGTGTTTACATATATAAAATTTGATCTGTTTTCCAGGAAGTTGAACAATTTGTGCATAATTTGCATAGCTGAAGGCTTAGGGCGGCAAACTGTTTGACGACATATTGCTCAATGGCATGGATCAATGGGAATCCAAATAGAAGAGCAAAAAATAAGTGCAGATGCTAGAACTATATTGATATATCTATGTATGTATGTATGTATCTCTACATAGAGATACATGTGAGCTCTACTCTTTCGCTCAACAAAAACGAGATCATCTCATATGTGCACAAAAGCATTTCGCACATTTAGGCTTCCAAATGAATGGACACAAGGCACAGGTCACCGGACACAGGACTTGTGTGGTCATGAGTTCAGGTTCCAGTTACCTAGATCTAATATGCAGATATTATCGAAGCAGCTGTGCCGGCTAACTGAACAGCCAAAGTTGCAGTTCGGTTAATCAATTAACAATGGCTTGAGCCGAAAAAAGGAATCGACTAAAGAATATGAGAAACGCTGCAAGGATAAGCCTACTTTAACTTGAAAATATTGCTAGAGCTCTGCATAGTTTTAGGGCTTTTGTTTTGAAAGGAATAACTAACTTGCAGATTGTTTTGTTGCATATTCTTAATGAATATAAAGCAAGCATTGTCAGAGTGTATGTACGAATGTGTGTGAGAGTGTGTGTGTGCGAGTGTATGGGGTGTGGCTGTGTGTAATATTGTTTCAGCAGCACGTACACCCACATGCCATGGCAATTCTTGAAAGTCTTAAGCCGACCTTTGAGCCGGCCAGCGGTCATGATTGTGAGTTTAAGATACCAACTACGAAATGCGCACCACACACAACTCTACACACACACCGAGTTATTGGCTTTGGTTGTGGCGCGCAAAATGAACAGTTCGTTACGAAAATCCTTTTTTCAAAGGCCGCACTAATATCCTTTCACAGTAAAATTTGTTTTGAAGCAACCAAAGCAAAAAAGAGCGCCAAAAATAGTATCCTTTTTAGTCCTGCTTGCCTGTGTGTGTGTGTGTGCTACCCTAGATAACTAATACACGTGGAATTCTAAAAACAAATTCGAGCTGATGCTATCTTGCGCTCGACTGCACCTCAAGTGGACGCACAGTTACAGATACAAATGTATCTCAAGCAGTCAGCTGACTGATGACCGTTAGAAATCCCGGCAGGTTCCTTTGTTGACAGTCCGATGCACTGAAGCATATATCAAAGCCAAAGATACGAGACTACAGATAGCCACCATGGAGAGGAGAGGCAGAAAGAGCGAGCGAGAAGTTTACCTAGTTTTTTGCTTCCATTGATATTTTTCGGGTCGACTTTTATTCGGGCGCAACTAATCTGAGTTTGCAATAATTATTATTTGTTCCGAACAGCCTGGCAGTTATATATATAATTAGAGGAGAGCTCTCCCGATAATGATGATGCGCAAAATGTCTTCGCCTTATCACGATATATCTCCATTTCTCTAGAGAGGCTGTGTCCTTTTCGGTAATGTATACGGATTTGTGTGCTGATTTTTGGCCACCGCCGAGTCGTGGCGGTCAGATTAAAATCAATTAGCCATAAAACGCAACAACTAAATTACTTTTTTCTAACATTTTTTGTGTGGGCCGAGACAGTTGAGTTTCTAATTTGGCAATAGGCTAGACTATCTACAAATATAGTTATTAGATCTTTGACGGCAGCAGCTATGATATTTTAATTGCTTATTAGAGAAGATGAGAAAGGTAAATTTGTGAGAATTTCTATCAAATATCAGGCATGTTTTAGATAGCTTGATGAAAACTATTTATATAATAACAAATATGTTAGTCATATAATTTTCTGAAAATTAGCATATTTCCTTTTTTACACGCGTTCACCAAGTAAAGCGACTATATTGGTTTTATGTAATATGCATCTTGCTGTCCGTCCGTCTGTCCGTAAGCACATAAGCCATTTCGCCGCTAATAAAGCTAGAGAAATTTGAAACTTGAAATATATACACGTTGATACTCTCGTCTTAAGATTTTCCTGCCAAATCGGAAGCTAGAATTACAAAATTTTACAGTTAAGTTATGTCAGAGTTCCTCTTGATATTTTCCAAATATTATTCAACAGGGAACGAATCTAATACAGTCAGCGGGGCCTGACTGCATTAATAGCAAATTCCGATTGGCATATACAAAAATCTTTAATGTACAGAAATGTGAGAGATTACAAATATGAAAATGATTTTGTGATCATAATCTAGGCTTCCAATGTTAATAAGCGAGCCATGGTAATAGATGCAATTGCCATAGGTAGAGAAAGGAATTAACTATTAGAATAATATTTTCTTTGAACATTCTATTCTCACATTATAATAAAACATTTTGTTTGACGAGCATCAAAACATAGCACATATCTACATAAAAGATACACAATCTCTTGCATCCAACCTGTACAATCAAATAAGCTCATTCTAATTATAATACTAATAATAATATACATTTTACAGAAATTCGAAAACAAAATAATATATTTTAAAATGTTCACATCTTAATTGATCTTCTTTTTCGCTAGTTCCCATGACCTAACCCTAATACAATATATGGGAGAGCTAACTCCAACATTTACTAAAACTCATTTGGTATACTTTTCCATAAATATTTCATTCTGCTTAGATTAGCATATTAAAAGAGATGAATTAACAATTTTACTACCTGCATTTGTAATAGTTTCACAATTAAGCCTTACTTCCTATATTGCATTTCCATTGACTATTCGAACTGTTTAATATTTTCAACGCATCATCGCAGCGTAGGACTTCCTTCCGTCTATGTGACAGCAAATCGGCTTATGAAATGTTTTTCTTATTATATTTTCTTTATTTCTTTCTTCTTCTTCTTTTCTGTTGCTGCGACTCCTTGGACAATGAAAGTAAACAAACCTGTGGCGAGGTAAATAAACTTGCGAGAGGCTTGATCGACGCCAGATACGACACAAGAAGGAAAACAGCATTCTAAGAAATAGAAGAAGCACTGGGGGAAAGAGAAGTTGGTTGGTTGGGAGGGGGGACAAAGGCAATAAAATGAGGTGGAGATACTTGTACTAGACAAACCAGTTGGCTGCATCACAAGACACACGCACACACACACACGCACACAGGGTTGCCCCTTTTTGATGCAACAACTTGGAGAAAAATCAGGAAAAACAGAACAGAACAGAACGAGGACTGTGGACTGTACTTTTGCTGCCTGCTGCCCAAGACGAAGACCCAAGAGCTAGACCAATGGATGCCCAGTACCAGTTTGGAGCCAGCAAACAAATAAATAAGCGTGCAGCTAGAACATAGAGGGAACGTGGACTGCGACGCCAACTGCAGCGGCGACTGAGGCACGGCTTAAGCGTGATTACACAGTAAAAATACTAGTAGATGAGGCGAACGGATACGAGTACAAACGGCGGAGCACCGCGACATGCCTGGCATAATAAAGGGGTACGAGCCAATGGGCAGTCGTGGCAACAACAACAGCAACAGCAACAACAGCAATGTAAATGTTTATGTATCTATGGGATACGACGGCGATCGGCCTAGGCAGCAAAAGGTGACTGATCTTTACAATTCGACACTTTGACTTTACAACAACAGCAGCAAAGAAAGACGCAATCAAAACAAACGAGAGTTCCCTCATTAATAGTGCTCGACTAGCAGGTACCCTATAAGTTTGTATAAGAGTAAGTATAAGAGAGAGAGAGAGAGAGAGAGAGAGAGAGAGAGAGTGGCTTGATATTCTTGGCAAAACATGCAGAGATGTATTAGTGGCAGAAGTAGATAAAGGAATCCACAAAGTAATATATGTATATATTGATTTCGAGCACTTCCAAATTCAGACTCTCCTTACACCAGTACTTAATTCTGATAAAAGATAGTAAAAGTGTAAAGTCAAATTTATCATTTATTATTAAACCCATATTGATACTTATCGATCTTGAGTTATCTAAAATCGAAAGCTTTAATTACAAAGACAAATGCTAAAGCCCAAATCGATTCAACATATATACTTCATATACTCAAAGCAACACTGAGCTGCAGCCCAGTTGACCCTTTAGGCATTTACAATTCCTAGAGGGTATTAAAAATGCATCGATGTTGAAAACAAAGTTGTAAAAAAATCGAAAGGTGAGCCGAGGGCAACACATGACAGCAAGAAGAAGACATAAAAACAAGTATCCAAGCAAAAGGATGCACGAATCGATACCGGACAGCATGTTTATGCATGACTGTCTGTGTACGTCTCACTATGCATGTGTGTCTGTGTGTGTGTGTGTGTGTATGTGGAGGCAGGGTCAAGGTAAACAAAGATTTACCTTTATGATGGATTTTGCTTGACTGAGCGTGTTAATGGATTTTCCTTCGCTCCTCTCTAAGTTCTACTCAAATTCGAAGGCAATCAAAATCAGTGGCAAAGCTGGCATTTAGAAAATATAAAAAATAAAAAATAACAGAATTGTACGTCCCTAAGTACGATAAATGTAAATGGATCTCGGGTTTTAGATTTGACCGAAACCAGTTCTGTCAAACCGAGAAAATGTACCGCAGTTGCAGTGTGGCAAATGTAAAAACTTGTTGTAAATCAGCAGCAGCAGCAGCAGCCGTTGAGCAGCTGCTGGCTAGACGGCCAAATTCTAGCATAGCAATTGAGCCTTAGCTTTAAGTTTGCTGCATGAAAAGCTACAGCCCTACAGAAAGTGAGAGCGGCAGAGGTGCGGGGGGCGTTACAACCCTTTGGCACACGGGGCTGGACAGCCTGTCAGTTTAGGTTGCCTCTGAATTGTTGGCTGAGCAAGCATTTTTATGATGGAATTATTACATCATTCATCTTCATCAACAGTGACACAGACTCTGTTTCTCACTCTCTCTCTCTCGCTCTCTCTCTCTCCCTCTCTCTCTTTCTCAGTCATCTCGTCCTACTAAAACATGCTTATCGACTTCATAATTTACATAGCTTTATATGCATAACTACAAAACCTGTGACCAGATTTTAGCCAGAGACTGCAAATTGTCATGCGGGTTGCTTTTTCTCCTGTTTTTTTTTTCTTGCTTGGGGTTGTTGCTGGGAACAAAAAACAGAAATTTGACATTAAAAGTGTCTACACTGATATGAAATCTAATTACATTTCTTCTTTTGTCACTGGAAAGTTGTGAAGCTTGTGAGTGTCAACAAACTTGAGATTATATTCTTATATATGATGATCAACTTTTATTACTGCTGAAATATATTCGATAAGTGATCTTTATAACACTTTCGGACTAATTTTTTAGAGAAGACAGATGAGTTTTAGTATCAAGTCTCAGATCTAAAGTTTTCCTATCTTATAACCCAAATGTATCTTCTAGTTAAAACACTTTCCTAATATTGAAACAAATCAAAAAACTCAGCTTAGTCTGACTGAGCAGTCTGGAAGAGGAATTTGCTCTACTAATATGCCTCCCTTCTCTCTCTCTTCCTTCCTTTCTCTTCAAAACATTATCGAACCTCATATTACAACGTACAACGAACATCATTATTGATCAAATCAAAAATTTCGAAATACCAAACAAAGTTACAGTGCCTACTACTACCTCGAGGAATCCCGTTTTGCACTTTCTCACATCGTTTTTCCAAATGTGATCTAACGACTTTTTGCTCCACTAACCGTCAAATTGCTGAAAGACAAAACCCCAAGCAACTGCCACAATTCACATGACCCAAAACCCGAAACCGGACTCAGACTCGCAGTTTGTCAGTTTTGTCAGGCCGCACACAGCGCTTGAAGGAAATATGAAACGGAAGCCACGTCGGCGAAGGACAACACCAGCGCCACTTTACACAACGAGTAACAAGGATAACAACAACACAAAAAAAAGTTGAATAGAAATTCCTGAGATAATCAACAGCATTATCTCTCGATTATGTGTTGAAAATTCCATGAAAATTGCACAAAATAAAAAAGAAGCGAAACACCGACTGAAGGTTGCCAAAAAAAAAAAAGAAGAACCTTATTGAACTATATCCGGATGATCGTCAGATGATGATGTCGTTGATGAAGGAACACCCGAGTGGCGGCGCATCCGCTTCTCCTTTTCGCAAATGTGAGCTCATCAAGCCCTCGGTCACTTGAGGCTTAAGCCGGGCCTTAGCCAACATTAAAAAACCAATGAGAAATGCCGCAAAAAAAATATATATATATATCAGACATGCACCCAAATGAGGCAAAGCCAGAGCGAGAGGGCAACCTATCCATAGAGCGAGAGCGAATGAAATAAACGTGAGAATTTGCTGGTCGAATGTCCTTTAAATTTGCCTGGCGCATTGTGCCTCATCAAGTACTTGTATAGATTTTGCTAGTTGTGTCCTTATTATCCTGCCTCGGACGCATTGTTGCCGCACAATGAAAGCATTCACATAGACTACGAGTATATGTATATGTATGTAATATATAGAATCCAAGAGATTTTTTACAGCGCTTCCAATGAATTCCGTTCGCTGAATGAGCTCAGTTTATGAATGAAATACGCACTGAATATGTGTATGTGTTATTAAAGCGGAATTGCCGCGCTATTTGTATACCCTGTAAATGTGAAATTGATAGACGGCAATGCTGAGTTTGATATTTTTTTAATTATATTTTAAGTGTAAGTAAGAAAGGAATTTTATTTATTCCTCGCAACAAATCGGAATTGAATCCAATACTTCAAATTATATTGAGCATATTTTTTCCATGTTTTTTGAAGTATCGTTAAGCCCTGCCCATTTCATATCTATAAGTCTTAGGAATACTTCTTATAGATACACATAAAGTAGCAGCCGAAGAGCATTGCAAAACCCGCTATTGCTACTTCACCTACAAGTACAGGGTACACTCTAGTCATGTTCTCTCACCTCTGCCTCGCTCAGTTTTTGTTATTGAATAAGAAAATTGTGAAAACAAAAACCCACAACCAGAGGAGTGCAGGCGTGAGAAGGAATTTGCGGCCTTGTCGACAACTTTATTAGGCCAAGTGTTTTTTTCGGCTTTCTTGTTTTTTTTCGATGTTGTTTTTATTATTATTGTTCTTGGTTGCATAACGTGGGTGGCACCTGAAGAACACGTGACATGCCGACAGGAAGGATCTGCCCAATAATAACAGCGAGTGCAATACAGAAACACGCACACAGGAAGTGGCATGCAACACGTTGCATTGATTTTTGCGCGCCAAAAACGTTGTGTTATGTAAATATTTGAGCAAGTAAATCCTTTATGAGGCACAACTCCTGTGGCAATTGCCTTGACCCTTTATCTTGGCTTTTCGAACATGTGTGAAAATCTGATGCATGCAAATGCAGTTCTGCAGTGGAAATCGCACATTAGACAAGGCCTGACCAGGCGAAGGTCGTCAAGGGGGCTGGACAATTGGTTAGCCCAGACGAGCTGATGCCATAACAGCATTACACAACACATCAGCCAGAATGGCCGACAGCGACTACGTTTTATGGAGGTGCGAAATGACACATTTTGGCCGGGTCACAAAACCTGCCGCGTCATTGACGGCAACTGCGTGCCTGTGCGGCCAACAGAAAAAAAATGAAATAAAGGTATGTAGAAGCTGAAAAGGTAGGCCTTGGTTAACAGTTAGTGCAACCTGTTGGCCAAGCCTTGCAATTTGTCACCTGAGGCGACATACAAATCGCAGCAGTTGCCAGCTGAGCCTTGCTTTGAGCCGTTGCGGCCCATTCAGCAACATTTTGCTGCACAGTTACCAAACACTTTTCATTCACAATTCGTGCTCAGCACTCGCTGGGGAATTTCATTGGTTTTGATTTTATTTTATTTACTTTTATTTAGGGAGAATAAGCAGCAATATTTATAAATTTCTAGCGAAAATATTTGTGTCTGCAAAATCGTTTTTTTTTTTATTTTATTGCCAAATCATTTCCTATGCGAAAAAATATTCATGTTCAATAAGATGAGATTTTATGCAATGATTGACTTTTCCCAGCCTTTGCCCATTTAATTGTGTACGTGCCCCGTCAATAGCCCAGCTCTGGCAGCCTTTGAAAACCAATTTCCCAGCTATGCAATTACCTGGAAACGCCAAACCCTAAACCAAAACTCAATGTCAAGTTAATACGAATTCCTACACGTGGAAAAAAGGAATCAAAAATGCTGTGAACATTTTCTGATATAGTCGAAAATTCTCGAAAATAGTTTTATTATATAGTTCATAAAGTTTTGGCTTTAGAGTTAGTGGACTTATATAATATATAATATTATAAATATATATGAAAGATACAGTATTTAATAATTAAGTTAAACTTTCATAGACATCTTTAGAGGGTATTATGAATTATGTTTATGTTATTTAAAACATTTCACGCTTTAAGCATTGACAACTCTGATTTTCTTGCAGTGTACTACGCATTAACACTTGTCCATTCATTAAGCCTAGAACTTGGCCAGAACGCACTTCAATTGCAGCAACCTGTCAACATAATTAATCCCCCTTTCCCTGCCGCTCTACAAATCAGCTGATTGTGACTGCGTCGGCTTGCCTTTGAGCCAGCCTTTTGTCCACAAAAAGCAGCAACAGACAGTGAGACAGAGAGAAAGAGAGAGAAGCAAATTATGAACAATTCATAAAAAAGTAGGCCCTGCTCGACATTCCCAAGGATGTGCCTCCAAATCGTTGTTGTTGTGTTAATTGTCCAACAGACGAGGACGAGGTCGTTTTGGCCAGAACTGCGCCATTAACGGCAGCAGCAACTATGTCGGCTCCCACGGCTTGTCGCCTGCGCTGCAGCTCGACTCGGATCTGTTTTTTTTTTCTTCAATTTTTTTATGCCATTTACACAGAAATCTTGCAACAAATCACGCGCTCCTTTTGTGGCTGCCTTCTCAGCTGAGCTGCGTTTTTACCACTAATTTTTTTTTTCATTCCACTTTTTACCGAACTCGTATAGTTCGTATTTTGACCTTTATTTGTTTGATGTTAAAATATAATGCTGCCTTCCCCCCCACACATAAGAGGGAAACTCGTAATGGCTAAGTGCATTTGGGTTTGATTCAGCGCAGGATCTTATGATCGGTTGATCTTTAGTTGAACCTGTGACGACGCAATTCTGTGCCATTAACAGGGTTCGAATCTCTCTCTCTCGGCCTGGGGTTGCACTAGTTTGCTTTTTATTGGGCCGAGTCCTAATTGCGGTGTGGAATCTTCAACGGCATTGAAGTTAATCATTTCTTGTACCTGCGGCTTAGACAGTCAAACAAGTCAGTGCAAACAAGCAACAACCAGGGTCAGAACCAGGAATGATGCTTGGCAAATGGACTGCATTTATTTATTTTTTTTTGGCTATTGCCTTTGATTTTTCACAACACAATTTGTTGCTTTTGTTACATTTGGTGTGGATCTTTATCGGATGGTTCGCTCGCATTGTGCTTTCCGAGGTTTTTATGGCCAACGCAGACATCCTGTGTGAGAAAATCTATAGTTGATGAGCCAGCCGACAGCTACAGCTACAGCACTAACTACTGCTACAACAGCGACAACAACATTTTGCAGTTTTCAGTTGAATGATGGGGCAACAATACCGAATGACACTTACCTAACATGAAATCTACATAATGACAGAGGGCCCAAAGCAGCGAACACAGAGGGGGGAAACTAGTTCAGCTAGCTAAATTACGAACCGGTATTTGGCATATGCCATATATATATACGTTATATCCTGCAATTCCCATACAGGACATCTTGCGCATCCTTGGCAAACGCACCGCGGGGTAGCGCGGCTGAGGTTGAGCTAAGGTCATGTCAAGGCTGCAACAACTTTGCATAAAATATTTGAAAATGTTTTCATTATGGTAAATAGACACACACACACACACACACATACACAAGCCTATAAAACCTAGGCTGGTTTCCCACAAACCAAAGGGTTTGCCGCCCCTGTCCCGTCTTAGATGTTGCGCTATATATTGGTGATAAATTAGTTTAATGGTCTTGCTCGAAGAAATTCAAAAAGGCAGTCGACCGCAGGCAAAGCTTGCAGCCAAAGGCAAAGTTTTTCTCTCTTTTTTTTTTTGGCGGCAAAACGTTGCCATGGCTAACCGAGCAATGCCGCGTACGTGCCTGGACAAGCGCTGCCTGGCGAACAATAGCTTAAACCCGTCCAAAAAAAAAAACAAGCCCAACTAAACAGAGGCGAGTGGCCCAATAATGAACTGGCCAAACAATGCGCCAACTTTTCAGTTAAAAACTACCAAAAAAAAAATAAAAAAGAAGAGATATTATAAGACAAGGAAATCACGTTCTGGCAATGCACACACATCGCTGATTCCTTTAAAGGCCGGACAGCGGTCAGTGCAAAAGGAGAACAGGACGCTACAACAGGACCTCGTTTCGTGTACTACATGACACAATTGCAATTGTTTGGCACACGTGCAACCGAGGAGTCGAGTGCGCTCATCCATTGTTGCAATTTCTATATATATATATATATACATATATCTGTAGTCTGGAGTCTGCATGTGACATTTTTCAATGAGAGCTACGCGTTACTTTGAATACAGTTGCCTTTATTGAACTGCGACGTTCTAGAGCAAGTGAATGCGCCCAAACAATGCGATCCTTTATGTCCTTTTGTTGTTGTCTATTAAGAGGTCTTTCGGGTGGGAGGGGCGTTGTGTTGTTGCAATTTTAGCGTCATTTTATTGTTATTAATTGTATGGAATTGGTTTTTAAATGTCCTTTGTTTGACTCAACCACAGGTGAACTGCGTCGCACTGAATGCAATTTTATATGTGATTGTAAGAAGAGATATACTCTATGATGGTCGTAACTTATAAATATTTTCGGATTTTTGTTTCAGTTGGCAAAGATCACAACAGAGTTGTGAAAGAGAAACTAAGAAATCTAAAAAAAAGTTACACTCTAGAGGTTCAATTTGTACCTAGATATCAAGCATAAAGGCAGTTTTCTATTTTCTGAATGAAATTCAAGCTATTGATCAATTTATTTATTTCTGTATACAAAGCTGTGATCATATAGAGCCAAAGATAACTCTTAGCTGTACAGATGAAGGTGAATTGATATACATTTTGTTCAAGTTGTATTAGTTGTCTGTTAGCAAACAACTGAAGGAATTTCAGATATCATAAGTGCCGATCTGACATCTATTCTAACTAAGTTATGCTTTAGTCTAGTGTAGTTAATAAACCAAAAAATATTCAACTATGATATAAGCACTTAAAGTGAGAACTGAAAGCTAGATTTTAGTTGCGTTCATGAAATAAGTTCCATTATTATAATATATAATATATTATATAATGATTTAATATTGAAAGAAATACAAGATCTTTGCCTTTTGATCATTCCTCTCTATATAAGCAAACTCACTGACTGAAATATGTCAAGGCTTGCAGTAACCCAAAGTTATTTTCACGGAAATCCATGAATAAACCCTATTTATCGAGGCCAAACAGCAGCCTTGCTAATAAAGAATATAGTAAAGTACTTTTTGAACAATATACCCCCTTCCCGTGAAGCTCCCTGGATGCCTTTATGCCGCCAGATCATTGACAAATGCCTTTCATCTTACAATATTGCCAAATTTTTGGACAATTTTTGCACAGTTGCAGTGCGAGCTGCCGTTTGTTTAACACCTACTCAAAAAAGTTGATTTTTTACAGTAGACCAAAAAATAATTATGGAACCGAGTTAGGGGCAACCTGTCACAATAACAACTATAGATGCTGCAGCGCTTACATAACTGAAAGGCGTGCAGGGCGCGGCAGGTAACTCTTCAGTCTCGAGGACATCGACAGCGCGGCACAGCGGAGGCTTGCACCAGGGCAGAACTATGAATACCTTTTTGGACACCTTGTAATTCATATTTTCCAAACAGAAATTTACCAATGTTACATTTAACACTTTTGTTCGAGCATAATTTTTCGGGGTTACCATAACCTATTGTTTGGGCAACTTTTGTCCGAGTTTGAAGTGGCCGCGAGACACTGTGCACTGTGCCGATTCGCGCTCAGTGACAGTGACACTGTCTCAGACAGTGGAAACTAAGTGGCTACCACTTCTAGGAAGAAGAAACCATTCAATGAATGATTTTATTTTCGGTTTATTTTTTGAATGGAAAAAGGAGTGCCCTTAACCGCTGAGACACAAATCAGAGAAACCATTTCCAGAGATACAGTGAAAGAGAGAGATATGTGTGTGATCATGCCTAGGACGATAAAAGGTATGCCGGAATGTGCCTTCAAGTATTTATAGAACGCCGACACATTTCTAAGAATTTCCTACTCGTTTTTTATCAATTCCAATGTTTGAGAAATGCAGCTGTGTCATACTCTGCGATATCAAAATATGCAAAAACATCACAACATACGAAACACTTATATATTTATGTAAATCAATGTACGGTCAGCAAATAGAACTTCAAAATATTTGTGCCCTACGCAAGTTTGCACAAGCAATTGCGTTCACTCAGTGCGGCGCTGATAGCAGAAGACAAAAAATAGATATTTTGAAAGAAAAATAAACAAATCTTAAATACATTTTTGAATAGAGAAAGGTGTGGTTAAAGTTAGGGAAATAAATAATACTGCAAAATATATTGTAATTTAATAATTTATATTAAGTGAATTAATATATTTCATACAATAAATGCAAATTTAATTATATTCGATTTATATTATGACAAATTGCATATCATTTTCAAAAGCTTTTGTCAACTAATATATGTTGATGTTGATTTAGTCAGTAGAAAGGCGCAAAAACCAGTTATTTTGCAGGTGTATATGATTTAAAGGACACTTTGTTTAGAATAATATTGATTATTTTACTTTTTTATTATTTTAAAATTTGTATCATTCTTATAATTCAACAAGTAAGAAAACTCTAGTCGGGGGTACCCGACTAGGAGATCCCCTGAACCCGACTAGGAGATGCCCTGAACCCCGTCCGATCTGCGTTTTTAAATATATTCCGTATCTTGTATACATTACAAACTTATACAAAATTTAATTAAATTAATTTTATTTATTTATTTTAATTTAATAAAATTAAAATTAAAATTAAAAATTAAGAAAATACGGCGGGGCTTGAACCCAGATCTGCTTGGTACGGCGTGCCCCGCTTCTAACAACACCGCCACTGCACTGTTTAATTAAACAATAGCAAATTCGAAACTAAAGTCAGCTAAGAATTATAACAAACAAACAAGGGACTTCCAAAAAAAATTTCAAGTCTCTAGCTCTTATATGTTCTGATATCGACGCGTTCATACATACGGACAGACGGACAGACGGACAGACAGACAGACAGACGGACAGGGCTAAATCGACTCAGCTCGTCTCCCTGATCAAGAATATATATACTTTATGGGGTCTGCCACGCCCCTTCTGCCTGTTACATACATTTGGCAGCTTAACAAAACCATTATACCCTGATTTCCCATTTTCAATGGGTTCAGGGTATAAAAATATATATTTACATTATTATAATAATTAGTAAAAGTAGATTTAGTTATTTTATTATTATTATTTTCAGTATGATGAATCTTATATTATTTGTTCTCAGGTTCTTTTTTTATGATTTTTTATTTTTTGTTACTAATTCTTAATTTAAATTATCTTTTTTTATTTAGAATTGTTTCTGTTATCTTACTTCATTACATTTTTTTCTTAATTTCTATATTATTTGTTTATTTTATTTTTTATTTATTTGTTTACTTATTTTCTAATAATTTACATCCATTATAAATCTCTTTTAAGCCTATCCATAAGCTTTACTCATCATATTAATTTTCGCAGCTCGTAGGGCATTAATATTAGATAACAATGTGAGTATGCGGCAAGCCACTCTATATGACTATGTCTCTATTCATATGCACATACCTATATACCTATACATATATATGTACATACATATATATTTATATATACACAATTATATGTATTTATATAGAACTACACTCGACAATATTTAGACATAATTTGCTTCATTCAAAAACCAAGCACGCGCCGTGCTTAGTAAATATTGAAAAGAGTAAATAAAATCAAATAAATTTACATACTCAAATATATATATTTATATACATACATACACACATATACTCATGACTGAAATTGTAGCGAATCGGCAGACGCTTTGCGCTTCTACTGGAAGCACGTCGCGAGCATTTCCGCAGTAAGATCAAATATGATATACGCCAACAAAAAAACCAAGAAGAGGAAGAGGAATGTACATACATGCATGAGAGTCATGTGAAAGAACACGTATGACACACATATAATTTGTCAATGGTCACATATATACATATTACGATTATATATAAACATATATGTATATTTATATATGTATATGTATATGAATCGCATTCAAGGTCAAAGTCGTTTGGTTTCTTCAAAAGATTTGCCTGCAGCTTGCCGCCAGCTTCAAAATTGCAAGCGAATTGCGCGAAATGTTCATTGATAAGCAGCAGTAGCAACAGCAGCAGCAGTAAAAGCAACAGCAACAAAGCCTTTGAAGCTGTTAAAATGCCCGTTAAGCATACAAAAAGGCAATAAAAATATTTTTTCATTCATAAAAATGCGCCTTATCAGTGCAATATATTTTTATATATGTGTGTGTGTGTTTGTATCTATGTATTTCTGCATGCGGGCCTCTAGAGGGGGGCGTACATAACAACAGCCGCAGCAATCGCTGCGATAACTTTGTGACGTCACATAATTGCAGCTGGCGCTAATGTTCAAGTCTCGCCAGACCGCAGCACATGCCAACGACTCTTTGCCGACTCTTCTCCTCCCTCTTAGCTACAGCCCTGCAATTCTTGGCAGTTTCTTTCTATATATACATATTGACTCTGGTCAAACAGATAAATGACATTTATCGATTTTTTACGCGCTTTTAAATAAGTTGAAATATGTTTGTGCACTTCTGCATGCAAACACAGCGTTTGTATCTGTATCTGCAACTCTATATCTGCAGCTTGTGTATCTGTGTATCTGTGCATTCAGTATCTACGCCCGCTGGTTCTTTTTTTTTTTGTTTTGTTTTTGTTTTCCTGTTTGTCCAACACAATGTTCAACACTTTTTATCAGCGCAGCCCTAATGCTGATTTCTTGCTAAGCACATTCTCTTTTTTTCACTAAAAATTTTGTATTTTTGATATTTTCTTCTTCGTTTTTTTCCCTGTGTTTTATCTGCGACAACGATATGATGCCCTATCGACCGTGCTCCCCGCCTTATCAACGGGCCACCAAGTGAAATGCTGTTTCATTTTCTTTTATCTGTGCAAACAGCGGTGCAACAAACTTTCAAATGTTTGTCCAGTCTTAGCAACATTGTTGCATGCAGCAGTCGCCCGGCCTCAGGTTCCTTTTTTTTCTCTGCTTCATTCATGCAATATTTGTGGCGCAGTTTTTTTCGAGGCGATTTCCATTGATGATTTATGATCGTAAATTTTGGGTTTGCTGAACTTGCCGGCAAAAAAAAAAAAACGACGATGTAAATAGTCATAAACATAGATATTCAATGATTGTAAATCGTAAAACCTGCAACAGGTTCGAGTGTAAAGTGTAATGGATTGAACGTGACTTCAATAACGTGAAGTCAGGTAAAATCAGGAATTTTCTATAACTATTTTAGCTGCAAAGTGTACACAAGCAGATATCAGTTAGGTGTTAAGAAAGTTAAGATCTATGGTAAAAAAAAGAAATGTATATTAGAAAGAAGAAGAGATATCTAGAGTGGAGTAATCTATATGAGGCTATAAAGTAGAAGTGCATGACAAAAAATATATGATAATAATATATTATATACTATAATAATATATTATTATTATTATTATTATATATTATAATGAATATTTGTATATAACTTTATATTCGTAAAGTAAAACTTAGTAATCTTATAGAAACTCATTCGGATTTTAACATTTTCCTTTAGCTTTTGCTTACCTTAGACAACATTTCATGACATACAACACAATCTGCAATGAGAAACCAAGAAACAAGTCAGACGACACCTTGCTTAGACTCATCGTGAGAAACATTGAGGTCACCTCTGGACTATATGTAATATTATTTATTGCATCATGCCCACGATTTGGCCTTTGGCAAAAGTGACTCCCACGCACGCCAACTGCAGCTGCACACTCTCTAGATTTCTCACAGTGGGCTACTCTTTCACTCCGGGCTGAACCTTTCACTGGCTCAAGTGTCCGCCGCACAAATTAGCGTGCCAAGGAACAAAGGAACGCGTTGTTCCCAGCGCTGACCACTTGAGTCTAGTGCGCAGGTTTGGCGAGGATTTCTTCTTGGTTAATGTTTTCTTATTTCTTTTTTTTGGACGCATGGTAAACGCGTACCACTTTCTTTGTGGCACAGTGGGTAGATGCATATACATATGTGTGTGCGCGTGTATATACAAAAAATATCAGAAAATTGAAAACATTTGTCTACGAAAACACAGCCAACAACAAAAGTCGCTGGCGACACTTGAACCGTTGACAAAGCGCAGACAATTTCACAATGCCCATTCCCACGATACTCTCTTTCAAATGGGACCAGGACCAGGGGCTAGGGCCACGACTACGGCTAGGGGCTATCTAATGGTCGCACAAGCAATTTTTTTTCCCGTCTTCTTGCACTCGGCAAGTGCAGAAACTGGAGATGTTTCGCATGCATCTATCCCACTCGCTCGCACGCTGACATATAGAAGATATATAACAGTTGCAACTTGCAAGACTGTGTCGTCTGGCATGTGTACACTTGATATCCTGGCGTGTTTACTTTAACAAATACTCTTTCTTCTCTCGCCTCTCGTCTCGTCTCGTCTCGTCTCTTGACTATGTATTTTTATTATTATTACTATTATTATTATTGTATACAATTCATTTTTTTCTCTCTCTCTTTCTCTCTCTCTTTCTTTGCACAGGTTTTGCCATTAAGGTGACTTTTCAAAAAATCTTCACACACTCCCCGGGTATCGGCCTGTGTGTGCGTGTGTGTGTGTTATGTGGGTTGGGACAAGTGACAGCATCGTTTATGACCAATGCCAGCAGGTAATTTTTCAGCTTGACTTCATCGACCAGACGATTTACCGAATTATTCGCACGTGCATTGGTTTAGATTGGAAATTGATGGGCACGACTCTGGGCCAAATTCCTGGAATCTATCTCATGCCTAATGAGTGCACAAACAAAGACAACAATGTTGTGTCAATTGCTCTCAAATTATGCAACAATAGCAAATGAATTGAATATGCCAAAAAATGTATTATCTTCTGATTCATCAAAGAGATTTGCACAGATTTTATGAAAAGTGCAGCATACTTTCGAGGGTAATGTGTTAAGATCGAAACTGAAGAGTTGGAAAAGCCAACAACCATTGGGATATGAACAAAAAACTTGTTATATAAAAGTAGAATTGTAGCTTTCAGAAAATTATACGAAGTATATAAAAATATATTGATATAGTAAATGAAAATAAATATATATATATATTCGAAATTAATCTCTTTAAAGATTTCAGCCTGCAACTCAACAAATTCAGTGCAAACCCAAAACTGCAATCAAAAAGTCACACGAAACTAAGATCCCATAACAAAAGTTAAGTAAATTCCATTGTTTAACCTTAAATATCGACTTTAAATGAGTTTGCTTCATAGAAATCACTGAAAATTTTCTTCAGAACTGTTGCTATTTATCATCTATAGCTAAACTAAATAGTTGAAGTCATATACAAACTCTCACAAACAAATCTTGGCGCTCAAACGGCCTTAGCCTTTAAACAGCTTACATGTAGGTACATATATGCTTCTTTTCATCAACAACTCCATTCTTCAACAATTATGATCGTAGCACAATGAAGCGTATTTCCAAGAATACATTAGCCAGAACGCCACTTCCTTTTTGGCATGGCTGCATAGTGTACTCCCCCTAAGTATGAATACGACGCGACTCGAGTCGAGTCGAGTCGACTCCACTCCACTCAGAACTAATCTCAAGGCTTGTGATCTGTGATCGTATGTTGAGCCCAGACCCCATTTAACCAGGAGCCGAGCATCACACCCCAACTCTTTTAGCACAACATAAACCATACGACGACTTCCTCATTTCCGTTTGGGGGGGTTTCTCTTGCGTTCTTCTTTTTTTTTCTGTGGGTACAAAAATATATTTTCAATTTTGCCAGCACATTAATCATAAGAGTTCGGCTGCGTTGTTGCCCCCATTGAGGCAGTCAGTCAGTCAGTGAGCGAGACCCCTTTCATATGGCATACGCATCTAATCTTTGAGATATTTTTGGGCATAGTTCTTCGGCATTCTGTCTGTCGGAGTTTTTCAATTATTTCAGTTTTTATTACTAAAAGTTGACACTCTATATGGCAAGGGGCATGAGGCATGAGGCATGCGGCATGTGTGTGTGTGTGTGTGTTGGTATGTGACTTGGTGTTCGTGCCACACCGACAGCAAAAATACGTTATGCTCGTTTATGTTGCGCCTCGTCTGCCTCTGCCGCTGCCGCAGCCACTGTTGACAACGACGGGTTGAGAGCACTGCTCACGTTCTGCACTCTCACTCTTACTCTATGCCTTCTGCTTTGCCCTCTCACTCTCGATCTCTACCTCTCTAGCTGTCTCTCTTGCTCGGTCTCAGTCTCACTCTCTATGCTGTTGCTCAGTGTGGCGCATTGCACCAGCCAGTGGCAGGCAGGGGGGTTTATTGAGCGTCGAGCCATGAGAATGTGCCCATATCGCATTTTATCAAACATAAACACACACAGACAAACACAGACACACACCAAACACACTCTCTCACACACACACACACTCGCACACACAATTGCGCGCCAGATTCTGTAACGGACAAAATTTTCTTATGCACCAAGCGTCGCAGTCGCGGTCGACTTCGCTGCCGCTGCTGGCAGCAACTGCCTTATGCTGAAATTTGTTGAGCCGTTTGCTCAACCCGCCCTGCCACGCCCCGCGGCCCTCATCTGTTAGCTATTTGCATAATGTTTCGCTTATTGAGCGGGTGTGCCGCCTGCCTGTGACGCCTTCGTGCGTCTATGTGTGTGTGTGTGTGTGTGCTGTGTATGTGGCATAAAGTTATTTGTGGCAACGGGTTCGAGCTGCGGTGGTCCTACGAAACGTAGGTGGAGCCGTTTCCCAGGACAATAATTCTGCAATTGTAACACCCAACTGAATGGCTGACACAATTAGGGTCCAGTATTTTGTTATTTTTTTTTTTTATAGCATGTAGGGGATGTGTCTATCAGCCTATTCTTGACTTTATTGTTCGGCTAGCGTGAGATCAGCACACGGCAGGTATGTGCCGGCAGCCTAGCCACTCGCCCACTTGCCACTCGCTCGTGCAGCTGATAAATGATGTTGCAATGTTAGGGCCATCCAATTCTTATATATACCATTTTTTCCAGCATCATCAACGAACGGCAGCAACACTTGATGATTTGCTGTGCCATTGTTGCAAGGGCCAAGAGTCGCTAACAAAAAGCAGCTCAGCCTAACACCAACAACAAGTGGAAGACAACCCACCAGAGGCTGAGGTAAGAGCAGGTAAGAGCCGACTGCAGCATACTCGCCCAGAGCTCAGTTATACGCAATTGTCTACAAAATATTTTTCAACTTTTAAGCCGATCTTTTGTGGTTTAACTTCAAAGTTTGCTTAATATAACTTTACAATTACTACAAAATATTTTTTTCCCCGATTTTTTTAACTTTTTAAAGCATTTTTATCTTAAATACAAATTTTTTGAAGTCTCTAAACATTTTGTTCTTGTGTTCAGAAAAATAGTAGTGCGACTGAAATGTTGGACAGCAAAAATTTTGTGATAAACATAATACATGAAAATAATTTGAAAATATATATATGAATATATATGTTAATTTTAATATTCGTTTCAAATTATTTTCAAAATATTATATCCAACATTTCAGTCCCACTACTATTTTCATGAACGCAGCCATATTTTAAAATATATTTTCCAAACCTCAACTATTCAACTACAACATGATCTCATATACACCTCCAATACACAGAATATTCAAATTTGCCACGCCCCTGATGAGCATATATGTATAATCCATATAGTATATAACCCATATGTCAAGCTCCAAAATAACTTCCGTTCAAACAAACTTCTACAAAACCAATATACCCCTACTTAACTCTCCTGACGAGTATCTAAAGAAATCCAAAAATCCGTGCAATACAACAAAAGTCAGACAGGTTTAGATACACTTCTAGAGCCCAGCTCCGTCCACAAGATCCGTTAGAGGGGTCCCAGACTTTTCCCACATCGATTTTCTCGACCAACAGCTGATTGCACAAAAATTTTCCCAGCACCGCTCAGCTGACTCAGTGTCTGTGTGTTCACTTGTTGTTTGCTAGGCTTAGCAGGACGGGCACCACAGGACGTGGCGGCTGCAGACTGTCCACAAATGTCAAACCTGTCTGCCCAACAAGGGATATCTATAACTAGCCGTAAAAAATAGTATCCTTTCTGGGCCGCTGTTGCACTTTATTTGGAGTGTCAACGGCAAAGTGAGCGTGCACAACAGGATATTTGTCGACTGGCCGTTCCTTAGCTAGTCTATCCTATCCAAACTACTCCTCCACATCTCTCTGGCTCATTAATTGACCGGCGGCTCGCATTGCCAATGATGAGAAAATTGTACGTTCAAGTGTCCATTCAAGTGCTGTGCTTAGATTTATGCACAGATAGGACCTGAGTCCTTAGACCGACCGACCACTTTCCCTTAGGTATCGCATGTCACAGGAGTTTATCTGTTATGCGCTCTCCCTAGGAACTGTCACCAGACCAAATTATTTCGCTAAAAATACAAACCCGAGAGGCGCTTAGCTAAGATATTTCCAGGAAACCAAATCTAGGTTTTGCGCAACTCTATTAACAGTTAGCCACACACACTCACACACAGGTGCCACGCCTACTGTGCGACAGTTCTCCAGAGTGTTTCCCGCTAAAGCAACACTTGTGTAAATATGAAGTTCGCAACGTTCTGGACTTAACTGTCCTGCGTTCCGGCCTGCCCCTTCGATTATGTAACGTAAGCCGAGAACATGGACAACTCCTCGACCATTCGCTGACTCTTCAAGCGTATTGAATTACACAAGGGATGTCAATTTGGATTTTACTTCTTTGGGTTTTTGCGGTCAATCGGCGGTGACAGTTCGAACTTTGCTTAACGGCTCCAATTTTGAACTCTCGAACTGTTCGAACAGCCTTTTGACTCTAAGGATGTGGTTGCAATATTTACTTAGGACTGAGAAGTTTAACAAATTGTGAAGTTAGCGAACGTAGCTCAGCTTCTGGCAGGATATTTCCTTTGGGCGGAACTGTCCAGCGGAAAGAAAGTCGTCTTAAAGGAAGCGGAAACATTTTTTGTCGGCTAGTTCCGGTACAGGTGAATGCGCCGCCATAAATGACGTGGCTAAGCGAAACAAACAAACGTTTTTGGATACCATCTATGCTAACTGAAAGAATCCAGTTCAAAATATTCCTAAGACAGCAGAGCGATCTGTAAGCGACCTATCATGATTAGCGTCTTGGCGGTAAGACATGCTGAATGACATTATTTTACTGAAACTTCAGAAATATTGCTATTAGAAACTTACATTAGATCCTCACATTACATGACTTGCTCGCAAACCTCTCATCGAGTATGTATCAAAATAGATCCCTTCACTAAGATCGTCTTCTAACCTTCTAATATGCTATCACATATAAGCACGTATAAGCTTTTCATTTGAGTTTAATGAACGACACCCACACCCACACACACACACACACTCATATATAATCAGCAAAAAGCGTGCCCCATTGGCACACACCAAAAAGCCCAAAAGAGACGCCAAGTTTCGCGCCAAAATTGCGTCACACAGCAACCAAAATATAAAATAACAACAACAAAAACATAGCTTGGCTCTGCGCTTTGGCGGTCTCCACACACACACACACACTCACACACACAGACTCACACACACACACTCACACAATCAGTCGAGACAAGGCACCACACACATAACGATCGTGGCAAAGCACAATCAAAAAATATGAACTTCCCATTCTTATGCGATCACGAGTGGGAGACCGTAGACCGTTGACAGGGGCACTGAGAGCGAGATTCAGAGGGGGGCAGGGGCATTCGAATATCGAAAATCTCGCACAAACCAATGCAAAAAAGGCGAAGCGCTCAATTTAGCTCTCTAATCACGCAGAGTTTGCACTGCAAATTCCTTTTGGGCAGTGCCTCCCTATTGCCTGTGCCTCTGCCTCTATGTCTCTGTGTCTGTGTCTGGAAGAGGCTCGGGTACTGGGACATGGCCTGGACACAGTTCGTAGCTTTCGCTTAGTGTCCAGATTGCAGCAGTCCTCAGCACTTGTAGTGTGCATGTGTGTGTGTTGTTGGCCTGTTAAAAACATTTCGCCGAAAATGTGTCTGGCACGTTAAATACGCTTTGGCCAGGTAACTTGCAGTTCTAACCAGACACTGCAGACAACAACAACAGCAGCAACAACAACAAATACCATTGATCAATGGCTTAGGTCTTTGATACGTCCGCACTGTGGCGGTGGCGTGCATTTGAGGTTCGCTTTGGTCTCTCGGCTTTTGGTGGATGTCCCATGGAATGCTGTGCCACCAGTTCACAATATACATATATGCTTCAATAAGGAGTTTCGGGACAACAACAACAACAACATCAAAGAACAACAAGTGAGAATGATGTGGCAAAAATGCCTGACTGCAGGTTACCCTGTACTGAGTTTAAGCTTAAAGCAGTTGACTTAACTAATTTGGGCTCAGCTTTTAGTGACATTTTACGTGACATACTTTAACTTGATTATTTATGTAAGCTTTAAGATTTCCTGGCTTTTTAACCCCATGCAGAAATTAGTAAGACTTTCGATCAAAGAGAACTAACTGAATTCTTATGTCAAATCAAATGTATTTAGGCCATTCTTGCCTTTTGCACAGATCTGTCACCGAAGCCCTTAAGGCTCTCTATCTGTTACCCAAGTTTTAGTAGTCTCAAATAGTAAATCATTCCAGACTCCAATCCTAATCCTCTATAGTATATACTCTCTCTTTCTTTGCTCAGCACAGAGTAGCAGAAAAAAAGTTCCTGGGAAAAAATGTTGCACAACTTTACTACCTGCCACGTTCAGTGCGCGACGACGACGACAACGATCACATCCAATCTACACACACAGCTACACACACACACACACACACAACGACAGCCGCACACCTCGTCCCGCTTAGATTCATTAAGTGAAAAGTTTAAAGTCTCAAATTTTTCGTTCATGCCGGCTGGCTCAGTGATTTTTATGGGCCGAGACTCGGTTTGGCTTGGCCTCAATGGCCACAAGGTAGAAACGAGGATCTCCACATGTACTACAACAAAAAATCCAAAGCAGAAGAAGCAGAACAAGAAGAGGAACACATTAGTCCTCGAGCTTTATTACAAATTATGCGTCGCCTTCTTCAGCCTCTGCTTCAAATTCTCGAAGGTTTTCATTATTTTTTTTTTTGTAGATTCAAACTCATAAAGTTGTGTGCACAAGTGTCCATGTGTGTGTGTCGTGTCGAGTCCTATAAATGTAGATGTAGAACGCCGTCTGACTATCTGACGATAAGCGACACTCACACACACAAACAGTCAGCAAAAAAAAAAGGCGCACAGATTTTTGTAGGGGCAAAAATATGCAACGCAACTGGTTTATCAACTTGCATTTTGGCGCCAAAATTTCTGCAAATCTTTTTCAGGCCCTGCGCTTTGCACGCCCTTCGTGCAACACACAAGCACACTATAAATATATGTATATATATTTATATATCTATATATGAATATATACCCTTTATGCATATAATTTTCATTTTATTGGACAAAATTAATTGGGCGCCAAGATAGAGGCATTAAAAGCCACTTTAATTTGCGAACACACGCATCTCCACACAGAGAGAGAGAGAGAGAGAAGTATCTGGCAGATACAAATGTATCTGTATAAGTTTGCTAATGAAATTGTTGGGCAATAAGCAAAAGCCCACACACACACACACACACACATGTGTGTCTTAGCTAGTTTGTACGCACAGCTTCCTGTCTGATTATTTGCGGTTAGCCTGCAGCAAATTAGCAACAATGTAGATACAGATACGTATCTGAAGCCCATTGATGGCTGTTCGGCTGTCAGTCAGTCACTGCAGCTCAGCGAGAGCAGCGTAGATCCTTGACCATTGTGCCAAAAGAGAAAATAAGAATAGAAAAACTACCCGTAAAACGATCGAGTCTCCTTTGTGCATTCACTTGTTTCCTGTTTTTATATGCTTTATACATCTATCTTGTATATCCTTAGCCACCAATAAAGAGATTTCCTTCTTTTTGCACTCGGCCAATTAGTGGTCCGGTGGTCGGTGGTCGGTGGTCGCCGCAGTTGTACCTGTTATCCCGGCCTGCCGCAAAAACCAAACAAATTATGTGATTAACAAATATGAAAGATACGGCGCAGCGAGCGCTTTGTTTGAAAGAACTCTGTAAAGAATATGTAAGAAAAGTGAAATGTTCGGGGGGATTCTCACTCTCTCTCTCTCTCTCAGTCCCTCTCTCTCTCTCTCTCTTTCTCTCTCTCAATCTTTGTTTAACGCTTTGCTTATCGGCAAGCATTTTTTTTAGCACTTAAACAAATGCCTGCCCATTTGATAGCGAGCAGTTGGCCGGGCTGATATCAACAGGGTTCTGGTTCTGATTTCCTTTCAAATGAAATGTGCCTGCGCCACACAGATCCCGTGGGAATAATAACAGGCCCGAGCGCGGGCCTTAACTCATGTTTAATATGCGTCCAACGTTCGCGCCACTTCCGAGCCGCCTTTGAGTTATTTATGATGAGTTTTTCAATCGGAAATTCGCCACGAAATATGCCCAAGCAATTTAATCAGTTTACGATTGAAATTTATGTATACATATGAAATGTTGTTCTAGAAATATGAATGGTATTCCCGATTATATATTTCTATAACATATATGTATATAGTAAATATTTTCATCTTGAATTTCTATATATAATTCAATGAAATATGCCCTCAAATCTATCAAAGCATTTCAATTGGCTTACATTTTCAAGAGTTTATAAGTAAAACTCAAAGATAAGCCTGAATTACCATATTACATTCAAAACCTTCACTTTCCATCAAAAGTTCACTTCAAAACTTAAGTAGCCAAACCTTATCTAATCCCTCTTGAGAAGAGAAGACAAAGGCTGCTTAGGCATGAGCACAAGTCACCTCTAACCTACCAGATAAGATAAGCTTGATTGTTTTGGAGTATATATAAATAACAAACTGAATTCAATTCTTGTAAGCCCCCACCACTGGAGTAGACTACAGTAAACACTCAACACCCCATCAACATCAACATCATTTAACACTAAACGCGCAGCTAAAAATAAAGGGAGCAAATCAAATGTTTATACGCCAACGCAAAGATCAGAACGATACATAGAATAGATGCAGGACAAGTTTAAGAGCAACTCCCCACACACACACACACACAGTCACACACACACATACCAATACAGAGTCGTGCACTTAGTTCCATAGGGGGATAGATACACGGAAAACTCGTATTTCTGCCACCAAGCGAGGCGCACAAGCCGAAAGGTCAATGCATTTAGTTAATGCACAACAACTGCACTGGGCCTGCAGCTGTGTGTGTGTGTGTGTGTGTTGGAGCTGCAGCCCCCACACAGATGCGCGACAACGATATTAATATAAGCCCCAAGTCTGTGGCTGCAGCTACAGCTACAGCCAGTATATAGACGCAGCCCTCATTGGCCCCTGGTCCGCATCTAAGGTTCAAGCAACTCTACAAAAGCCTAGAGCAGAGCTCATTCCGTTTTATGTGGACACACAGCATCCACACACACACACACACATACACACACACACACACACACATGCATTCACTTATGCAGACATGTGGAGAAACTGCCTTCTATTTCGTAACGGGCATTGGAGAATATAACTCGTTCTACAGCTGAGAGAGCAAGAGTGTGTGTGCGTGTGTGTGTGTGTGTGTGTGTGTGTGTGCGAATTTGGCAAGTCTAACAAATGTTGCTAAGGCTGCCTCTTGAACGCGGGGGTCCCCAGTTGGCAAACCCTTGTCGAAACGCTGCCAATATTGTTGTCAACACAAATAAACATCATCATCTGGTTATGAACTGGGTCGGGATGCCAGTTGGCAACTGATAGGGTTTAAGACAAAAAAAAAAATATCCAAAATTAATATCAAAGGTATAAAAACTATCTTTACTAGGCCGAAGCTTAAATGTTCTTCTTAAATTGCAAATATATTAAAACCCAAATAAATTCAAATTATTACAATTTTTAGGGACTCTCTTAAATATCTAAAAATCAGAAAATTTGCTGTTTTAAGTATTTCATATTCATAATTTTTCCAATGGCATTTGAACACTTAATTGTTACAACTTCAGTTTCTCAGCATAAGCAAAAATAATTAAAATTATATATTAATTTATTTTTAACAAATCTTTAGCCTTACAAACCTTTAAAACCTTGTGCAAGAGTATTAATCATCCAACAGAACTGAATAACTTAAACAAGCGCTTAGAATATTCCCACGGCAAAAACAAACGCCGTTTGTTGCTACACTACAACAAAATATTAGAGAAGAGATAAAAAAAAAAGAAAAAGATACGCAAATCCCAGAGCTGACAAAGACTGAGCCCAGCTGAGAGGCTGGCAACATCTATAAACGCCGATTGGCAAATATTTAATTATGCTGCGTAAACTTTAAACAACTTGACAATTTCACACTCGTCTGTGAAGATCACTATATAGCTCGCTCTCTCTCTTAGTCCCTCTATCCCTGTCTAACACCCACTCTCTCTCTCTCGCTCAGCCAGCGCCGACTCTATGGCTCAGTTAATGTTGTTTTATGATCTTTAAATATGCTTTGCATCTCCTTCTTCTGCCTCTGCCTCTGCCTCTGCTCTGTGCTCGACTTGTTGGCTTTGCCGTAACCGTCGTCTGCCTGAACGTTGAGCCCTTGGCTCCATGCTGCCATGCAAGCCCCTCCCCTCCACCCCTTCCATTTCATTCCATTCCATTCCGCTTTTGGCGCTCTTTTTGCCTTCCATGTTCTACAACAAAGTAACAGCAGCAGCAGCCGCAACAACAACAACAACACAAAGTTGGCGACGATTCCATAATGGAGCAATCTTCAGCTTCTGCTGGGCTGTGTGTGTGTGTTTTATTTGCTGTCGATTTGTTTTATTTTCCATATTTTTTGCATATTCAAAATAACTTGCCACATATGACTGACGGCGCTGCACGTTTCCGTTTGTCAGCTGGTTTCAGGCAGAGTTGATGGCGCTGCCTGGCGGCGGGCATGTTGTGGAAGTGGGACTTTGGATGCTGTCACAGCTTGGGGTAAATTCCAGCGCTTTCGCGGAACGCACTTAGACGCAACAACAAACAATTGTTTAACTGAAAGGCGTGCAAAATTATAGTTCTTTCTACTTCGTTGTTATTCACACTTTACTAGAACCCCCTCTCCTCAGCCCCTGGCCCCCTGGCTCTATGCTATAAGCGACGTGTTTCCGTTTCAGCGCGTTCGATTCACAGTTTTCAAATTCATTCACAGTTCTGTTTATTTTTGTATGAAGCGTGAAGTTTGGAGCTGACTGTTTTGCTGACTGCTGTGCTGTTAGAGCCAAATAGCCATGTATTGTTGCCTGGGTGGCCTCCTGCCATGTGTGTGTGAGTGTGTTCATGTGTGGGTGCTGATAAGTCGAGTAACGGGAACTCTCTACACAGGCCTTGAGACTAGCAATGGAAATGTTATCGACAGGCAATGGAGTAAGCTTTATTTACTTCTCTTTCTATTTCTAGATTATTTTCTGTGGAATTTTAAAACTTTAAAAATCGTGCAATGCAATTTGATTTTAAAGTAGAAATAATCTAGAAATTTTCTGAAAACCTTTGTATATTTATAAAAAATTTATAAAATTCAATTTGCAAGGTGAATTAAGCTAAATAAATTATATTACTTGTGTCGGTGTCCAAAAAAATAACATAAATCGAAGTTGTATAATATATAATTGAATGTAAATACAAAATTTGGAGACTCTGGCACCTAAGATGTACGAGATATAATTTAATAACTGCATTTCGATAATGTTTTTAATCGATATCATTAAAACAGGAATAGTTATCGATTTTTTGAAACAAACTTGACCTCCGCGTGCTATACAGGGACCTACAAAAAAATCAAGACTCTAGCTCTTATAGGTTCTGAGATCGACGCACATACGGACGGACGGACGGACGGACAGATGGACATGACCTTATCGACTCAGTTCGTCTCCCTGATCAAGAATATTTGAGATATTACAATTTCAATTCTAGACAGCTAAAAAGAACTCTATATCTACACTTATATATTGTATATATGTTTAATGGCTATCATAATATCCAATTAACACTGTCTGGTAAGGTCGTGAGATCGGTTAGAGCCTAGCATATCAGTATATAACACCATATGACATGCATATCTGCAATCTTCCGCTCACAGAACTGTATACACAGGCATATGTAACTATGTATCTATTCGTCTGTGTGTGTGTAACTGCATCGCACACGTCGCCAAGTACATACAGGCCATGTCCATCCATCTGTATCTTGAAGTACACTCGAAAGTCACGAAGCATTACAGATGCAAACAAGCTGAATGAACGCCGCAAAATACATAAATACAAAGTGCCTACAGTTTGTTTTCATTTAAATTGAAATTGAAGTCTTCGCACAGCCTCACAGCAACTCCAACACGGACTGGAGAGTCCGGCTTCGACTTCAGCCAGCAGGCGAAGGAGCAACAGCAAGAGCATGAGAGCAGGCGCCCGCTGAGGGGCAGAAGACGCCAGTGCCAACTCAAGACGCAGACTCATTGCAAACACGAACTGCTCTCAGATCTCGATGAAGACGACGACAAAATCGGCGCAGGCGATTTTCATTGTTTTGTTTCGCTGTAATTCTCGCGCTTTGAAAATTGCATTACAAACAAAGGCAGCAAAAATAATAACGAGCAGATCAACATACAGCATCCAACATCCAACTTTGGATATACCCAGCAAAACTGAATTACTGAAGAACTGAATGGAAGTTTGATTTACAGCTGATTGACCGATTGATTGGGTGACTTACTTACTGATTGAATGACTAACTCCTTTACTGACTGAGTGAAAGATTGATTGGGCAGCTTAGTCACTACATAGCTGATTGATTGACTGTGCATGTGATTAACTCTGATTGATTGACTGATGAGTTGACACCTGACTGACTAACTGATTGAGTGATCGACTAATTTTAGCTGATTTACCGACTGACTGAAGCATTACTTGACTTACTGATTAACGAGTGTTCGACTGATTGATTGACTGACTGAATGAAAGATTGATTTCAAGATAGAATAACAAACTAATTGATTGACTGACTGACTAAATCCTTGGTGGTTTACTGACTGTTTAGCTGATTGACTGACTGAATAGCTGATTAACTGACTGACTGGCAAGTTGATGTACTAAGGCTAGGCATATTTAACGGATGGAGTGACTGACTGATTGACTGCTAGGCTGACTAGATATCTGATAAACTTACTATCTGACTGATGCACTGATTGACTGATAGCAGACTGACTAGCAGACTGATTGTCTGATCAACTAATTACCTGATTGACTGATTGATGGACTACCGAATACCTGTTGGACAGTCTATATAGCTGATAGACATATAATCAACTGATTGACTGACTGAATAGCAAAAGAATTACCTAACTGACTGATTGATTTACTAATTCTAACTGATCGATTGATCAACTAAGCTACTCTATTTATTACCTGTATTCTTACACACATTCTTTACAACATAAATCTTCCTATTTATCAGTTTAACAACATATAACATACATACAACCCACACACATACCGAATACACCCGGTTTTAGGCTTCCATGCAAGCTCGTTCTGGACGCACAGCTGTGTGGGTCTGAGTAGCTGTGGATCGCATGATGCCAATTCATGAGCAAACCAACTCGCTTGCACACCATCACACCCTCTCATGCACACTCTTTCAGTCGCCTGGACTGTCGGTTAGTGAGGCAAAAAGCTTTTTGCTGTCCCAAGTCAAAGTGCGTTTCGCACCAATTCGCGCCGCTGCTCCATCTCTTGCTGCTGATGATGTCGTTCTCCAGCCGATAATCATGGCAATGATGAGCTCCGAATCGAGTCTGGGATGGCAGTAATGATGCTGCCCCGCTTCGCTCATAATTATAATTACGAGCCCGGCACCCCCGGACCCGGACACACAGGGTCCGTCTTGGAGGGACAGCCAACTCCAAGGCTTTGACTCTGCTGTTGAAGCACTGGAATTTCGCATTGCAAATAACAAGCAATTGTCGTTGTCAATGTTCATTTCCGTTTAGCTTGCCGCACGCCTCAGCTCGCCCCGACTGCTGCCACTTGCATTAGGCTGGCCCAGCTACTCTCAACTTCGTGCCACAGACTCCATTTGGCATGCTTTTTGAGTGAGATTTTTTTGTGTGTGTTCTTTCCCTCTGCAAAGTTATTTGCTAATGAGCGCTAATTGAGTTTGAAATGCGCCCAAATGGCCGAAATGCATGCAGCTGAGCTTATTTCGCCCAGAGTTCTACCGGCCCTTCAGGCCAGACTCCGTTACATCTTTCATTCTCACAGAGAGTGCCGCACGCATTTCTCTAAATGAAATTTAACAAAAATGAGCCGCATTACAATGTACTTCACGGCTCAGCGGCAGCTGTCACTCACTTGGCTCGAAATAAGTGACTGTTGATGGCTCCACAAATTCGAGCTCCCCAATTTCCCAAAACAAAAAAAAAAAGAAACAGAAGAAAAAGTAACCACAGGCGCTGACAAACCGTTGCTAGTAACAACAGCACACACCCGCGCATCCTCCAAAAATAGAATAGAAAAGAGAATGCATCTTCAGGATGACGAAAAACCACTTCCGGCGGTGGCGCGTGCTCAAAACACTTCCGAACACAAATGGCCTGAAACTTGAAATCAAAATCAAACTAATTTTTCTCGTAATTACAGTCAACGACCGCTACGCAGAACTCTTGAGAGAAAAGGCAGGCAGCTATACAAATATACATATTCAACGTATCTAGAGCGCGATTCACATAAATTATTATACTTTAAAGACAACACTGACATTTATAGCTCTACCCGAAAGTTGGCAAAATAGGTCAAGTTGCCGCAGTCCGCAGTTGGGTTTGCCGAGGGGCTAATCCGCGCACCAAGTAAATCACAAATGAAAATAAAAATGTCCAAAATAAGTGTCCACAAAGGGGCACAACAAGATCTCGAGCCGCGGTCCACTACACAAAAAGGGACTTAACCTGGGCCTGGGCCTGGGCTAACTCCGATGATGATGCTGAGCTGATTTCAAATGCAAATGATGCAAATGACGCAAATGATTGTGAAAGGGCTACGCAGCTTTCTTCATGGCTATTTGATTGCATTGTTTGAGCTAATAGCGAGTGTCCTGCCCGGCCATTGCATCCTTTGTGCACGCTCATTAGCCGCATCTATGACCATGACCCGCGCGCCGACAGATGCGCAAAGATGCTTAGATGCTGAGATGCTTAGCTGCTGGCATCGCTATTCCAGCTTCAACGAGCTTCAACCCCCTCGCTGCAAATGTTGCCAATCGAGTACGGGACATGCTGTGGTCCAGTTTTCTTCGCACAGCATTCGAAAAGGGGCAGACGTCATGTAAATTAGACGTAACCCCGTTTCGCCCATGTGGGATATCTCTCGTGGCCCAACCCCGTTGATCATTAGCGTTCCACGCTCGGCGTTCGCCGTTGTCGAAATTTCCGTGCGCTTTTTTAAGTGTTTTGTCCCGGAAATGCGGAAAAGTGGAAAAGCATTGAAAAGGAAAAGTGTCTTAAGCTGCTTTATGGGTATTACGCTCGCATTTACATGCGCATGTCAAACGTTGGCCAGCCCAAAAAAAAAACAACAAAAAATATATAATAATATTGAAACAGAAACAGGATCAAAGGTCGCTGCAGCTTTCAAAGCATCTAGAAAGTTGTCTCAACTTGATGTAAAAGGCGGGATGCTTCCATTGTGATGTCTCAAAAAGGGGCTGGATTTTTGGGCACAAAAAAACACAGACACAAAAACTATAAAACTGAAACAAATATAGATTGTTGGCTTAGCAGGGATAACGGTTTGACGGTTTTGTCAGAGCTTCAAACAATGACGAGCGTGTGAGCTAAGGCAAATGAGAAATATTTACGATTTTTCCTCTTTACTTATTTTTTTTTTTTGGCAGCAACTGCAAGTTTACGACAGTGAAAATGTAATTGAAAATTACTTTGGAAAAGTTTTAACAGCTGCTCTCATCAGACATCTAGCGATATTATTTAAATTGGTAGAGCTAGTCTTATATTTTCATATGCTGCTACCACAATAGAGTTTAGAATTTCAGCTAATAATTTCTATTAAAAATTCCTTTTAAACCAAAGTTCCTCCTCCTTAGGATCAGATAATGCAAACCTATAATCTGTCAGCTTACATAATTGTTATGGGCTTAATGGCTTCTAGATTTCGTAATCTATTATATGTATATTATCCACAACTTCTTCCAAGTTCATATATAATATAACTCCACTATAGTTAAAGCCAACTATATCTATAGATAATAAAGGATTTTCTTGCCAAAAAAAAAAAAACACAAAGTTTTCAACAAATTTCTACATTCTATAAAAACTTTATCTGTTTCGACAACAAAATTACTTTTCTTCAACATATTTTCAATAGAAACTCACTGTTCATATGCCTTATCTCATCAGAGTGCTGCCCCATTCTACATCGATGTCTGTATCAATTCTAAAACATAAGTATATGGAATTTTTACAGTGACCCCCAGCGTGCGGCTACCACCATAAAAACTGTATAAGTTTCATTGTTTTGAGCTAAGGAGCATGTCTTTAATGTATGTTTCTCATGCATAGCTGATGTATCAATTAGCCAAACCCTTGGCTTGGCTTGGCTACGCACATACATACACACACACAGTCAACTGCCCAAAGAAAGAATAAACCAAATGCTGTTGATGATCTCACAGGCAGCCCACTTTATGGTGCTGCTCCCTGCTTTGTTACGCCCGCCTCTGGCCGCCTAGCCCAGCACAATATGAGTCTACTCAAAGATCTTAATCACAAAACGCGCGCACCACTCATGAACAAATTTTGAATACATCTCTCATATCTATATATATATATAGATGTATAGTTGTACTTATGTAAGATGTTCCAGGCGCCCAGGCACGCAGCGTCGCATAGCCTGCGAGCTAATTACACTAAATCATTAAAGAAAACGCAACAAATTTAAATATATGTATATGTCTACATTTATAGATGAGAGAAGTACTCTATTAAATGCTCCAGCATAAATTTCAATTTCAATTTATGACGCCTAGCGGACAGGCTGAAGAAATCATAGAGCATAGCTTTAAATGAGGCCACGCAAAGAGTACAACGAACCGCCCCAAAAAAAACAACAAAAATTCATAGAAATGAAATGGAAATATAGTCTATATATAACGGTCTTTCAATACGAACTGCGCATTGAGCGAAGCTTACCCCCAGACTTTCTGCTCAACTTGTCAAAGGGGAGCAGCAAAACTTTTGTGCCACACACACACACACAGACACACACATACATATGTATATAGTTGTATGTATAAACACTTGAGAAATCCGATAGCTCTATGAGCACTTAAGATCGCCGAGCTTGATGTTTTGGCATTCTAATTGTTTTGTTGCCCCAGTCTCCCTCGCTTTTATTTTTGAGCCTCTCTATTGATTACTTTTCTTCTGCTTTTATTTTACTTTGTTAAGGGTAGGCAAAAACATTATTTACGAGCTGCTGTAAATGGGTTAGCGGCACGTAATATAGCGACAAGCATTTCCGATGATTAATCAGCGCTACGCTTTGTCTATATGAATTAGAGCTGCGCACTTTCCCATGAGAGCAAGTGCTGCAACTACTCTACATACATGTGTTTCTAATGACGTCTCAAGCAACTGAAGTATCAGCACAGGTGGCTAAGCCACCAGGAGTGGAGCATAAGGAATAAAAACTACTCACAGAGCACTGATATCGTTCGAAATTTGTTTCCTTTTTATAAATTACTTAAAATTGTTTTTATTTGAGTAAGAAATATATTTGTTAAGCAGCTGAAATTCTTTGCCATAAGCTGTTGAGACTAGATAGATCTGGCTGGCTGTCTACCTTATATAAGGTTGTCAAAAAAGTCTTGCGGTATTTCCGCAAGCTTGTCTTTGCAAGCGCGTAGTTCTAGTTGTATTCGTCGCATCGGTTCACGCTAGAGCTTTTTGGAAATCTCTTTTCACGTGCTAACACGTGTTTGATTAATTGTTGTTTGTTTTTAGTCGTTAGTGAGTTACCAAGTGATTACCACCTATTTCTGTCCACGGCGAACGAGCTTGGTAGTCGGAAGTTGTCCACAAGAGAGTCCTGTGAAAATTGGCTCTCTGAGTTTTTTGACAATAGGGAAGCGAGCTTCTATAAGAGGGGCATTATGAAGTTGGCATCTCGTTGGGAACTCGTCATCGAACAAAACGCCGCATATTTGACTTAAATCGCATTATTATAACCAATTTTATGAACAATTGAAAATTCAATAAAAATACCGCAAGACTTTTTTGACAGCCTTATATAAACTTTTTGAGTCTAGAGTCTCTTGTCAACAACAGACAACGAATGTTTATGTTGAGAAATTCTTCAACATGCCCAAAATCGATATATATATATATATATATATCGATAGTAATAGCTTATTTGTTGTGTAACGGATGTTTTTCTTTTTTGACACAACTCACAACTTTGAGTTTAGAGTCTCTAGTCTTAGACAACGATTGCTTAGACTTAAGCCTTTCCTTAGGTATAATGAATTTATGTGGAGAAGTTCTTTAACATGCCCAAAATCGATATATATCGATAGTAATAGCTTACTTGTTGTGTAACGGATGTTTTTCTTTTTTGATACTCACAACTTTGAGTTTAGAGTCTTTAGTCTTAGACAACGAATGCTTAGACTTAAGCCTTTCCTTAGGTATAATAAATTTATGTGGAGAAATTCTTTAACATGCCCAAAATCGATATATATCGATAGTAATAGCTTACTTGTTCTATAACGGAGTTGACAACCCATTTAACAGCTTCAGCTGAGTTTGTTTTGATATTTCATTATGAATATGGACTTACACCAGAGCAATGCTTGCAAATTGTTCAAATGAAGCAAACATTGTTATTGATATTGAATTTCCATTTAAAATGTTTTAAATAAGTAGAATTGTCGCATTTGGAGTGAGAATTATCCAAAAGCTTTTGTCAAAACCAAATTACTTCCATGCTTTATAAGCTGCCGGAGTAATTGGTCCCCATGGATTTAAAAACGATAATAGATTGTGAACATTTGTGTTCCAGATTACGCCTTATACGAGCCACATGGCCGAAATCAAATTTAAACATTAATTTCATACAATTTTCTATTCAATAAAGTCAGTTTAATTGATATTTAAAATATATTTATTTATTTGATTAGAATTTAAACTTTTGTAACTCTAAAAGAAACAGCCGATATAAAAGATATGAGAATTCATATTCATATTTTAATATATTTCTATTCTTATTTAATATCTGAAGCTAAAATTGATATAGTTAGAAAATATAGTAAAATTGTTAAAGAATTTTGTTTCATATCACATCGTATCATTAAGGTTAATCGAAGAACTTCAGCTTTTGGATATATAAGTATGCATACCCATCGGGTATGACCGAGCATCTACCTATCTCTATTTCTCTCTCTTCAGTGCACTCAAACTAGTTTCTCTATGCAAATTTTAAGTGCTGCCAATCAGCTGGGCTGCGCGTTGTGCGCGTTAAGCATGCCTCATAAAGTATTCGAAAATATTCATTAATTTTTTGGTTTTCCCAAAAACGCATATTCAAATGAGATTTTTCCGGCTCGATTTTTCGCACTCTACGCCTCTACGTAGCGCCCGATAAGGGTATCTTGGGCATAATTATTATGCAGCTTTGTGCCAAGGCGTCAAGTAAAAAATGCACCCGACCCAACAAAAAAAATTAAGAAAGAAAAAAAAAACTCCGAGGGGTGACAGCGAGGGGCAGCAAGAGCGAAAAAAAAAACACTGACGCCTTTTGCAGCGGCGTGTGAAATCTTTTGGTTTACTTAGCTACTCAATGCCAGCGCCGGGCTGGCTTTAGATGGTGCTATTTCTGGCAAGGAGTACCAACAAGATCATGGCAAGGCACCAGGCACTGGGCTCAGGGTGTCGCTGTCAAGGGGTGGTGCCTGCCTGCCTGGTGGCCTGGTGGCCTGGGTGAGTGACTGACTGTGCCAGGTTGTGTGTGTGTGTGTGGCATGTTTGTGAGTATGTGTATGTATGTGTGTGTTTGCTGCTCTAAGAACCAACTCAATGCTCAACTCTTTGCTAGCTTTTATGTATTCTTAAGGATTGCAGCCGCTTCGTTGCATTCGCAATTTGTAGTTTGGGTTTGGGTTTTGGGTTTGGATTGGGTTGGGTTAGGTTTTTTTTTGGGGTATCATGCTCATGACGTTGCATACACAATAACTATAAAAAGCAGAAAAAACAACAACAAAACACGCTGGAAAAACAAGCAAATAATGAAGCAAACTTATTTCTTTCTTCATCTCTGCATTTTTTGACATTCATTGTAATTTTTTTATTTATTTTTTTTTTAGGTGAAGATCACTTGGGGTTGTTGGGCTGTAGACACATTTTTTCAGTCTTCTGCGCTTTATTACAAAACACTTGAAATTTTCAACATGAATTTACCCTTTTTCTTATAATTTATAACATAATTT